>CM045493.1:1607603-2105103 GCA_024704745.1 Rosa lucieae
TTTGGCTCCTGTTGGTGTACTTTCGGCTTTCGGAGCCGAATTAGAAGTTTTAGAACCCCTGTTACTAACCTGCTCTGGCCTTTGGAGTTTTAAAACTCCTTCAAGCATGACTTCTTCCTGGCAACGAGTGCACAAAACAGTTACTTTTGGTGGCTCAAGCTTGATACTCCCAATAGTGAGTCCTTCGGCCGATGGCTGGGCCGACGATTGGAGCCTACCAGTAGTCTTGCTAGCATCTGCCTTTTTGTTGGAGCATCCCCATCTTGGGGACTCTGACATATACCATGTTTACTTGAGCTTCGGGAAATGGGTTGGTGTCAACCTTCATTGCTGGCTACTTTCAGGGAACTTGAGAGTTCTGCGTCAATGAGATCCTGTATCATATCACGAAAATAACACAGTTGTTAGTTGCAGCTTCCATGAATTATGATACTTGCAAAAAATTTCCCTTGATCTCTTCGGCCTTGGGGAGTTATGGCCGAAAGAAAGTTGAATCATTTTCTCGGCCAAGAGTTGATCAAAGATCAAATCGGCCTAGCTATATTGAAAGTGTAAGTGCGTGCGTTAGTTTTTGTCGTGTTTGTCTTTGGCTAGTGGTGGTTTGGTTTGCTTTGGGTCAATCCGTTCCAAAGCTTTGCACACGCGGGCTGCTTAATCACCATTTCGGCCGAATCCACTTTAACCGCGTCTTCGTTTAAGTCCAGTCCAAACCTGTCGACCGCATTAACGGCCTGATTCTTGTAATACGTACCCTTTGATGCTGCCCGCTTTGAGCTTCATCCCTCAAGATGGCATCGTACCGATCGATTCTTGTCTCGAGCTCGAATAGATCATTGAAGGTAACACCTTCAAAATGTTCTCTGAATTGAAGCTCAAACCAGCTACCGCCATATCTACGAACTCTGATTCAGGCAGTCTTACTCGGCATCTGTCTAGCTAATTTGAACGCGGCTTAAGTATTCTTGTGCAGTCTCATGACTCATCTGCGACGTCTTGGCTAAGTCGGCCAACCTGATCTCTTGTTGCGCTCGATAATATTGGTCATGGAAAGCTCGTTCCATTTCCCTCAATTATTGACTGAGTTGGGTGGGAGATTGATGAACCAAGTGAACGGCTGGTCCCGTGAGGGAGTGGACGAATAGCCTTAGCTTGTTGTCGTCAGAGCTAGCCTCTCCGCACTGGGCCATGAATCGGCCAATGTGTTCTACAGTGATTGAATGCATCTCCAGAGAACAATGTGAATGGGGGTACGATATCCTGTGGGTACGGGATGGTATCCATATATGCAGGATACGGTTTAGATAACTTGGTCTCTTACCCATCTTGGTAAGACTCCCATAAGATCTTCACTAAATTTTGAAACTCATTGAGCCGAACTGGTCGGTTTTGACCTCCTCCTTGATGATTGTTCTGCTGATGGTTTTGAGCCACATTGTTGTTTACTTGGTTTGGCTGAGGGACGAATCTTGGCCGAATCCCATTTCGGGTGGTATGCCATAAAGCGGATACGGCATCCTTGGCTGCTGTGCATATTTGGCATCCTTGGCTGTTGTTGCATATTCATCTGGTTTGTAGCAGCATGTTGACTTGGTTGGGTTGGATTTGAGCCTGCATGTTATGCTGGTGTCCCAGTTTTCGTGTGCTCCATTATTCCCGTTAGCCATCAATTGTTGGGTAGATGAGGAGCGGGTTGTTATTGAGATTGCCATCTGGGTACTAGTGTTATTGTTGATGCTTGCTGCCAAATCTCGACCCAACAACCACACTGAGAGCCTTAACTCATGGACAGTCCTCCTGGACTCTCGTAGCCATCATTCGAGTTATCTCCTCGGCCGAAGGGTTGAAATTTGGATAAATCCCCCATTGGTTTTGTCCAGACTGTGATGAGTTTTGAGGTGAACGAGCTTTGTCCGGAAGGCATTCCAAATGGTGTCACAGACGTAGATTCAGTCTGTGCTTGGTACGATCATGGCCATACTCGACTTCTATGGTTGGGCGTTGGTAGCCCCTAGGAGGCCTGGGTTGCGGCCGTAGTTCCATGACCAGTGTGACCGCAGACGTGACGGGGTTGTGGTATGTGATGGTGTCACACTACCTGATGTCCCTGGTCCACTACTCATGGTGAAGTTGTTCTTATATACTTTCGCTTCGGACACTCGGCGAGGTATGGCCGACTTCGTTACACTTAAGAAAGTATTCCCCGGTATTTTGAGTATGGATTGGGGTGCATCCAAAAATGACGCCTTAGTGTTTTTGTCCCACTGGGCGTGCCAAAAGATGTTTGCCTCAAAATCGTCTCGGCCGAAATGAGAGCCGAGGGACTTGTGGTTGAATTGTCCTTCTGAAATTCGCGGGCGTGCCAACTCGCGGCCGAATGGCCGAGCGAGGTTTCTGATTTGAATGGTGCGTGATCTGACTTCTTTCAAATGATTGTAGGCCGAGAAGGAACCCTCTCGGCCTTTAGGTTCTGATGCCTCTGTTGCAAGGACTTCGGCTAGGCGTCAATCCTGACCGGGATCTCATCACACTCACTTCTTGAGTAAACTCAAAGTTTCGGGGTGACAGGCGAGAGATCTATTGGGTGAAGATACTCGCAAATCAAGGTAAAGACGAAGGTGAAGTGGATTCGGTTGTCAAAACGTTGTGAGATGATATGCGTGTGAACAGCGAATCGCATCAATCCAATCCGGACTGGCCGAAAGAGATCAATGGATGATAATTCTATGTTACGAACTACTCCTAAGTGTGAAAAGTAAAGTGCATATAAAATAAAGAACAAGAAAGTAAAATGCTTGAATGTAACGACTGAAACGAAAGTAAGAAACTAAAAATGAAAATAAGTTAAGAAAGTTGAATAGAAGGCAAAGTACCTATGAAAGAGTAAGAGAAAGGTTTGAGTAAAAGTTGTATATTGATTTGTTTGTGTGGTGCAGGACCTTTTACAATGAGTTACAATGTGCTATATATACAAGTCAAAACCCTAGCTAACTTGTCTCCAAGACGTGGAATTGAAGTAGGATTCTCCTTCCTTTTAAGTTGATTCGTCTCATAAAATCCTGACTTGGCTGATATCTGAAATCCATAATTGATTTGAAACCCCTTCCTTGCGAGGATTCCTTTCTTGAATGAACTCTTCGGCCGAGTACTACTTGGGTTCTGCCGAACTACCCCACTCTACCTCACGCCCAATTGTATAGTTACTCATGTGGACTCGGGCCGTCTAACTTTATGTCGTCTATGAGATCCGTTTTTCTTCGTATTTTGGTCAATTGACCCAAAATCTCAAACCTCTATCGGGCATCCATCTCAACCATACATTTCGAAAACTTCTAATCTCGGCCGAATAGCCGAACATTACTTTTATTTTGGTCGAATGACTCAATGCCTCTCTGGTCAACCCTCAAATCAACACACATGGGAGTTACTAAAATCAGGTCCAAACACGAGGCTGAAGTCATCTCTCTGTTTCGATCCTCTAACACAGATCGATCATGGAAGGAATTGAAAGAGGAGGTATTAGAATTAAGAAGCAGTTTCTACAACCACTGCAATTGGCCTAGTGGTTCTGCCTAGATGAGCGTGCTCCCCAACTTAAGTTCGAACCCCGAAGCTGTCAAAGGGGCTAGGCACTGTGCTGCAAGCACAGTTAGAGCATTTCACATACCTCAAAGGGGTTTTATCTTGGGCTTAAGAAGTTTTTTGAATTTTCCTTGACAAAAAAAAAGAAAAAAAGAAGCAGTTTCTACTATTTGACTGGTGGGTGGGGAGCTAGCTTAAATGAGGGAGGCGGCTCATTGATTTTCTTGATCAGTTTGTACGATCGAGGCTGAAGTCATCTCTCTGTGTCTATTTTGACCTTGGAATTCAAGTTGTAGATAAGTTGCAATTGCTTTTGGCAACAACACAAAGAGAAAAGCAGCTCGCTGGATCATTATGAATACCACTTGCATGAGCCTCCATCTATATCGATCAATTTGCTCTATATAGTAAGTGGTTAATTATGCCATTCAATCCATAACTATAAGCTACCTTGCAATAGTGTTTAAAATAGAAATTACTTGTGCCAGTTAAAGTTGTTGGGACAGTTGGGGTAGATCTTACTCTTCATATTGTTACATCATCCCAGAATTCCAATAATGATTCAAGCTTATAGCTCATTTATAGATGATAGAGTTACATCATCTCAGAATTTCAACAATATGCGCACACCTGCTCAGTTACCGAGCAAGATAATTATGTTTAGTCACTTTTAAATCTAGATCAAACGGTAGAAACTATTATTTTAAGTTTGAGTTGTTTTATTTTTATATCATCAAATTTAAATCCAACGATAGTTGAGTATAATTTATTTTCTCAATTACTAAACAAGTGTACACCACTATCTAGAATTCACTCAAGTATACAAATGAATGCATGAGACCTATGGACGGGACATTAGGCCCTAGATCTTGAGGCCCGACGTGAAGTGAGCAAACCATTGTGATTCTATTATTTGGGTTTCAAACTGACCCCCAATCCACCACCAAATTAAGATTACTAGTTCTTGCCACTAGAATATATGAGCAGCTAGGTGTGATGTTTCTTTACTTATTTACTATAATAGCTTCCCCATTAAGTTAGACCTACTTGTCAATAGAAGCAAAATATTATGTTTACATAACGCAGCATCAACCAATTTATATATGTATTAGGCTGATAGGCCCAGAGCTCACTCAAAGGTAAACGAATTACAATAATATGGTACTGGTAATCACTAGTCTAATACACACACCAAAAAGAGAGTCAACTTTTAGTGCAATCTGAAGAAAAAGTTTCAAGACTCGTACAAATTTCATGACTCTTTGGAACACAAAACATTTCAAGGAAAGCAGAACCAACCCAAAAGCTAGTACAAAATAATGATCAAGTGGGTTTCATATCCTGAAACATAGCAGTCCAAAGTGAATGGTCATCAAAATCAACGTCCACCCTTTCCTTCTCATATGGAGTGACTTTTCCATCAAGCGGTTCGGACAGCCTCGGGCTCCTATTCTTCGTCACCATCAGCCGATCATATGATCTTCCATCGTACGGTCCGGATGCCTTGGGGCTCCTATTTGCTGCAACCATTAGCTTGTCGGTCACCATAGGACCTGAAGTGAGCCTAGGGCTCCTATTTGCTGTGTACATGAGCCTCTGATTGACCTTTGAGTCTAAGGGTCCTGATAGCTTCAAGCTCCTAGGGTTAGGGACCATCATCAACCTCTCATGAGTCCTCATATCCAACGGCCCCGATAGCGCAATGCTCCGAGTTTTGACCTCCTCATGACCCTTTGGCTTCCTCAGCAGACTTCCTCTCCAATGCTCTTGATACTTCTCTGGCTGATCAGCTACTTGCCTGGGGGACGATGACATGTCGTTCTCTTGGAAAGCCAATCTTGTAAAGTACTTGTTGAAACACTTCTTGGTTTTGATGAGCGCCCAGCCGAGCCTTGAAATTGACCTTGGGTGGTGGCGGTGACCGCCGCCGCCGCCACCCTCGTTTTCCTTCTTGGCAAGCTTGAGTATCTCTAGCCTGTGCTTGGCCACAGAAACTCCCATGCTCAGCAGAAACTCATGGTTGAAGAAAGCAACGTCCTCCATTTGAAGCTCGTTGCGAGAGAAGATGATGCCGTACTCATAGACAAGGCTTGGTTCAAGGCTGGTTTTCGACAGCCATGCGAACCAGTCCATGGTTCTGTGACAATGTGAGGCTGTGTTAAGAGTTTGGAAGAGATATAAGAAAGAAGAAGATGATGATAAATATAAAATTTAATGTGGTGGGTAAGTTGATATCGCTTTGCATAGTAAGGGAGACCCAACAAATTTGTCATTGTGGAAAATTTGGATGGTAGTTGGGGACTGAGTGTGACATAACTAACTTACTGGAAACTGAGCATGGAATACAAAGTTCTGTGTGTGTTCTTATTATAGGAGCAAAGGGTAAATAATATTGTTGCAGTAGCTAGAGGACTTTGTAGTTTGTACTACACTGGTTGTTATAGTCATTTACAGACCCAAAGTAAAAGGGGACCCAAAATTAAGGGGGCAGTTAAGCAATACTAAATTGGTAACAAACCCGCTTCCACTTTGGTTGAATGTCATCAAGTCAAAGTTGAAGAGAGGCTGTGTCTTTTAGCTCCATTAGCTGTTTAGTACTTAGGTCACTTCACTTCTCATGATTTTTGTCCAAAAATTGGGAATGGAAAATGACTTAACAACCCACTGGGACCACTAATGCTAAATAGTACATTTTTTTGTATCAACTAACTGTTTGCTAGGAATTTTTCTACCATACAGATCGAATCCAATGGGGAAAAAATGATTAATACCATGAAACTGAAAATAAAAAATCGATCGTTTCAAAAAAATTTAATTAATAGATATCATACCATTCTTATTTTTAGCTTTATAGGATGAGGGTGAGAGTTGGAAGTTTCTATGACTGGGACTATTATATTAGGGATAATATTTTGATATTATTAACTGTATAAATCATTCTAATTTGAGAATTTAGAGTGTGTTTAATGCAATTTCACTACAACAAATAAAATTTATTAAGATTTAACGTTAGTGTCTACTTAGTTACGTTACAGAACTCCACATATCTTGAATCACATGCAAGTAGCATTGGTGGGATCTCTCGATCATGATTAGAAAATGCTTCCGTGAAATCCTAACTCCATGAATGAGTTTGTGCCATAGATGGAAGCAAACAACAGAACCACGACAACCACCAACGAACTTTTAAAAAACCGTTAGGAGAAGATTCAGTCAAAGGCTTGAGCTACCACTTTTCCCGCTCCAAAACTAACCGTACACCTCTTCACTGGAAATCAATTCAATTCCGTACCATTCTCTCTTCCTTTCTCCCTCAGTCTCATTATAACTTCCACTCATTCTCTTTGTGACGAAGAATTAATCAATCTCTCGCCCATTTTCAGTTTCTGTAAGAATTGCTAGAACTAATTGAAGCTCCATCTTTCAGTAACCAAACCATAGCTAGAGATCGAGATTTATATTATGTTTTCTTGGGCATCTTCAAGAAGAACTTCAGGGGTTGTTTTGGGTGTTCAACGACTCGGCTCTCGCACATTGTTCAGTAAATCACAACCTTCATCATCGCCATCTTCGTCTTCTTCGATCTCATCATGTGGTGGCAGTTTTGGCTGTAATAATGAGTACAATCACAAGAGTAGATCAGGCTCCTCCAATAAGGGTAGTAAATTTGATTTGATTCAGAGGTCAGTTTCTTCAGGGGTTCTAATTCTCGGGTCAAGCATAGGCTATTCTTATTGGTCTTCTTCTACCTTGGATCCAAACGCCTCTGTTTGTTTTGCTGATTCCAAAGAGGAGGCAGCATGGGCAATCGAGCAGGACCCTGCAGAACAATTCAAGTCCCTCTTTTCAAGTACAGTACCTTAATTGTTTCATTCAAAATTCATTTCTAAATTATGAGAGACGTGTACTAATAGATCTTGTTTCAGATACATTTAGGAGAAAAAAGTTCTTTACGTATGAAAAAAAGATAAGAGAGCGAAGTACCCCTGAAAAGGTATAATAATATGCATCGTTGAATAGAAGTAGTGTAAACGAAGGAACTTGCATGAGAAACATGCATGTTATCGTACATATATTCTACTCACACGCACTCTCTTGCTTCTTGTTTGTGTTTTTAGATTTTCAATTACTTTGCATCAGTTCGAACCCCTAGCGGAGAGTGCTTTATGACTCCGGGGGACTTGATGCGAGCTGTTGTTCCTGTGTTTCCTCCCTATGATTCAAATCGGGTTCGAGAAGGCTCTTTAAGAGGGGAAAATGTTCCTGGAGAATTGCAATGTGCTCCTTCTAAATTCTTCATGCTTTTCGACACTGATGGTGATGGCCTCATTTCATTTCAAGAGTGAGTAGTACTCCAAATTAAATGTCCCCATCTGAATCCAATTCAAGGATCAAATGCAGCAGCATATATACTCATATAAAACCACATTCATCATGAATATTAGGTACATGTTTTTCGTCACTCTCCTCAGCATTCCTGAATCGAGTTTTACTGTGGCATTTAAAATGTTCGATCTTGACAACAGTGGGTGAGTAACTTAAATATGGCATTTCAATTCGTCGATAGGAAATCCATTTCTGAAATCTTGGTTTCCAAGACAAGGTTGAAAAGTTTGTTCTAACTTGTTACATATATTAACAGAGACATTGATAAGGAAGAGTTTAACAGAGTTATGGCATTGATGCGAAATCACAACAATAAAATCAAGGACGGCCACAGGGTCAAAGTTGGTGTAGAAGAGGGAGGAATACTCGAGTACTTCTTCGGCAAAGACGGCAAAAAAGGCCTTAAGCATGAAAGATTTGTTCAGTTTTTCAGGGATTTACACGAGGAAGTACGTTAATTCTCTCTCTGACGCTCCCAGTCATTTTATGATTGCTATATCTCAATCGGTTTGATCCCTTTTTTTCTTCATGTATTATTGAACTTGAAAGATGTTGCGCTTGGAGTTTGCTCATTATGACTACAAATCAAAAGGAACCATAACAGCTAAAGATTTTGCCTTGTCCTTGGTTGCATCTGCTGATCTCAGTGACTTATACAAGTTGCTTGATCGTGTTGACGATATTAACAACGCCCCACGTCTTAACAACATACAAATTACATACAAGGAATTTAAAGATTTTGCAGAGCTACGCAAGAATTTGCAGTCTTTCTCTTTGGCCATTTTCAGCTACGGCGAGGTTAATGGGGTTTTGACAAAATCAGATCTCCAGAGAGCAGCTTCCAAAGTAATTCTCACATACCAATCTATCTGTTCCTTCTGATTAGCTTCTTTCATGTGGATACTAACGATCAACTAATCGACACAGGTATGTGGCATCAATGTTACAGACAATGTGATGGACATAATCTTCCATGTATTCGATGCAAATGGTGATGGTGACCTAAGTGCGAACGAGTTTGTCAAAGTTTTACAGAACCGTGGAGGTGAACCCGTAGAGTCAGGCCTCAGGGGATTCCTAACTTGCTTCTTAAACTGTGCAACTAAAAGCTGCTCCTACGCTCAGACCTGAAAAACCATTCTCCTTAGCAATGCCATATATGGCTCTAATCTTGGGTTAAAAGTCGAAGGCTGTACTCAGAATCTTCTGCTGTGTGATTGAGATAGTGTATAAATAACAGCGGGCTGATATTGCATATAGAACACTTATTTCAATTGCAGATTTTCTTTGTCACATAGGTGATTGTAAGGGCATCGCCAACAGAGTAGCTAAACTCAATTTTTAGCTATATATAACTATTTCTAATGCAAAATTCAGATCCAACAGACTAGCTATAGGTAAGTTAAATTTAACTATAGCTAAAATGGTTAGCTATATTTAGCTAGAGTATCCTACATAGCTAAAGCAAAACTTATATTTCTCTCTCTTTTTTTGTCCACATGTCAGTTTACGATTTGGTAAAATATAGTTATTATTTACAAATAGCTATCATTGCTAAAGCAACATTGCTAAATCAATACCTATATTTCACAACTTTAGCTAAATTTAACTAAGAAACAATTTCTACTGTTGGAGATGCTCTAACCTTTTAGCTAAATCAGTCAAAACCTATGGTCTTTACAGATCATCTTCATCATTCATGTACGAATATTTTCTGATACTATGATATTTTAGTCTTATATAGTTCTTAATAAATGCAGTTCTTGTTCCCAAATCAAGTATGCTATGCTATTTGAATATAACATTTCGATTTCAGCATCACTTATTTAGTTTATTTACACTTGAACATTTATCTGAAATGGCAAGCGGATCTTTGCCAACTAAATAAGCATATATATCATCTCAGATACCCAGCAGCATCATAAACAAGATAAGAATGTCATTTGCAAACCATGGAAAGACAAAAGAAACCTTGACATTAGTGATCCTCATTCTCTATTTACATTCAAAATCACATATGCATGTCATATGCTCGCATACATATATGCAGTGGAAGCAGACCAAATCAAGGTGATCCAAAACACAAAAACTCTCTCCAAATCTAATATGCATTGCGACTATAGCAGGAGGCAACAGTAGTGTGTGTGTGTTCATCTTCTTAGGCTTACCCGGCTCAAGTGCGCGGCAAGCACATCCCTAATCCTCTCGCCACTCTCATCCACCTGTCCTTCGAACACCTGAAGCTCCTCCTCCCTCAAGCACCCCACATTGTCATCCGGCAGCGGCTCACTACACTTCATCAGAAAATTACTCAGCAGACAGCCAGTAACCACCACAAACGGCAAAAACTCCACACACTCTTCCTTCCACTCCCTACTCAGCAGCTGCCACCGAGCCCTCACCCTCGCAAACGCCGTCCCAACCAGCCCCATTGCGCGACCATGCGCCGAGTTAAACGCCTTCCCCAGTGTACCGAAACTCTCCTCTTCCTCATTTGATCTCACATACGGAGTCAAAAGCCAAGGCAACAGAGGGAAGCAAGAGTCCCCCAGCATGTACTGAGGAAGCGCATTGCCATCACTGAGCTCATAAACAGGACCATTCAACAACTCCCCGGACTCCTCCACACCCAAATACAGCTTACTCTGCCGGAAAATCGCTTCCGGTTTCACTGTGCTCGGCCAGCCAGCCGAAACATCCAGAAACCTCCCTTCAGAATCCACCAATGCCTGAACCAACAGCGACCCATTTGGCCCCAGCATTTCACCACTAACCCCAAATCTCCCAAACCCCAACACCCCACAGCAATTCGGCAGCGAAATCCACCCGAAACCCCCAACAATCCGAGCCATATCGGACCGGAGCTCAAACAAGGTCCCTAATTTATCATTGACCGACTTGCAGACGGAGTAGAAAGCCCGGCAGGCCTCCGCCGAGTCCATCCCGAAGCGCCGGCCGACCGCCTTGTAGGTGGCGCAGTGGGCGAGGCGGTAAATCGCGGCGGCGAGGGCGTAGTTGGGCGGAATCGAAGGGATTGCGGAGGTCAGAAACGGGGAGAGGATGGAGAGAAGGATAGAGAACGAGTGTTCGGACATGCGGAAAGCGTGGCGCCACGGCGAGTCGCCGGGGGCGGAGGAGAGGAAGCGGCGGAACCAGCATTCTTGAGGAGGAGGCGGCGGCGGTTGCGGCGGCGGAGGCGGAGGAGGAGATGGGAGGAGGAGGAGGGGGGAGAGGGCGGAGGAGGCGGAGGAGAGGAGGGTCTCTAGGGTTAGGGTTTGGGAGGGGAGGAGGTGGAGGTCGTTTTGGGAGAGGAAGGAGTGGGCGAGTGAGGTGGCGGAGGTGACGAGGCTGAGGAGGTTTCGTTGATCGAGCGGCGGAGTGTGGTGGTTCTTGTTCTTCCGCTTGCCGCGCTTGGCGGTGTTCTTGGCTGCTCCGCCGCCGCTGACGGCGGACATCGGCGGTGGAGTTTGGTTACTGATCGAGAGAGTTTAGAGTGGCCGGAGAGTTCAGTGTGAAGTGTTTAAAGAGTGTGTGAATGAGTCAAATGAGAGAGGTATATGTATAGTAACGCCCACTACTTACGTTGGGCCTCCTCAAGTGTGGGCTTACTTTTGTTACTCGGGGCTCTAATTAGTACAGAACGGTTTATATATTTATTTTATTTTTTTGAAATGATTTATTATTAAGGTGAAAAGGGAAAAGTAAGTATTTAAAAAATAAAACTTCGCACCAAACATGGTGAAAATTGGATCTCAATCATCTCATAGTTTATTTTTTATTTAAAAAAAAAAATTATTGAAGATCATAATTTTTTACATAAAAACTGTGAACTATATATAGCACAAGATTTTTGACAAATATAACATATTCTTATTTTTGTGCCAACAAATAATGATTTAACACTTCTGGCACTTATCTGCAAACTTATCATTGCTTGCTACTTTTTCAACTAGTATACGTTTCCCCTTCTACTGCATTCTTACTTTGCCTTGGTGAATCAGGCGACTCTTTGTGAGAAGTTGACAGCAGTAAAGGATGTGGAGTCAAAACCAACAAATTCTGCGGACATGGAACTAACCAACGATGTGGAGTTGAAACTAGCTAATTAAGGTTGCGGAATGGGAACCAGCAAATCTAACCTGCAAAATATATGGAGTTCAAACCATTATAGGATCGAGAGGCATCCCCTACTAGTTTATTTCTAAAATCGAGAGGCAGCTTCTTACACGACTTCATGTCTTCTAATTCTCAGTTAACTGTTCATCAGCTTATGAACAGTGCCGGCGCGAGCCCAGCCGGTCGTGGCTGAAAAGACTATTTTGTCCCTGTGTCAGCTCTCTCTTGCCCGGCATCTGTCTGCCTGCTTTGATCCCCGTGTCTTTCTTCTTCACTACACAGAGAGAGAGAGTGGAGGGAATTCATTTTCTTGGACCACCAACCCTCAGTGTGTGTTTTTCTTGCTTCGACACCTGGGGTGGTTCTCAATATCGTGTCTATAATACCTCGCTCCACCGAGAGGTAAATAGTGCAATCGGTGTTTTATTTGCATTTGAGGATTTTTGGCAAGATTACTTGCAACCGATTTGCGGGTAATTTCAGTTCTGATGTTGCATGTCATGGTTGTGTCTGTGTTTCTTCGATTTAGGGTTTCTTTGTTGGCAGTTTTTTGGATTTACAGTTCGTCAAATTTGATT
The DNA here is from genome assembly GCA_024704745.1 of Rosa lucieae. Lineage (NCBI taxonomy): Eukaryota > Viridiplantae > Streptophyta > Magnoliopsida > Rosales > Rosaceae > Rosa > Rosa lucieae. The sequence goes on from CM045493.1 coordinate 1,620,263, forward strand.
TGAGTTGAAAGAGTGGGTTTTGGTGATGAGTCAAATTTTGGGTTTCACGTAATCTGTTTTCTCAAGCTGATAGACACGATGTTTTCCTTTTTTTTCTCTTTGTTCTTGGCTGAGCTTTGTGTTTCTGTTGTTGATAGAGTGAAAGAGAGGGAGAGAATTCCAGAGAATATGTTCTGCATGTTCTCCGTGTGTGTGTTTTTGTGTTTTCCGATAATAGTAATAATCAAGAAACACGGAGAATGAAAGAATCTGTGGTTCTTTTTGAAAGAATTTTGATTTGGGGTTTTGGTGATGTTAGGGGTTTCTGGGTTATTGGCTTAACCTTGAGGTGGAGGTGTGTTGAGAAAGGCAGGAGAGCTGCTGAGGTGTGGCTTCAAACATCCAATTCCAAAGTTATTGTTCATGCTTGGAGACATAGATTGCTTCTACGTTCAAGGTTCCTTAATTCTCCTCTCTCAATTTTGTCCATTGTAATTGTAAATTGTTCCTATTTAATGTTAAACTGTGATTGGTTTTGTATGCAGGTTTCATATGCTACTGTTGTAAGAAATTGGTCTCCAAGGTCTGAAGAGAAGGAGAAGGTTGAATCTGTAAATCAAGGTAAATGGAAGAGAATACATGTTAAGCAATTTTTGAAATCATGCTCAACTTTAAATTTTTAGAAACTTTTTGAAAAGGTTTTTTTTTTTTTTTTTCCTGAGATCTGTAGTCTGTAGAGGATGAATTTTTTTGAAGTTGTAACCTTTGAACATTTTAGTTCAATTTTAAAGCCATAGCCCGAGAGTAGAGTAGAAAATTGATATGAGGTGGTCTGCTGGTGTGAGATGATATGCTGTTGAGGAACTCTTCTTATGCTTGAAAGATGGTTTATGAAACAGGGTTTTGGTTAGATTGCTCTATGGGTTTGATTTCTGCATGTCTGACGATCTCCACATGATGCCCATTCTCTCTTTATCGTAAACATTAATCAGCCTTTTTTACTTGGTGATGAATGTGTCTACATTCGGGTGTGTTTTCTTTCTGCTTTCTTTGCAGCGAAATCATTCTTTTTTTTTCTTTTTTTTTGGGCTCTGTTTTGTCATGAAGAGAGAATGGGTAGATATGTGGATTTAATGATGATTATATGGAATTGCAAACTAGGAACCCACTAAGTTTTCGTATGTTATATAAACAATTTTGTTGATTGAATTCCTATAGCACTAAGTTAAATGATTAACTTATTGGAATTGGATTTACATAAGGATCCGGTCTTCAAGTTACACTCTCTAACCGGTTTCTGTTTTGCTTCTTTTCTGACTGAGTTTTGTGTATTGATTGCTTGATCATTCAGTAGAGAAGGACATATTGTTGGCAGGAGTAATATTTCATGGTGTTTGAAAGAAAAAAGTATTAGGAGTATTACTTACACAATAATGAACTTTCTATTGAAGTTAGTTTTGGTAGTTTTATGATTGGTTTGAGGATTTTATTGTTCTTTTGTTTGATTTTTGCAGATTCTATGCAAAACATTTTAGGGGTTGTTTTTGCGCCACTGTTCTGTTGTCTGTTGTTTAGTGCTATCTTCATCTCTTATTGTGATTCAGGTGAGTTTTATTATATCAGTTACTGATTTTGGTTGTGTGCATGATTTCAATATTTTCTTTTATGTTTACTTTATCACACTTATATACACATGATAATGTCAAATTCTTTATATATTGGTTTTCCATTTTGTAGATTCTCGGAACAGTGTGCTGTCGAATTCGTCAAGTGGTTTGGATTCAGGTAAATGATTATTCTGTCTTTAATTGGAATTTAATTGATTATTCTGTCTTTGGTTTTTAAGTTCAAACTGTTTGACTCAGTTGTTCATAAGTTGTATCTATGTTTGTTAGTTGTTTATATTTACTTTGCTTGAAGAGAGTTATGGTACAAATTCAACTGTGGTTACAGAGAACAGAAAAGCAAATTAGGTACTGCAAAATCCTCATTAAGAAGGGAACATATCAACCAAAGCAAAAGGAGCAAACAAATCATGAGGATAAATGTTTTCATCTGTGCGTGCAAGGATAAGAAAGAGTTTGACATTTTCATTGGAATAGCATTTGAACAGTTTTATACTTTCGTTGAAATAGAAGCAGTAAGCTTTGGCTATGACATTTAATAGTTGTTTATTCTGTAAAATTTGTCTATAATCTGTTAACAAAACCTCCATCTTCAATTTGTTGTTACAATTGTTGGTACTTTTGCAGACCCAAGTAACAATAAGAAAGTATTGATAGCCTCCCTCACACTTCTGGCATATGAATTAGATATTCGTTAGTTTGTTTATGAGTTAGATATGAACAATATGTGATGCTAGATTTCCTTTGGATGGTTTTGGTGTTGTTTTTTTTTTTTTGGGTCAAATTTGCATGGTTTTAGTCACGAATCCATTTTTAGTTAATACTCACATGATGCTCTTCTTAAGGTGAGAAACATAGATTTCAAGAATCAGAAACAGGGAACTAATGTTATTTTGGATAGAAGATCAGCAATTTGAATATGCAGAGTTTCTATATTGTCTGTGCGCCATTTCCTAAATCACCTTAGATTATGTGTGCTGCATTATTTATAATCCCAATTTTCCATCTGTGAACTGTTGAACAATTGTTGCTGCTGCTTGCACTGTTTGTTCCTTTTGAAGATCCTGAAAAATAATCTCTTTGCATCTTTATTCTGGGTTGTCAGTGTTATTATGCAGACAGTTGACTTCTCAACTTATATATATATATATATATATATATTGATGTTTAATTATAAACTTCGAGATACAGTCTGATCCTTCTTTGTTTGGATTTTAATTTTTGAAATTTTGGTTATTATCTTTGTTTGGTATCCCATGGGATTAGTTTGATGTAGATAACAAATTTTGAGGCTGTGATCCTTTTAAAAAAAAAAATTGTTTCAGCTTTGCAGGTTGGAGATAGATGCAGGCTGCGTTGGATGTTCGATGAGGTCAGATGCACTTCTTTTTCCCTTCCTGCATAGATCAGTTTAGCCTATTTTTAGCATTGCACATAGGTCTGCAGTCCATTATGGTTCTAAGCAATAACAGATGTGCATGATTTGTTAACAAGAAGTTGACGCAGGAAATTCTAGACCCCTCATTGCAGTTTCCAATTTATATGTTGAATCAAAGTTTTCAGCCTATTTTTATCCTCATTTGGATTGCTGTTGGTGTTCTAGCTGTTTGTTCAAATATAAATTGCTGAGATTGCCTAAAATTTTTGCTTCTATGGTCATCAGATCCCTACAATCTTTCTCACCATCTTATCTTTTCCGCAAATTTTCATATATGAATCATATAAATTGCTTTGCTTTTCTTTCGTCTCTGGAGCAATCACATCTTTATAGCTTATGACTTCATAATAAATTATATGGCATTTTCAGGTTATTAATAACCTTATTCCAGGTCTTCGATCAGAATGCTTTCTTGATTCAAAAACTAATTCCCAGTACAAAACACCTAGATTTTATACTGATCCCCAGTACAAAACACCTAGATTTTATACATACCCAGTACAAAGATCTATGGTAGCAGCTAATCATGAATAAACCATAATCCATCAAGATTTAACTTTTATCTTTTATCCCTTTAAATAAAATTTTATTTTCAAATTCCATAATCATGTCATATCCACTTAAACATTAATAATACATGGGTCATGGGAGGAAAACTCTAACCTTTTGAAGGAGGATCGGGTTCTCTGAGATGCCTCGGTGTTTCAGATGATGCCGATTTGTAATTATCTTATTGTTAGTTTTTAATTTGTAAATAATTTCCTTCCTTTTCTCCTGTGTATCCAAAATGTGAACTTCCAGTCTAAGAAGTCAGAGATTCCTTGCACTAGAAATGTGTATTTGCATTCAGAATTTCATGTGCATGTAAATCTGTTGACTATGATGAATATCTATCTTATATATTTTAGAAAGTCTTCATATTTACTACATAAGTTTGTGCTAATGGCTACAGAACTGATGCAAAAAAGTTGGAGGAGTGGGTTCGACCTCAGACTTCCACTTCGTTGAATGAGATAGCTTAACCAACATATATGACCCTCCAAGAAGTGGATGCAAACAGACTGACACAAATGATCAGATTTGAAAAAGTTTCTTGAGTTCAAATGTTTGCCATGAGCCCATGAGGGTCTCTAAACCGCAAGTGAAAAGTCAAGACTGCTTTGTGCCAAGTTGGAATCAAATACAAGGCATATGATCATATTTTGTGGTCAAATTGTAGAAAGCTGTTACAGGTTACAGTGCAAGTAGAAATAGCTGGTATACAAAACATCAGAAAAATGATTGACCAGACTATTAGACAAATGAGCAACATCAAATCCCAGTGGGAACCACAACCCAGCTGATATGTGGTGACCAACACCAACACCTCTTTTCAGCAGACAGATCAAATGTAGCTAGGTTAGCCTATAAGTAGAACAATATATTTTTGACAAGCTGTGTCAACAACAGTTGTATTGTATATTTGCACATTATCAGAACATTCATATTAATGGTAATGTTAGTTGCAAACATAAGTCTCTAGCCGTCCAAAGTTACAGATTTTGTTTGAAAACCCGCAGCAACGCGCGGGCACCTATTCTAGTAATTACTATTTTTCACTTCATGTGTCTAGGGTTTAACACTTTAACACATAGAATGTCCATTCCTAACGCAAACTATGTAAAGGTGGGATAGACAATCCTTATTTGTCTGTGTGTACCATATTTTGTCTTTGCCACAATGGATATCATTGATATGTTAGAATGCAATTTATTTCTGAACATCTAAATACTTGGATCATATATAGCAACTTTTATCTTTATAGCAGCAAGAACATTTGAAAAACTGTTCATGCAACTTTTGCAGATATATATGATTATGAATTATGATTGATTCTAAGTTCATCGTCATACTAGATAATTAACAAGGTTATGCCAAATATAAGATTGTAATTCAAGAACAACATGAATCAAGAATCTGTTGCATATTGAACATTATATCTAAAAAACAAAACTGATAAAAGTATATGATACTAACAGGATATAGTTCCAGAATCCATTGATGCTTCTCCTAGATGCACCCTCAATCTCAGATTGTTAATGGGACAATTTTGTTTGAGGTTTGGTGTTCTAGCAAGGATCAAATGAGGACGTTGTAATCCTCCTTTTATCAGAAAAACTGTTGTGGCAGTTCCTTCCATTAAGCAACTGCCTTATAATTTCCTTATGTTTATCTAAATGGATTAATCTAAATAACCATACATGTTTGAATTCAAATTCAAAAATAGATTGCATTAATAAAACTATTTTCGATTACACAATGGTGTTCACCTGGTCAGTTGCTGACCAAAGAATTTATGCTCAACAACGCTTAGATTTACATCCAAGGGTGGAAAACAAAACACCTCAACTTAATAATAATTCTCTCTGCCCTTGGATGTAAATCCAAGGGTGGTTGAGCATTATTTTCTTGGTCAGCAACTGACCAGGTGAACATTTTCGTTCGACTACAAGCTTTATTAAATACTCTGATGTTACAAACTGAAACTCTAAAACTCCTCACAATGTCAATTTACAGAAAGTGTTGATGTCTAGTTCAATAAGTTCTTACATGATCGATCATCCTGCGAGTTAAGTCCACACTTAGATCAACATCGATCACGTCCTCCAGAGAGGGTCATATTGTTCAATAACACTGACAGCAACTGGTATAGGGCTTGTGCAGTATAACAAAAAAAGGGGGAACAGAGTACTGTCTAACGCAATGTCTTATAATTGGTTATTTGAACAATAATTAGTTTATGGGAAGAAGGTCTAGAGTTGATATCAATTCACAACGTGATTGGGAAATGTGCTACCTTATTAGCTATCATCGACAGAACCAACCATCCACCCGCCAGGCCACCTCAAGTCGTAACATGATGATTCTTACTCACAATTAAGTAAGAAAATGAGAAGAGAAGTTGAGATGTGACGTTGTTGGAGGAGAAGTGGAAGAGGGTGAGAACAGTACTATTTAGGGTTTGATGTGGAGAAGAACAAGGCCAGGTGTTGCTGTGTATGCAGTTTGAAGATGGATAGAGGAGTAATAAAAGGCAAAAGACCGATGTGCGTGGTTGGGTAAAGGAGCCAGACATTGCGTTAAATACATATACCACCATAGCAGCTAACTATCACCCATCAATACATATTACACCACAATATGCTTGAACTCAATTTCACTAGTACGTACTATGTAATAGCGAGTCAAACCTCAACGTCTAGTACTTGAAATCAACGGCAGAAATCTAATGCATGATTCCAGTGAACTTTGAGGCCTAATGCTTCAATATATTGATTCACAAGATCGAAATCAGCCATGTAATTGATCGCTTCTCCATAGAAATTGGGTCAAAAACATAGCATGTATATATGCGAAGTTAAGTGTTGTGAGTTTTGGGGTACCATTCAAAAACAACAAAAAAGCAACCGACTCAGAAGAATTAAGAGACCGAATAACAACAAAAAAACTGTAAGACTCGGGCATTATTCGATCTGATCGGGTTATGTGATTACTGATCGGGTATTATTCTGCATCTGATTAAGGGTGCAGTTCCTCGAAAAGTAGTGCCCAATCGCGGCAGCAGCTGACAGCCTTTCTACTGAAGAGTAGCTCAACAAACGCTGCAGATGATGAGAGAGTGTGAGAGAGAGAGTTTAATTAATTCATGATACTTGTATGTAGACTGTAGAGTCGCTTGAATGAACACGAGAAATGTAGAATACGCTTACCGCCAGGAGCCGATTGCCAGAAACACCAAGCATCGGGAAACGTCGGAGGAGGTTGGCTCTGCGAAACCGAGGGACAGTCTCCCAGTACAGAAAGCCAGCTACATCAATAAGGACGTTCATCTTGTATAGCTGACCTAGATACTGTGTCTCGGTATCCTGCTCCCTGGGTTGAATTAGAGTCCTGTTTGAATCAATAAGGTTCATTCCAGGGAACAAAACCCTGCCCCTATCTGCCAACTCGGCTGCATGTAATTAAAGAGCTCTTAACAGTCATAAAAGTTACAGTCGATAGTCGATACTGACAAGTTAACAAACAGAAACCATACCAAATTGGAGGAGGCTGGAATGCGCTGGCTGTAACTTACAGCCATTGTGAGGGGTGACGTGGCGCGAGGAGAGCAACTGAATAATTCAAAGTGGGGCTGAAGGTCATTTGGCAGTTAACGGTGCCGTTAGGGTAAAACAGTTTTACAGCCGAGGAGGTGTCAGCAACCACAACAGATTTCCCCTCCAAACCCCCACTCTTCTCAGACCCAAAATCACTTGTGTTCTTTCTCTCCTCTCACCACTCGACTTTATAACCAAACCATTCCTTTTCCGCTCTTTAACCAAAATCCAATCTTTGAACACAAACCAATTCGTGGGTTTTCCGGGAAAGCAATTGGGTTTTTGTTTGAAAGGAAGTTAAGGGTTTTGTGAATGCAAAAGAGGATGGCGTTGATGAAGCTGAGGAGCAGAGTAGTTGGGAGAGAACTATGCCAGAGCGGTTTAGGTACTTGACCTAAGAAGCTCCTGACCCTCCTCTGAGGTGGCCTTGGTTTCTGGGTAAAATGCTTCACTGTCTTTGTCTATCTTTGTCTATTTTGAAGAATTTGCAGGTCCGCTGAGCACAACAGCTTTTCCCCCAGCCGGGTTCAACTCATCCGATGCTTCGATCTATGTAACCATGAAGCAAGGGGTTATGAGGAACTAAGGAAGGCTGCGGGAAGCAGCAGGTCATTAAAAGGGAAATGTCTGGGCAGAAATGGTACATGGTAAGAATTCCAAGCTTTTGAGTTGTGAATGTTTTCTGTTGGGATATTGAGATTAATTAAATTTGTAATTTTGTGGTGGAGATGAATATATGGAATTGATGTATAAAAGCATTAGATTGACTGAATTTGGGACGTATATGCATTTTATTAATACAGAATTAAAATGCTTCTGCAATTTGTTTCGGGTTTACGGTAGTTAAACTAAAATTTGCCGTCTTTCTTTATGTTTAAATATATGCAAGGGGAACTGACAGAAAAGAAGATGGGTATTCCTAAGAAGAGTGGGGGTTGATTAGTTTGATTAGGTTTTGGGTGTCCACTATTTTGATTGATTGCAGATAGAGGTTCTTCTCTTCTTCTTTTCTGTGTTGCAAGTGTAGTAGCTACCTCTGTCTTTCTCTGCTTTGAAGGTAAGTTGTTTATTGAGAGGTTTGGATGATGCCTGCATTGCCTTGCATTTCTTTTTGGGATTGGAGCGTATTGTTAAATTGTCTTGCAGATAATCTAGCACACCCATTTCGATTAGTTTCTCGCTTCTCAATTTGAGAGAGAAAAACTGTGGGGTGGAGAGAGTGCAAAGATATATGTTGTGTGTGACTTTGGTCCAGCTCCATGCTTATTTTCTCATTAATATTCTATTAACATTCAATGGTCAAGAGCTACGTTATGAGAAGACTACTGTTTTTCAAACCATTTGAATATTTGACGGATTTGAGAGATTTCTACTATACTGCTGATCCATAAATAAGGGCATTATTAGTATGCAAATTAATCAAGAAGACTAGTGTAAGAGGTATTTGGTTGTATATCACCGTCAACATATGTCGCCTAATGAGAGATAGATAGGACCCTCTTTGATTGTTGGTTAATAGGCAATTTAAACTAAGTATTTCTCATTTGCAGCTGAGGAGTTACATAATAGAGAGAATACTATATTGGGGAAGATGCAGCTGAGGAGTTACATACTATTTTTCAAATTGATGTAGATGGTATGTTACGTATCTCATGTCACATTAGCCATATGTTCTTTGCTTGTAGCTTTGCACTGAAGTTCCTGTGCTGGAGTTCAACATAATATTAGTTTCTAATGACCCATATTGTGGTTGGATTGAAGGTTCTTTGTATAAATGGAATACTTGTGTACTATTTTCTCATATATAGGTGTTGTGTTGTATCCATTTGCCTTTTCGGCTGTATATAACAGGTAGAATCTGATTCAGAATTACGGCACTAGCTTGTGTTATGGAAAACTGCTAGTGCTTCATTTGTGCCTTAAATCGTCAGCTAAGAAGTCGTAGTGCCTTAGCGTATCTGCTGTTGAAATCTTGAATAGATTCTGCAGCAGAATGGCAATATAGCAGAACGGGAATAGATTCTGTTAAGTTTATCTTATTCTAAATGTCTCCATACTAGATTCGACACATGTTTTTGTTGACTTCAAGATAAGGAATGCAGTAGACTATGCAGGTCTACAGAATATGAAAACATACAAATGAAAAGCTAGTCCAGAAAGCATGCATTACCGCTGCAATTATGTTATGAAATAGGTTGAAGACTAGTGCAAAGCAAATGATCATTAACCATCATCCCAGAAACTCATCTGACTGATATAGTCCCAAACTCTTTCTTGCCGGTGCAGTTTCAATATGCAATTACAGTCAACTAGGCACTAGCACTATGAAATGTTTCCAATTAGAAATGCATTCTGATCCATTACACAAAAAGGGTCATTAGGTTAACAACAAGCATCAACAATCTCATTTGAATGAGCTTAATCAAAGAACTCATTGATCGAAAACAATGAACGGAAGAACAAATCAAAGTCTTGATCTACCTTGGATTGAACCAACTTGGTCCATGCATGTGTGGGTACCCAGAACCATACAAGACATTATGAGGGAGCGCTCCATTAAAAAACATGCCACTTCGGGGATTTTGCATTCCTGGAGAACCTCGGTGTTGGGGGTTCTTGCTGTGTTGTGATTTTGAGATAGAGGCTTAATGACTAGCTACTACTGCACATTGACCACCAACATAAAGTTCCAACATAAGGGATTAAGAGTATCACTACTCCTACTGCAACGGGTTTGTATCTAGAGAAACACGTTTATATCTAAAGTAAAACAGGTTTCTATCTATAGTGATACGCATTTGTATCTACAGTGTAAGGTGATTCTATCAAAAGATTAATACCAACGAAAAATATCACATTCCATAAACCTTCATGAGGGGCCTTCTTACTATAATGTTGGTGCATGTAAATGATCTGGAATTGAAGGCTTTTATCACAAACAAAGCATTTTGGGGGTTTTGGTGAGATCTCCTCAGCTTGTCTAAATAGGTCACATTTAAAGAAGTCACTCCTCTTAAATAATAAAACCAATACATAAAAATCAAGTATTGAAGTAACTAAAACAAAGTAATGCTCTCCCAAAGAGTTCGAACTGTTAGGTTCGAAACCATTGGATACAACCACTCCACCCCAGAGGTCCCATTGCTAAGTAACAAAATATCAGTGTCAGCATTGCTGATCAAAAACTTAGGTGCTATACTGCAGCTAAACTTGGAAACTTTTTCATTGATAACCCAACTGTGATTCTTTGAATGAGAAAAAACTAACATGGAGCCAAAATTTTCATATATCCGGCTTATGTGCACTTGTGCTTTCTGTAGAGCCTCAACCTAGGCAATGACGCTGTCAGTCACTCCTCGGTGAGAACGAAGGAATTGAACCTCTTCTGAAACAGCAACATCATGATTGTGATTGGTTATGAACTTTGATACAAAATACTTCTTCCTTTCCTTGCAGTATCGAATTCCAAATCCGGCCATGCATCCAACTCGGCTATATCTCTTACCCCTTGGACATTGATTCCTCTTCATCTTCTTTTTCTCAGCTTGGAGCAGAGTCTTCCCCTTTTCTTTCAGTCCCTGTTTCTTGGCGTTAATCGTTGCTTTACCCTGTTTTGAACATACCCACTCTCTTATGACAAATTCAGAACGATATGCTCTAACCTTCCTGTCCTTCCTTGTGCTGAATCCAATAACACGAGAGTATAAATGATAGAACTTTTCAGCTTCACATACGCTGCTGAACACAACATTCTTCATATCATCCATGTTCAAATTACTGTAATCCTTGCCATTTAAGTCTACACACCCACCGACATTCGTTCCATCTAATGTCTCCATATCCATCAAATGACATTTACCATTACCAATTTCTGATGTATGACCAAGCCCTTTCTCTCCTCCATCATAAAAGAACCCTTCCTCATCTTCACCAATTTGTAATAACCCATCATCATCAGATACTTCTTCGTCCGATGGGAATGAGCTGTGGTACAGATGGTCAGTGTAGCATACACCTCCTTCATTATTCTCCATATTAACCTAGATTGCCTTGCATTTCAGTTTCAAATCAATAATAACAGTATAATTTGCAGCTACAATATCAGAAATAATTTACAGCAATAATATACCAACAACAAATGGACAGAACATGTTGCAGCATTATAAATTTTATGGGTGTGGGCTCATCAAGATGGGGTTTGCATAAGGTATATCACACAAAGGTTAACAGTACAATTGATGATAAAAAGGGAGCTACAACATTGCTAAAGCTACACAGATCAAAGGAAAAATGAAATGGGCCCAAAACTAAGCATGGACCATGTAAGGGAAAAGTACAAAAAATACCAAAACTTTGGAGTCATTTCAAATCAATACCTTATCTACAAAATCTCAATTCTGTTAAGACATTCCATTAAAACAATAGTTAATTGCATTCTCACAAACAGACAAAATGTTGTTTACTGATGCAGGCTGTGAGTGTGAAAAAGGTAAACACATATTTCTTCAGGCATATATTCTCATGCTCATTCACTATGTAAATCATGAAGGAATATCAGATTACGATTCAAGGGAAGGAAAAACAAACTATATTCATATGACCAAACTTAAATGCAGTTAAACTAATCTATTTGCTGCTCTATCTGGAAGCTTTATAAGATACTAACATTTTATGATAATGTAATGATTCAGGTTATGGCTATGTTTAAAGAGCTTCAGGTTGATCTGGAAAGTGATGTCCTCGATGGCCTTTCAGTCAAAGACACTTGTTAGTAAAGCTTTGAAATACTAACAGTGGATTCAATCCTTCAGATTATGCGGACTGTATATAATACAACGTCTAATATATGAGATAGCAAGGTTGAAGAAAGGCATGGAGGGAACAAAGGAATGGAATTCTAAGGTTAGCTGAACTGGGAAGAGCACATATTCTTTCATTTTGAAAGGCATGTAGAGAACTGCAATGCAAATTTCAAATACATACCCATATCACCCTAAATGAAAGGTTTATGCTGTAAAAGTAAATTTCTCGAATTGTTGAAGTACAGCTCAAATTTCTGCTGAGATTGGAAGGCGTCTCTCAGAGTTCAACATGATTAGATCATTACTAACAAAAAGTCTTCAGTAACTTTTACCACTGCTAACTACCCATTTTTGGTTTAAAATCTTCTAGCTACAGTACGTGAGTTTCTTTATAAAATACTGAATCTTTACTATGTATGGCCTTTTTGGTTGCTGTTAATTAGATGTTATCAAAGATCGGACCTTGTTGGCTTAGATCCTAATTATGACTCTCAATTACTTTGATGACATTGATTGCATCATTGTTAACTTGAAGCTTGCTGAAGTTTTCTCCAACTTCAAAACATAGTTCTATTAACTGTGTTGAGGGCTTAGCCGGCTCTGTTTCACTCCAAAATAACCTACAGTTAATGAATCTAACACAACAACCTATCTATTTAAAAGGATCATATAACTATTTTTTCAAAGAATATATAATAAAGAAGAAAAGAGAAAATTATTCAGACAAAGAATAAGAACATTTGAGAGTTCAATCTCAATTCGATTACTGCTATGATTATTGCTGCATTCATTTTATCAAAGGGTAAAATTCAATAAAGACAACTAAAACAATTTCGTTATCAAACTCAAACCATTATATCAGATTGTTAAAAATTCTAACTTCAACTAAAAAACTGACAGAAAGCTAAATACCGATTTATGGTAACAAACTTTGAAGACCATACAAGTCATGTTCCTACCTAATACTATCAGTCAATCAAAAGAAATAAAAAATTACTTAATGATTACAATTGATCTACAAAAATGACAAATACAGTAACGTTCTCACCTGTTTTCAATATCACAAAACTCCTTTGAGTCTTTGACCAAAACCAAATAGTCCAAGGCACACAACAAAACCTGCATTAGAAAAAAATCATACTTTAGTAAATGATAACAAACATAAATCACACTCCTGCAACCTATACCAAAGTCTTCTTTAGCTCGATCAAGGCATGTAGAGAAAACCCTCTTTTACACGCCTTGATCGAACCAAAGAAGACTTTACTATAAGTGGATTAGTTAAATATCTCTATCAATCACTCCTTATTCCCAGACTTTGATTCCACTGCATGCACAAACAATTCCCTCCAAAGACTCCTACCCAACAGATAAACATTAGAATGCATAGTCTCTTGCCGAGCATACAACTTATCAAGGATAAACAATTTCAATCACATACTCTAATACATTTCAATTACAATTGATTCTACTCCTGCCGGGAGTGCCAGCTCCCATAAGCCATAACATTAGTTAAAATGAAGTTACAGAAGACATAAATACAAAAGGATAAAACTATCACAACATTATGAAAGGAAACAATGCTTTAATCTAAAGTAACCTGCAAAGACCACCATTTGAAAACAAAAACAAATACATAAAGCAGAAATTTAGTTGAAACCGAAAACAAAAGTGAAGTTGGCATGAAAATAGTAACTGGGTACCAAAGTAAAGGCAAAAGGAAACCCCCAAAAAGTAAATACATCAAAAATTAATGCATACTCCACTCATAGAAACCTGGTTGATTACTATATACCAGTTCAATCCGATGTCTTTTAAGTTTCAATTAGAGCCCAAACTCAATAACCATCCTCTACCCAATATGAGATACAAAAAATATTTGAAATTTTAAAAACCACTTACCGGCCAAGATGATGGGAGATAGGATGGGATGAGACGCTAACCAGAGAGCATTTCCTCAACCCCCGATATTGGTACGGTTTCTGCAGAGGCTATAAATGAAACGGGGCTCCATTAAAAGCAACAACCCTTTATTCCCTTTCCTCTCGCTCTGGGTTTCCTCTCTCCTCCATCTCGTAAGAGCCACCCTTCGCGCTTATGCTCTTTGATGGCTGCTTCTGCGGCTTCTTGCGGAAAGAGAAGTGATTTTGGGTCTGAGCCTCTGAGGAAACTCCAGTTCGATTGCGGTGGCTGACGATAAGGGCTGTAAAACATTTTACTCTAACGGCACCGTCAACTATGAAATTACGTTGAACCCCTACATGATCCAATGAGTGGCTCTCCCCGCGCCACGTCAACTTCCCCCAGTGGCTGTAGGTTACAGCCTGCGTATTCCAGAACTCTCCTACCAAATTTAGTGAAGTACATCCACGTTTGATTTGGTGCTTAAGCATTCACGTTTTCATAGTACAAAACTAATGTAAATCCGGGTTAGAGCTTTCACATTTTCACCACACACATATTAAGACCGGACTAGAGCTCCTAACATGCATACAATGACATTAAGTCAATTTTTGGAGATTAACAATTTGCTCATGACAACATGCTCATTCATAAAATTAAACCACTAATTAAATAAATTTCATGATAAGGACAAGAACTAGTCATAAGATTGACTAATTTCTATAACAAATTTTCATTGAAAAATGACTTCGCGTCATGAATAAAAACCACGACATACTTTTATTAATCACCAAAAATTAATGTCATTACATGGTAAACCCAAATAAAAAATTACTCACAATCCATCAACATACCCATAAAGAAATTCATCAATTATAAGAAATTAAAGCAAGAATAGAGTATAATTCCAATGATGCATTATACTCGGAAATGTGAGAGAGAGAGACGGAGAAATGAGACGGTTACTGTTTGGTATTGTTTTGATTTTGCATGGGCGCCTTGAATTTGGTACGTTCTGACTTCTGAGGTGGGGCATACGGTGGCAACCAACCGCCCCAATCTGTATCCTTAATCAGCCCAAATACCAACAAGGCCCAGACAACGGCCCAATATTAATTCCATTCCATCAGTAGAACAATGTCTTCACTCTCTACACCCAATTGCCACGCTGTCCTTTACCATTCCAGTTTCGGGCTTGTTTCGTATTGATCGGCTTAGCTCTCAACGATTTCAACTTTCTAATACCGAGCGATAGACCGACTGCTTTTTGAAGGTTAACGTTAATAAAAAAAAAAAAGTTAAGTTTTAATGAACAACATAGAAGTTTGCATGCTACAACTAACATGTGCATGGCCCGTGGCAGTTGACATGGTTTAACGTCATGTTTGGACGTCTCATGTCATACTAAAGAAATTATAATTTTATAAAATATATTGGGTCAAAATTAGTAAGGTTCGTCGATTAATGCACATTCTAAAAATCTTGCTTCATCAATTGTGAGATCATGACATTGGAAATTATGAAGATATAAGGTACTTGAAATAGTTTGGCGCTTTCACTTGTTGCGTGCCAAACCTTGTTAATACCATTTTATATTAAAATGTTCCTATTCCAAAATCTCACCATTAGTAAAATCGAACTTTTCCACACTCTCAACTCGATCTCTCCTCTACTTCATACCAAGCAATAGATTGAAAGAAGCTTTATGTCCTCAATATATATATATAGGAAATGAAAGTTAGGTTCAGTCTATTACCGTCACCATTCAAAACCATATCATTCCAATCAATTCATTTTCACAACAATATAGTTTCTATTAGTTCATGAACTAGACTCTCACAATTTACTCGAATAAGTCTTACTGCAATCGTCTGTTTATAGTATAAGATACAATCTTGTCCCCTATTCAATTAATTTCATAATTAGTTGTGACCAAATGTCCTTAGATTTTAATCACACGGTAGAGAATAATAAGATAGTTTGAATTTCATTATTTTCTTAGCTCTTATCTACCACTGAATATAAATCCAACGGTAGTGTTTGGCGCATAATTCATTGAGAGAGGTACGTTGTTTTCTTTCTTTCCTTTTTTTTTTTTTTTAATACATCTTCGACCCTTGTCCTATTATAGAATAATTTCCATTAATAAAGATTAGTGTTAAAAGATTGAGAGCCAGAGATGTAAAGACTCAAAATTAGAGTGGAGGGAAATGGGTGCTATTGGGTAAGGGATTTGGAGGTTCCAAGAGTTTTCAAGGTGAAGGGATTATAAGGTGATGGGATCTTAAAATAAAGGGACATAAGTGGTGGATTATTTAAATGACTTGTTTGGGTAGTTTTTTTTAGTGAAGGGATTTAATTATGGGATTTTGTAAACTTTTTTTTTTTTGACAGAATTAATCTTTTTTTATATTTTGCTATAGAACTATTGTAGTTAATTGTTTTTTTTTTAACCAAATAGATGTATAACAAGAAAAATTTGTGCTTCACCAATTAATTCCAAAACTTCAATTAAAATAAAAAAAAATCAAGAAAAACACTAGAAATTTAAAAAATGGAACAACTGAAATTTCATAATCACAATCACATTTTGGTCTTGTTTGAATTTATAGACTTAAAATGTCGAACATTCTACAACAAATCTCATTCACATGACTTTGCATTTCGAGTTGGTTGAGGTAGGAACCCTTCACATGTCTTGTCTTCTGCGTGTTGATTTGCAACCTCGATGTTATCCTTCTTAGACTTGTAATTTGTCTACCAATAATTTCTACGGTGTTTCAGAGTATTTGTCTAATCGGTCAAAACCGATCAAGGAGAAACCAAAAGCTGATCAAGGTAAAACCATAAAAACTAGTCAATGTAATAACAAAAGGAAATCAATCTGCAAATAAGTCTATCTTTGAGTGAAGAATGATATGTAATTATAGCTCTGCTTTTATAGAAAGCTACACTTCCGATACAATCATGAATCTACAAGCTGCATGTTATCTCATACAGCAGAAACAACACAAGCAGCCTCCACAACTATATGGAAGGCAGCTACAGGTAACGAGCCCCACTCTCAATGGGAGTAGATATGAAATCAAAGCGAAAACTAGAATACAACAAAATTGGACTGCAGCCAAGCTAAAATGTAATGCAGCTGACTCTTATTTGGGGTTCAAATAAAAATTTACCCTTACACCCAAAAAAAGGGCAGGGCATTCCTATCAGTCCCCCATTTCCAAAGTCCTACAAATAAACAGATTTGCCGTTATCTTATTCAAAAGCCTTCTCCCAGTCATCTACCACTTCAGATGTTTCTGCAATAGTTCCTCCAAGCTGCCCCGCTGAAGTCGAACCGCTTGCATTTGACGAAGTTGAACATTGACCCTTGTATTGACTATTAGCTAGTCAGTTTTTCTCAGCATCAACAAACTAAATCAATGACATGATCTCAGATTCTGACGGGATATGCCTTCTAATCCAACTAGTTATACAGAAATGAATCAAATAGCTAGCTAGGAATTCAGAATCTAGAACTGGTTCCAATTCCACAACCACATCCGAGAAATTATAGTACTCAAAATTAGATCAAAAGGGTACTTGTATTGCAAAAGAATCATATTCACTTCAAATTTAAAAATACAGCATCAAGTTGGATACGCTAATATGAACAGTGAAACAGGAACAATAGGATCAAATTAAGCTTGTAGTCAATCTAATCCCAGGTCTAACAAAAACCGCAGATAAGGGTCTCACCTTTATTTGATATTGAGCAACCAAAGACAAGCATAGTTAAAGTGAACCTTAACTTGTTGCTTAATTGCTACCGAGATTCTTGATTAAACACAACTGCAAATATATTTACTGCAGAAAAACCTTGTGCCCTGCATGTATTCTGTTTTCAACTAATGCATATAAAATTGACATCCTAAAATTTCACATTGAGTAAAGAGACCTACA
The DNA here is from genome assembly GCA_024704745.1 of Rosa lucieae. Lineage (NCBI taxonomy): Eukaryota > Viridiplantae > Streptophyta > Magnoliopsida > Rosales > Rosaceae > Rosa > Rosa lucieae. Next base: position 1,638,093 of record CM045493.1, read on the forward strand.
AACCAAACCACATTGAGTAAGGAGAGGTTGCAGAGATAATATCAGTGACTGAACAATAGAAAGCTTCTAATTAGAATCCTAGATCTCTACTAGCAAAACTTTCACATTAAAAAGGATTGGTACATACCATTTTATAAACACTAAATATTGTGGTGTTCCCGTCATATTCATGCTTCAACTTCCACTAGAACAATTCAAATCACAGATATCTATATTTGTTTCAAGACTTTGATTAAATCTTCTAGACCATAATAACTTTCCTTTCTCGTTTGAAGTATAAGATTAAGACTTGCAGAACAGTTTCATTACATACAATGTGCTCTGGCAACAGCTCTTATCTTCAGTAACATACACTATCTAATAGGAGAGTGAAAACCACCATACATATGCATAATGAAATTGAAAATCCAAAGAGATATGCTCTGCATTTTAAACAAGATATGTTAGCTGTTCATGGAGTCTTATCACAAGAATCTTGCAGCTAACCCAGTTGTAGAAATTACATAACCCATAATTCAAATGAAAGAAACACAAGCCAGCAGCCAATGGAATCAAATTAGATAACAAAACCATAAACACATATGCAGAGTTATCAAGTATACTAATACCTAAGCATGGATCGATCAAATTAGAGATGCAAAGATCCAAAACTCAACAATCAAACCCTAAAGCCCAAGGTGGAGATCAAACCTGAAGATGAGCGATGCAAGAAGAAGAGAGAGCGAGAAATCGATCGTCGTTCTTCGCTTTCTGGAATTTCAAAATCAGGTGGAACTCAAGCGAGGGAATTCTGTTAGTACATATCCCGTCTATCAGTCCCCCTCTAATTTAAGTCCCTTCCTCTTTTATTTACCAAACAAGGGATTTTCCACGTGCGACTGGGATTAAAAGAAGTCATTCTCCCTCCTTTATATCCCTCATCCAAACACTGCCTTAAGAATTTCGAAACGCGTAGGCAGTCTCTTAAACCTCTTACACTTTTTTTTTTTTTTTTTTTTTGTAGAAATAAGGCACAATCTTAAACCACAATTCACAAACTCGAAATTCTAGAGTGCAAGAACAAGTATTACTGAGCTAATCAGTTGCAACCGAACTCATAGTTCATTCAGAAAACATGTGTAAAACTACATAATTTGCTCTCAAATCAAAGTAATAAAGTGCAAGAATTCTATAAATAAAATTTATATTATAAAGAATAACAATACAATTTTCCAAGCTAGCAAACAGAGGAAATGAAATGCTCCCGTTTGCTACTCCTTCAGTCAGGGTGCTGCCATAAGTAATTCTTAGAGAAATCAAGCAAGGTTTGACTACCTGGTCTTGCTTCAACCAAATTTCCATAATTTTTCAGGGAAAGCAAGCTCCTATTAACACTCAAGATTTGCCAACAACTCCAGCCGCCCTCATGCCTAATTGGACGTTTTATAACTTCCATAGAATTGCATCTGAAGTCCACAAAGAATGACTTTTCACCCCGTGTATCTTCGAAAAATATACCATTTTCCCATTCACCACAAGAAGCAAACCTGAATCGAAAATCAAGAGCTGATTCATGCATATTCATGGTGTAATCTCGCACCCACTCTTTTTTATGATAATCTTTCATCACCCATATATCAATGTTCACACATGAAGTGTCGACTATAACTATAGCCATAGTTCCTCTTAAAGCAATCAAGTTTGTGTAACTAGAGTCCATGCTTGGTAACTCCAAAGTGGGAGTCCAATAGAACTCTTCTTTCGTGAAATCAAAAGAAACGATGATTAATCTTCTCCACCCACCTATAGTCAACCAATGCATATCTCCATAAGCACATATGCTGCTGTTAGAATTTAAATTATGAGCATATGGTGGTATCTCTCGCCATGAGTTTGTGCCCAATTCAAGAATTTGGGCTATACGGCCGTAAACAATGAGATTTTTTAGACTAGCAATTTCGGACAAGCGAAGAATCTTGTGGGTGCTAGTTGCACTATCAAATCCCATGCCGTAAACCTCCTGGGGGATATAGGTGTCAGGAGTACCATACTTTGTATATTGAATGCTATTCGTCGGGAGCCTTAGAACTTCTCTGGTAAAAGGATCGATCAAGAAGCAATCTTCAGAGTTTCTAGTGAAGCAAAAGAGGTTGCAGTAAGAAAAATATACTTCATAACAGGCGTTGTCGGAGGTGGACAAAATCTCCGAGACAACAAGGTTACCTTTGCTGCCATCGTAATTCAGGCACTCTAAGGCCTTTGACGGCGTTTTATTTGTCAAAAAACATTCGTTCCAATCTTCTCCCACAAAACGCAGCGTAAGGCGAGGATGTTGATCAGCGGCAGCGTTGCTGAGAATCGATAAACGAGAATGCAGTGAAACGAAAAAGGGAGACTGAACTATGTCCAACAAGGTTTTAGAGACGCATCGGAGGCAGCAGACGGAGTTTACAGGAAGTCTCTTAAAAATGTCACACAGGATTTCCACCGGTAAGTCCATCAACCTCATCTTTGCCTTATCCCGCCTCCTCATTTATCAAAGTTTGTTTTGTTTTTTCACGGCTTGGGTGCTTTTAATGCGATAATTCTGTTTGGATAAGGAAACTAAAGCCTAGAGGAGAGGAAATAACAAATTTAGATGATCCAGTTTGAGTTGGAGTCGTCAGTATATAAATATAATATATATATATATATATATATATATATATATGTTATAAAGTAAAGAGAATATAGAGAGTGTTTTAGGGAATCTGAAACTAAGAGAAATTCGCTGTGTATTCTCATTGATAATAGGGGCTTTTTTATATAGAGAATTACAATGCATAGAATCTCAATCATACAAGGAAAGTAATTCTACATTGATTAGGATTCTAGATCCTTCTAATTAAATCCTATTACCACTAGGTCAAGTAACCTAGAGTTTGGGTTAAACACAAATTATGTTTTCCTTGAACACTCCCCCTTGTGTTGCCCAAACGCGGTGCTTCTCTCGTTGCCTCATTAAAAACCTTGCCGAGTAACAAAAACACAGTGGGACAAAAATAACCTCGGTCGAATGGGAAAAAGAGCACAACACACCCTTCACGTTTCGAGGTGAACATGTAGACATTTCCCCCTGATGTCTGCGCCTCCCCCTGATGACTACGATCATGGGAGTTCAGATAATTTCCGCAAGCCAATTCTTACCACATGTTTCTCGAACGTGGATTTGGGCAATGACTTAGTAAACAAGTCTGCCTCACTGTCCTCAGATCGAACCTAGTTCACTTTGATCTCGAGGAGTGTCCGTTGTTGCTGATTATGCTTGGTGTTATCGCTTTTGATGTAGCCTTGCCTCATTTGTTCAAAACAAGCAGCATTATCCTAAATGCTCGTAGGCTCATCTGTGGTAGACTTCAAACCACAATTATTCGAACATGCGTAATTATGAATCCAATCCATATTCATTCACGAACCACTTCATGAAGAGAAATGATCTCTACATTGTTCGAAGATATAGTGACGGTCTATTCTGTAGACCTCCAAGATATCATGGTCTTTTCCCATGGTGAACACTTAACCAGTTTGGGAGTGACCATTGTGTGGGTCAGAGAGATACCCAACATCAGCAAAACCTTCCAAAACACATGTCGTTTTGGGATGGGGATAATGGACGCAGGCCAGTGTTGGCGGCGTTCTTGGTGTGTGATGGGTCCGAATCCATCATCTCTTTGTAGGGATAGAACAAGCCCATATCACTCATACATCTCAAGTATCGAAAGATATATTTTACACCAATCCAATGGTGTCGCGTTGGCGCAGAGCTATATCTAGCTAACAAGTTTATAACATATGAGATGTCCGGTCTTGTGCATTGGGATAAGTACAATAATGCGCCTATTGTACTAAGTAAGGCACTTCTGCCTCTAGCACATCTTCGTCATCATCCTTTCGATGAATAGGATCCTTTTCAGGATCAAGACTACGGACGATCATGGGGGTGCTTGAAGGCTTAACCTTGTCAAAATGCCTAAGCATCTATCGACACGATACCCAAGTTTCAAACCGAGACATAATCGTGTTTCTCCCAAAATCCTTCATCTCAAACCAAAATTTCAAGTGTTCAGCGGTTTCCCTTAACTCTTTAAGGGCTTCTAATGAAGATCATGTCCAACATGAACCGCGATAGAATCCGAAACTTGTTATAGAAACGCGTGGGCATATCCCTTCCCAATCAAGTAGTCACTTTAGTGAGCGTTTCAACCTTATTGTAAAAGCGCTCCATGGTCTAAAACCTCTTGACTTGGGTAAATGAAGTTCGCCATGAACCTTCATGTATATTCAGTATCTAGATCCCTATAGAGATACGTAGTGACCACATTTGTAAGCTGCATGTTCAGTTATTCGGAAACTACCAAACTGACAGGGTAGTGGAGTGCAATGACATCCATTACGAGAGAATATGTCTCATCGTAGTCGATTCCAGGACGTTTTGTGAGAAGCCTTGCGCCATAAGGCGAGATTACCATATCTTTTTCTCACTATGCTTTCTAACGAAGACCCATTAGTCAACAGGTTTTATGTTAGGAGGTGTTGGCATCTCTAGCTCGAAAACCTTCCTATTCGTTAGAGAATTCATCTTAACCTGGATCGCATCTTTCCATTTAGGCCAAAAACTCTCTACATTGGCATTCATTCATCAACGGAGCGTGGTTCAGTATCATCGGACTCAACAAACTCATGCGCAACTACATCATCAATTATGATGGAGTTTCTATCCCACGTCTCATGTACACTAGTGTAATTTTCATAGAGCTCTATATTCTCAGGAATAGGTTCTGACGTTGAGGCGTCCCCCAACGATAACCATAACCCGGAAGATACTCATGAGACGGATTTTTGAGTGTCAATGATCGAGGATTGGTTTGTGCCAATGTATCCTTCGAACCCACGGGCCTCCCACGCATCCTATCTGGGGCCATGGCCTGTAACGCCAGAGTGCCACTCTCTTTGGCATTGGCGCCATGCCTACCTCCGTGTAGGGTGGCGCTACATCCTCTCGTAGGGATGTCCTTCCTTGCAGGCATGTTTGCAGCATATTTGTGTGATCTCGTCACTTTAATAGGGATCAAGATGAGACATAGTGGGGACAGACCACGACAATTCATGTCGTTCCTGTTGAACATCTGTGTTCTTATCTCCCCCGAACGACGGGAAGACTATCTCATCAAAGTGACAACCCGCATTATGTGGCGGACGATTGTTGGAATCTCAAATCCAACGTAGTGGCTCATTCGTCTGTAAGGACCCATCATAGGGCGCTATGGCGTAAGTACAAAATACGTGTACCCAGTCACTAACTGTAACGCAGAGGTACATTGAGCGGCGGTAGGTCGTAGACGAATTAGCATAGCTGCATGCGATATTGCATCACCCCAAGCGGATGTAAGGAGATTGGTGCGCATTACCAATGTCCGAACGACCATCGTATTCGTTTCCGCGAGACCATTTGGGTGTGCATGAGGGAATATGATGTCCAACATCAGTCCCATTGTAATATCCATCAAAAGTCTTTCGATGTAAACTCTCTAGCAATGTCAAATCCAATTGACTGAATAGGATGATTCGGGGAGTGAGCCCGGTGTTGTATGTTATGTGCTAGAAGTGTAGCATGAGCAGTATTTACAGATGGACAATGGCACAACACGTGACCAGCGTGTTTGTGTGTCAACCAATATCATGAGATAATTAAATGTCTGCAAGTTGGTTGAATCAGTCCACAAAATCCCTACGGATTCTTTGTAAGAACAGAATGAGTATTGTTATATCCTTTGCAAAGGACGGTCTCAGTCCCAGTTTCCCTAAGGAACGGGCTTTGTAAAACGAGCGAGAGGCCTTAGAAGCAACCATTGTGTATTTTGGTTAGGCCTGAGCGTCTAAAACGCTATTCAAAGCAAGTTGGTGATTGCAGCATCACCTGGGGCGCCATCACCATGATGGAAGCCATCCATGGCATCATGGATAGGGACTGCACCAGCCGTAGGCTGGTGGTGGACGGAGGCAGTGCCCTAGGCAGCTGCGTCGGTCACACTTAGTCTAGAAATCAATTTTTGATTCATGCTTCGTTTCGCTCGAGAGAAAGGATGTCCATCTGAAGTCTTTGTAGACGGATCATCATTTCATGACCATGATGACCTATCCTGTCGTGACAAAGTCAATATGTGTCTAAATCCAAGAGATCTTTTCTCGTAACTTTATTGGATTAATAGCTCGAATAGTGACATAGAATCCACTAGAGAGACACATAAACTTCTCTAAGATACGCTTTTGTTCGCAATCATTAGAGGTAATGCAAAGGAACTCATTTCAGTTCTCTACATACATTTTTGCATGGAATTCGTTGGCTATTCATAGGGTACGATTTGCCCTAAGAGCGTAGAGAGTTTATGTGACAGCTGTAATCAAGGTGCCATTTGGCAAGTGGAACTTGGGCTATTCCATGTCCTTGAATTAATACTGATGGCCCAGCCATCGTAGTCACAAAGTCATAAGTTCAGAATCAAAATTGAGTCATAATGAAAAGAACTCGAAATTTTATTCATAAGCCAACGGAGTACATCATTGTTTCCTTGATCAAAGAAAATCTAATCCAATAAAAAGTAATATGGCAATTGCCTACATCTTTTGGAAAATAAAGACCTAAACAGAATTGGCGATCTATTGATCCTAGCCAGATTTGTAGTCTTCAACCTTTCACTCTAGATCATCTTCATGATCTTCTTGTTCCACATAGTGAGCTTCTCGTGCTTCACAATATGCTTTGTAGGCGGTGACAAGTTCTTCACGAGCTCTACAAATGTGTGTCCAATGCTCAGACACTCCACATCGAGAACATACATCTCTTTGCTCGAACTCCATTGATTGTGGCACTTTGAAAGAGTCATTTAGATTGCTCTTAATGTTGGTGGCGCCACCAACATGGCCAGAGCCGTTGCCTCCCTCTCTCTTTCCACGTTTACCTCTTCGGTTCCGTGTTCGCCTATTTTGGCAGTTACCTTCCCAAGTAGAGCGATTATATGGATCAGAATGTCCAGAAGTATACCTAAGATTAGGGTTTCACTCTTGGCGCCCTCTCTTAGAGGTGCGACTATAATTGGATTCCGAAATATGTTCTGTTTCCACGGATCTCGAATTACAGTTCTTCACAAGGATATTGTCATGCTTTTCAGCGGCATTCATAGCTCCAATGAGCTCATGAAACCTTGTGATCCGTCTTGCATTTACATCGATTCGATAGTTCTTAGGAACCATCAATGCAGAGACGGGGAAGGTAGCGAGAGTCTTCTCAATCAACATCGCATCTGTGATCTTTTTACCACAGAATTCCATTAAGGATTTAATGCGAAGTGCTTCCGAGTTATAGTCAAGAACTGACTTGAAATCACAGAAGCGGAGGCTATGCCATCTCACTTCTAGGTCAGGAAGTAAGGAGTCACGGACTTTGCCAAATCTTTCTTCGAGTGAGACCCACAGCCTTCTGGGGTCTTCTTCATTCATATACTCGTACTTGAGCGAATCATCCATATGACGAGTCATAAGGATGATGGCTTTCGCCTTATTTTCCTCTAAGGCCACTCTATTTGCTTCCAAAGCTTGAGCTTGCTCAATAGTTATCACGTCCTGGCTAGGCTCGAGAATCATATCCAAGATTCCTACAGCCTTGAGATGCTGGCGGATATCACGAACCTGCCTGTGATATCCAGAGCCGATTGTTCCCAATGGAGCAAAGTCCAATTTGTTCAGGTTACTCATCCTGAAAGAGAACAAGAAATTAGGGTTAGTTTCGGAGCGAAGTAGGCTACCACGAAAACATATGAAATTTCTAAGCGTAATCGCTTCCAAGAAATTAGGAATTTCCGAGCGTAGTCACTTCCAAGAAATTCGATTCCAAGATATATTGGATTAGATCGAAACAATGATGTAAGTGGTCGATCATAAATTCTCTACAAACTCTAAGTTTGGAGATCTCAACAAGCTCTAAGCTTGGAGTGAGCACGAACCCCCACAGTTCGGCTTAATTTGGTCTCCCCTATAATGAAGAAAGGGGGTTAGAAGAAGGGAGATTGCAAGTCCCCGAAAAAGAAGAGAAATTGAATTTAAAAACTCTAAAAACGGGAACGTTTAATAAAAAAATACCTCGAAATAGGTCGCCGGAAAATTTGTTCGGAAATTCGCCGAAAATGTGGCGTTGACCAGCGTTGACCTGTGCTGACGTGGCAGGTGATGTGGTAGAGTTGCTGACGTGGCAGTTCTGATGTCAGTGGGCTTTGACTCCTTCTGGGCCGTTGACCTTTGGGCTTTGACTTGATGTGTGTGGGCCTTTCTGTTTTTTTTTTCTTTTTCTTCTCTTCTTCTTCCGCCAGTGGTCCCTTTTTTTTTCTTTTCTTTTTCTTTTCTGCCCAGCACGTGGGCACTCTTTCCTTCTCTTTCTTTCTTTCTTTTTCTTTCTGGGCCCACTCTCTTTCCTTCTCTTTCTTTATTCTGTTTTTTTTTTTGGTCCTGCCCCTTCTCTTTCTTCTGGCTGGAGTGTGGGCCACGAGCCCCTCCTTTTTTTTTTTTCTTTGTTTCTTTTTCTTTCTTCTGGGCCGTCCCTTCTCTTTCTTTTTAGGTTGCTCTCGTTTTTGGGCTTGCAGGCTTCTGGAGTGGGCTCGGTGCTGTTGCAGGTGCAGGGGCTGGCAGTGGCTGACCGGTTCGAAATTTCAGACCTCCAATTGGCCGGTTCAGGGCGTATATGGCCGGTTTCGGTGAGTTTTTTTTCGGTTCCCGGATTCTGGGATATAGTTTCAGACTGTGGAAAAAATTGAAGATAATTGGTGGACGGAAAAAGTGTGAACCCGGCAGGTGATGTTGTGGTTGTTCTTGGGGCCAGTTCGATGTTTTTCTAGCCGGTTCATGGGGTGGCACCGCCGGTTCTGGACTCCTGGAGTTGAGAGCTTCAAGGTGGGCGACGGAGCTTTCTAGGATTTGAAGGCTACGAATTTAGAATTTCAGGGTTAGGGCTTCGTGCTGATAACTTGTTTTAGGGAATCTGAAACTAAGAGAAATTCGTTGTGTATTCTCATTGATAATAGGGGCCTTTTTATATAAAGGATTACAATGCATAGAATTTAGAATTTATATAGGGGCCTTTTTATATGAAGGCTACGAATTTAGAATTTCAGGGTTAGGGCTTCGTGCTGATAACTTGTTTTAGGGAATCTGAAACTAAGAGAAATTCGTTGTGTATTCTCATTGATAATAGGGGCCTTTTTATATAAAGGATTACAATGCATAGAATCTCAATCATACAAGGAAAGTAATTCTACATTGATTAGGATTCTAGATCTTTCTAATTAAATCATATTACCACTAGGTCAAGTAACCTAGAATTTGGGCTAAACACAAATTAGGTTTTCCTTGAACAGAGAGAGAATAGTTGGGAGAAATATATCATTCAGTCTCATTAGCCTTCTTTATATGAAGGTATGGTTTACATAAAAGTAAATAACTAATAAGTATTTATGTGGATGATAATATTTACAACAATATATAAATATATATATATATACACACACACACATTATTTTTAAAAGATTTCAGAGCCCAGCTATAGCCAGAAACTATTGATTAAAGTTTCATAAACAAGGAAGGGAGAACATCAAGCCTAAAACCCGCATGGAAGTAGTTAATTAATAGGTTTACTATTTACTTTTTAAGCCAAAAATGAAATGGAAAGAGAATGACCGATAATCAAATTATACGAGTTACGTGAAAACATGAGACACCAGGGCTGGAGAGAGCACATAAAAACTTACCGCCTGTCCGGGGGAGTCCCCACATAGAGTGTGGCTCTTTGCCTCATCGACGAGCGGTGAGTGTTACCGAACGGGATCTTGGAATCTCAGGAGTCCTGCTATTTCTTTTCGCTGGACAAGGCCGGATGCGTTTCTTTTCTTCTCTCAAGTGGCGGCCCTAGTGTGGATGATGGGTGTTTGGAGATCGGCGTGGAGCAAGTTTATAATGGTGAACCCGTAGCTGATTTTGGTTTTAGAGAGGAGGGTGGAGAGATAATATCCACCACTGGTCATTTCCGTATTATGTAATTTTATTTATTTTCAATAAAGATTTCTTATTTTTTTTTTAAAATGAAACGGATAGAAAGAGCTTGAAAATTCTAACAGCCACAACACTAGAAAACTAAAGGGATAGATAAAATGGGCACAGATGGCTATTTGTGCCTTTTAAGCAAGTGAATAGAGACAGTCAGACAGAATATGACATTATTGAGAGACACATAAGAGCAAGTTCACCCGTGGGTCACTAGGTCACATACTATTCACTACTTTTTATGTGTTATTTTACCCTCTAGGTCACGAGTACAGTGTGTTTCGTGCCCTGGGTTACCTTTGAACACTTTTTAGGTCACCATGGTGACCTGCACAGTGTATTTCATGTCCTGAGTCACGGGCACAGTGTATTTTGTGACCCAGAAAATGAAAATATACAATAAAAAACAGTGATTATTACGTGAACCGGTGACCCAATAGGTGAACTCGCTCTAAGTGTCCCCATTGTGAATTGAACAGTAAAACAGTAAAATGCACATCCACTTCATACCCTAAAACCGTATTTCTTATTTATTCTTCTGCATCTCCTCTCTTGACCTTTACTGAGGTGTTCATTTAGAACACGCCCCTATAATTCAAAAACTCAGTTACCATAGAAAATATATCGTGACGTGGGCAGCCGTTTCAGTGGGTTGGTAGTCGGTAAGGAGAAAGGGAGAGTGTTTGGTTGCCGATCTAGCTCTCTGTTGAAAGTTTGAGGCTTTCTATTAAATGCTTTAATGGCATGTTGATTATACTCATTTATATGCGTGTAATTATATCTAAAACACTATAAATAAGCTAATTCTCAAGTCAATTATAATGTAATTAATCTCTTTTTACTTATTTTGTAGAAAATAAGCGAAACTGCGGAAACGGAAGAAATCGTGCGAAAGTGGAGCAAATTGAAGTTTTCAACAAGGAGACGAAATTGTCGACAGTCAACTCTGGTCAACGCGAAGAAAAGAAAAAGAATAATAATATTTGTGTCAGCATTAATTGGTTTAATTGCCTAGCTTAATTAACCAAACCTTAGGTTAATTAGTGCAAGCATGCACGTGCAGATTGATATAATAGGTTGATTACCAATCCAACCTTGACACATGGCATATGCAATTATCCATCAGGTGGTGCTGCACATACAATTGTTTTCTAATTAACATAGACCACATTTCCACGCTGACCACCATCTTTATCCTTTTTCCCTTCGACCAAAACGACACAGTTCGGATAGAGTTATCCCTTCTTCTCTATTTAAAAGCAGAGACCACGACCCTATTCTGGGCTCTCAACCTCCACGGCCGCACACCCATTCCCTTTTCTCTCTAAAAACCAACCACCCCCAGATCCATTCGCTTTTTCCTCTCACTCAACACCGCACCATTACCCTATTCCTCTCTCTCTCTTCAACAGTAGCTGCACTCCACCATTACCCACTCTTCTTCTTCTTCACCGAGACACATCACCTCCACCTCCATATCTCTCTCTTCCCATTTTAAATTTTCATCACCAATTTTCATTCTTTCAAGGGAAACTCAAGGGGTTTTCACTACACATCATCAAGGCTTCATCACCACAAAGAAATTTTGGCTTGGTAAAGAGTAGGAGCTTAATATCAAGTTAGGTTTATATTTGCCTATAGCAAATTGTGAGCCTAGCTTGTGTTCCTCTCTCCTCTATCATTTCTCTTAATTTCTTATGTATTTGCTAATGGGTTGTGAGTAGTTCAATTTTGGGAGTTAGGGTTGTGAAGCCCTAACTCATCTTGTATAAATATTGATGCTTTAATTTTAATAAATGTAATTTTCATTGTGTATGCTTTAAATCCTAATGTATTGGTCCTTAGAAGCATGTTTCTAGGCTTTGTCACCCTTTGAAATTATGTTGTGGGCAATTGTGATGAATAGATTGATAAATTGACAACTTATTGGTCTTGTTGCATCTAGGATTTAACTGTGGTAACCATTAGCTAGCTTAATTGTAGCTAAGCTTGCTTGGGTCTCTATTATCTTGCACTCTAGGCCTCTAATTTTAGATATTGCGGCCTTTACCGGCGTAATGCCTAAATTAGAGAGTTGATTGTGGCCCTAACCGGCATAATCGATACACCGAAAGGATAATTGGTTTAGTAGCCTTGACCGGTACTAAATACGGGACTTAACACATATAGGAAATGCATGCATTTATGAAATTGGCACCGATATTTGCAAGATAGTTAGTGTGAATCACCCGACACTCCCATGTTCCCATTAATTTGAAATCTGAATTTTAATTTCTTACTTGATAATTAGTTGTTTGCTTTTACTTTAGTTTGCTTTTAATTTTAGTTAATTCCCAATTAAAAACTCTCAAACAAAATTCTATCTTCCTTTGTGCATAACTCATTTGGGCTACAAGTTAGTGGCTTTGATTAGGCTTAGTGTGAGCTAAGCCGAGCATTGCTGAGGCTTGGTGCCTTGTGAATATTTTATTTTACTTTATTTTATTTTTATTTTTACTTTTTCATTGTATGCTTTTGAGTCATTCTAGCGCCAATTACCTCGGTTAGGTCCAACACCTAATCCCCGAGGTACGATAATCAAGGTTTTAATATTTTCCTTACTTGACAACGATTCGTACGCTTGCGAAGAGTTTATGAACCAAGTCACATGTTTACTTACTTGGAATGGAAAACAATCATGAATCGGAGACAAGTGGAATGGGAGAAGAAAGGAATCGGTATTGATTCCGGAGGATTGATTCCTAAACTCATCTCCCCCCTTTGTAATCGAATTCCTGAGTATTCAGGAATCGATTCCTGATAAATAGGTGGAACCTACACCAATTCCGATTCCTTAATGTGTTATTAAACACATGAATTCTTTTACCTGGAATCATTCCGATTCCTTTATGTGTTAGTAAACACATAAGTGTTTTTACTCCGTAATCATTCCATTCCAAGTAAGTAAACGTGCCCTAAATTTCGTCTATGATTACAGAAACCAGCTCCTTCCTTCAGACTAGTGTTTCATTTACACATATGCTTTCTTTGTTATACTTAACTATCTCCTTTGTTCATGGCTCTCTGCCTTTGTGAACAAGCTCTGAGAGAGAGAGAGAGAGAGAGAGAGAGAGAGAGAGATGAGATGGTTACTGTTTTGGTATTGTTTTGATTTTGCAAGGGCGGCTTGAATTTGGGGTTTTATACGTTCTGAGGTGGGGCATACGGTAGCAACCAACCTCCCCAATCAGTATCCTTAATCAGCCCAAATACCAACAAGGCCCAGACAACGTCCCAATTCTAATTCCATTCCATCAGTAGAACAATGTCTTTACTCTCTACACTCAATTGCACCACCCTGTCCCTTACCATTCTAGTTTCGGGCTTGTTTGGTATTGAACTATTGATCGGCTTAGCTCTCAACGATTTCAACTTTCTAATACCGATAGACCGAGTGCTTTTTGAAGGTTAACATAGAAGTTTTAATGATAGACATGGTTAGCTCTCAACGATTTCAACGATTCCATTTGAGCGTCTTCCATTTGAGACATTGAATCTCCGCTTGTCTAATACCGATAGACATGGTTTAATGTCATGTTTGGACGTCTCATGTCATACTAAAGAAATTATAATTTAAAAAAATATATGGGGTCAAAATTAGTAAGTTTCGTCAATTAATGCACATTCTAAAAATCTTGCTTCGTCAATTGTGAGATCACGACATTGAAAATTTTGAAGATATAAAGTACTTGATATGGTTCGGCGCTTTCACCTTTTGTGTGCCAAACATCGTCAACACCCTTTTATATTAAAATGTTCCTATTCCAAAATCTCACCATTAGTAAAATAGAACTTTTCCACACTCTCAACTCGATCTCTCCTCTACTTCATACCAAGCAATAGATTGAAAGAAGCTTTATGTCCTCAAATATAGGAAATGAAAGTTAGGTTCAGTCTATTACCGTCACCATTCAAAACCATATCATTCCAATCAATTCATTTTCACAACAAAATCGTTTCTATTAGTTCATGAACTAGTCTCTCACAATTTACTCGAATACTACAATCGTCTGTTTATAATATAAGATACAATCTTGTCCCCTATTCAATTAATTTCATAATTAGTTGTGACCAAATGTCCTTAGATTGAATAATAAGATAGTTTGAATTTCATCATTTTCTTAGCTCTTATCTACCATTGAATCTAAATATGGTTATTGAGAGAGGTTGTTCTCTTTCTTTCCTTTTTATTTTTTTTATTTTTTATTTTTTCATACATCTTCTCCTTGTCCTATTTAGGATAGGGAAACGAAACCCTAAAGCCTAATGGCTAGGGAAGGAAATTCCGAGTTGGGATAGGCATATATAAACAAACATATAGATATAGATATCCTCATTGTTTTTTCATATATGATTTGTACATGTATAAACTAATAAACAATATGTACATTTTGTAAAGCAAAACTAAAGTAGCCTGATCAAGAAGAACAAACATAACATTATGTTTGAACTCAGTTTCACCAGTACTTTGTGAAAGCCAGCCAGTCAAACCTCGATGTCTAGTATTTGAAACAACGGCAGAAATATACGCATTTGATTCCTGTGAAATTTGAGGCCTAATGCTTTTAGGTTCTCAAGAAATCACCCATTTAATTGATAGCTTCTCCGTACGTCCATAGAGATTGGGTCACAAAACATGGCATGTATGTACAATGCAACACTACTCCTTAATTTCCTATCTGAATAGGGAAGGAAATTAAAGCTGGTCGGGACTGGGTGACTCAGTACTTTGACTGGGAATAGTATCTGTACTATGATTACAAAATGTAAAATAAAATAATGGAATGGTAATTGAAATAACTTGTTTCTCAAGTCTCAACCCCATTAGTAATCAGGTTTTATTTAACTAATGGCATCATATCCGAAGTATCATAGAACATATGCGATGGGTATTGTGTTCAATCCTGAGGAATTGTGAAACTATTCATACTCGCCTATGAAATTCTCAAATAATTCTGAAATTTTCTACTCCCATACAACTTCCGAATCTTTTAATTTCCTTCAGATAAGTTAGATTATTTTGTTTTTGTTTTTGTTTTTTTTCCTTTTTCTTTACAAAGATGGGAATCTGCTTAATTATTGGGAGAGAAAAGAGTACATCAGAGGAAGGTAACAAAGACCTCGATGGCTCGATCCCCTTACATTATTGAAACAGAACCAAAATGACAGCACTAAGGTAATCTAAAAACAAAAGAAGATTGGTGTCCAAATCAAACTGGCACGCCTTCCGGTATCCTGTATTCTTTGTATCTCTTCAAATAAAAACCCAAAATTTCTCATGCTTGACTTCATTGACAAGTGTTTTGTGATGCACAATATAGTGTACAAGAGTGCGATTCCAAAGATGAAAATCCTCATCTAGCTCTCAATTTACAAAAATAGAATAGTGAAACTGGACACAAATTGGTTGAAGTGCAACTTCCAAAGATGCGAATCCTCATTAACTCTTGGAGGAGTAATAAGAGTAATACCAAAATGAGTTGTTAATCAGAACTTATAATTAACAAAGGACAATCCTCTCTAGTATTACCTACACATCCAACACTGTTCAAATTCAATTTCTAGTTAATTCATTCAATCATTCTTTAATTATAGTAATTAATTCAACCCGGCCTGCTTCTTGTATCTTTCATACGTTAACCTTTGCTAATGCTACATTAACCTAGTAATTAATTCAATCTTGCTCAGAAATAAATTCAACAAACTGAAGGAATACATAGTATACATCCAATGTCTGAATGTCCCAGAGATCCACGACAGATGTGTAGAGGTGGCAGCCGGCCAACAGCTCCGGAGCTTGGTGCCAAAGGTCTTCTAGCTTTAAAGCCTTTGGAGAAATTGGAGGTGTGACTGCTTCATCTCTGGAGGAGTGGAGGTGATGTGCACCAGCTTTGTCGCGGGCCCGCGGCAAATCTCTGATTCGAAGCAACCCAAATGTTTCCAGGGCAAAGATCGCGCACAAAAGTGAATGCAAATAGTTAACTAAATTAATTCCCCCCATCATGTCAATAATCGAAGTTAATAATAATTGTTAAATGAAGATTTTAAATGAGTTGAAGTGAAAGGAAAAATTAAGTTCTTCCTTTTCTTAGCATATAAATAAATAACGTAACTAAAATCGACATGATATGGTGGTCATACTATTAGAACATGTTAATACAAATGAGAAATTTTTCTAAGTTACTGTCACACCAAATGGATTGTGTGACGCTCCACTTAAAAGCTCACACGGAGATATTGGATCTAACTCAGATCCACGTTAAAAACTGATTCTGTAGGATACCCTTATAAGTATTTTAATATATGATACGGTTAATATAACTATTTTAATTATTGTAATCCTTATAAGTCTACTTACAGTTATATTAAGATAGACAAAGCGTATGATTACACATGCACATCATATATCAAGTAATGTGGCCCTTATAAGTCGACGTACTTCACTAAATTTGGTATGGTTTATGTTTGTTAACTAGTCATTATCGACTGCCACTTTTATGACTATTAAGAGTAGGGCTGCACGCGGATTGGATTGGATCGGTTTTGACTCCAAACCGTCTCTATGCCAAAGTAAGCGGTTTAGACATTTTAGACAACCGGTCATCGAAGAAAATAAACTCAATCCGATCCAATCCAATCCATTTAAAGATGATTTGGTTCGGTCGGTAAGGCGGTTTTACCGTTTTAACCTATATAGCATTGACGTTTTGTTTACGAAAAATTCATAGTAAAAATACTAATACTCAGTCTCAATAATAAAAATTTAATAATCAAAATCCAAAACTAATATTCAAATAACAAAATCCAAAATAGTTTCAAAATGATTCACTTGGGTTTTAAGCCTTTTGGGTCCAGGATTCAATATGGTAGTATATCATTTTGAGAATCAAATTATAATTGGAGATTTATAACTTACTTATAAAAGACTATCCACAAATAAATATACATAAATATATATATATATATATTATGTATATAAATTTAATTTTTTTCCCTATTATATTTAATACATACCGGTCGGTTTGGGTTTCGCGGTTTAAGTAAAAGAAAAACCAAATCAAGCCAATTCATAAACGGTTTGGTTCGATATTGAACCAGCTTTTATATTTTAACGCTAAAAAACCTTAACCAAACCATATTTACCGGTCGGTTTCGACGAGTTTGGCCGGTTTGTACCGTGTTTTGCACACCCCTAATTAAGAGCTCTTTAGTTTCAGGCAGCTGAGTTGGCAAATAGGGGCAGCGTTTTGTTCCCTGGAGCGAACCTTGTCGATTCAATTTGAGCCCAGGGAGCAGGATACTGAGACACAGTATCTAGCTAGGTCAGCTCTACCGGATTTTCAGGTATATATGATTGACCCTATTTTCTATATATGGTATTATGATGGTCTAGATATTAGCTAGGTATATATACATGGTCGTACCGCTCTTTCATGGCATCCATAGATTGACTTTTCATTGATTGTTTTGTCAATTTTTGTTTGCATGCAGTATACTGGGTACTCCTCGCCTTCACCTTCTACCAGCAGATGTAGCTGGCTTTCTGGACTGGGAGACTGTCCCTCGGTTTCGCAGCCAACCTCCTCCGACGTTTCCCGATGCTTGGTGCTTATGGCAATCGGCTCCTGGCGGTAAGTGTATTATACATTTCTCGTGGTCATTCAACCGACTCTACATACCTCCATCATGAATTAATTAAACTCTCTCTCTCTCCCTCTCTCTCACATCATCTGCAGCGTTTATCGAGCTACTCTCCAGTAGAAAGTCTGTCAGCTACTGCCGCGATTGGGCACGATATTTTCCAGGAACTGCGCCCTTAATCATATGCAGAATAATGCCCGAGTCTTTTAGTTTTTTTGTTGTTCTTCGGTCTCTTAGTTTTTCTTAGTCGGTTGCTTTTTTATTGTTTTTCAATCACAACATATCCCAAAACTCACAACAATTAACTTTGCAGATATACATGCTATGTTTTTGACCCAATCTCTATGGAGAAGCGATCAATTAATTACATGGCTGATTTCGATCTTGTGAACCGATGTGGTGAAGCATTAGACCTCAAAGTTCACTGGAATCATGCATTAGATTTCTGCGGTTGATTTCAAATACTAGACGTCGAGGTTTGACTAGCTATCACATAGTACGTACGTACGTACTGGTGAAAATGAGTTCAAGCAGAATGGTTTTGAATGGTTTTGGTCGTGAGTTCAAGCATAATGTGGTGTAGTATTGATGGGTGGATGATGGTTAGTTGCTATGGTAGCGTGTGTATTTAACGCAAGGTCTGGCTCCTTTACCCAACCGCGCACATTCAACCCTTTTGCCTTTTATTACTCCTCTGTACATCTTCAAACTGCGTACATAGCAACACCTTGTTCTTCTTCACATCAAACCGTACCCTAAATAGTACTGTTCTCACCTTCTTCCTCTTCTCCTCGAATAACATTATATCTCAACTTCTCTTCTCATTTTGTTACTTAATTACGAGTGAGAATCATCATGTTATGACTTAAGGGTGGCCGGCCTGGTTTGATTAGCTGGGGGAGGGTGATTGGTGTTGTCGATGATTGCTAATGACTGAGCACATTTTCCAGTCACATTGCCTTTCGTTTGTGAATAAATCTCAACCCCAAACCTTCATCCCATAAACTAATCATAGTCAATTTAATTAACCAATAATCTTTTCAAAAAAAAAAAAAAACCAATAATAAGACATTGTTAGACATTACGTACGTCATAAAGTAGTCGATTCCTTCTTCTTTTTTTTTATACTACACGGGCGAATTGAACAAAATGCGGGTCATATATGTTTATCTTATGTTCAAAAATGACATTTGAGATATTAGTGACCTACTTTGGAGGACACGATCGATGTTGAGCTAAGTGTGGACTAAACTCGATCATAGGATGATTAATGATATCCATTGTGGGAACAACGTAATATAGTATGAGAGAAATAAATAGCTAATTCACACACAGTCAAATATTGATCGTCTATCTTAACGTTGCATTAAGTTGAGTTCGTTACTATTTGTGTTGGAATGTTGGACGGTCCAACTAGCTTCTTCAATTAGGAATGAACATTCTATATGTTCAAGGTTAAACCATAGACACATACGGCCTATGATTTAAGTGAAAAGTAGTAATTATATTTGTCCGTGACATGTAGTCGTGTAAGACGCTACCTCTCAATTCTAGTGGTAAATAATCCCTTATGAGGCAGCCTCAAGGCAGTTAGATTCTACAATTAAAAGAAAAAAAAGAAACCATCAAGAACAAATTCAGCTCTGTTTGAAAAGTTCTAAATTGCCAACCTCGAGCCTGAAAGTGTGTTAATTTTCTATAGGAGTAGAAGAGACTTGAGGACTTGAGCCTGTGGAGAGTTAACCCATTGTTCATATAATAAAACCCAAAATAAAATAAACTCTAACAATAATTTATGGCTCTCATAAAAAAAAAATTAAAAAAATTATGGCTAAAGGCCTCTTTGAAACACCCATCCGGACCTGACCCAATAAGCCTGACAAAATTTGACCAAGAAATCAGAGCCTATATGAACGAGTGCACCTATTTTGGGAAATCGGTTTAATTGTAAACTCTTGACCGATAAGAAACACATCGATGGGAAATCACTTAAGCAGATTACAGATGACAAGCTCTCAAAGGGTACTCTAAAGCAACATGTTCTGTTTCTAGATCGCGTACTTGCTAAAGGTATTTCCATTCATTTCCTGGAACATGTCCATAGTTGTTTGCAGTAAAGATAACTTAACCTTCTTGTTTGTTCTTTGCAGTTGGAAAGGAAATTGTAGATCTCTTGCTTCATTAAGGAAGTAAAGTGGTTGATACTTTTACTAGTTTGCCAGGTTCAAGGTGTTCAATCATGTAAGTGCAATTGTGGTCTTTTGCTTTTTAGATTGTGTACGAAACACTGTTGACCCACTACTTATCTACGAAGTCATGGGCTCGAGTCACCATGGGAGCAGGAGTGAAACAATTTGATCATCTTTTAAACAAAAGAGAAAAAAAAATTGGGGTTTTAATGAAGTTATGGATTTGTTCTTCTATGTTAGTGTTTAATATGTTAAATCTCATTACTGGTATCATTCTCATTCCGCGGGTACTATTGTCAATAGCATTCCCAACAGAAACCCATATAGGGCAGCACCAAAAAAAAAAAAAAAACTGCATTATTGGCACAGATATAAAATCTGTCCCCGAGAGTTGTAGAGGTGATCAGTATATGTAGGCAGTATTGTACATTAAAAGGATGAAGTGAGAAATGTATAATTGGTGGGTCGCAGTCTTATTTTAGGGACAGAAGAGTTATGTGTTCCATTTAGTCAGGTATTATCAATTTCACCCACAGGCCTGGGCGTCCGCAAAAGCCCACCCGACCCATCAAAGAAAAGGCCAGCCTGACCCGGTATGAAGAAAAGTCCATTTCAGCTTGGCTCGCGTGGGCAAAAGATAGGGCTAAGACGGAGGTTTCAAAGCCCGACCCATTTAAGCCCGAAAAACCCAACGATAATTTATACTGGAAATTATTCTATGCACCGACGGTGTAAGTGACCCAACCCTTATAAAATAATCTCAACCCTTGATATTTATTATCAACTTTATTTTTAATAAAGTGCACGGCGGTGCTCTGAATAATCTCTCAATATAATTTTTATTTTATACTTCACTTTTGTTTTTCTCTTTCTTTCTTAAAGAGAGAAAATGAAAACGTCATTTTCACATTCATATATAATAGCATTATAAATTAGAATGTAAATTTTATGAATTTTTTCATAAAACATAATTAAAAACATAGGGCCTAGTCCTGGCCTATTTAAATAACCGGGCTAGGAAAAGCCCGCGAGCCCTGAGACTTTGGGCTAGGCTTAAGCTTTGATTTTTCAGAAAAAACCCGGCCCGACCTATAAAATTGCATACGGGGCCTGAGCTCGTCAGTTTTGGACAAGGCTGGACTGGCCTGGCCCCATTATGCTCCCTAATTCACTACATTTAGCAATAAGAACACCTGCAATAGGCACATATCTCATACTGTTCATTTAGATCATTTCAAGCAGCAAGAAAATCTGAAGGAAACACAACAATTTAAAGTGCCAATGGTCATATTCAACCTCTATCAGATTGAAAATCCAAAGGAAACACAAACAATAGTCACATGGCAATACAGTCATATTCAACCTCTAGGAAACACAAACAATAGTCATATTGCCAGTACAGTCATATTCAACCCCTACCAGAATGAAAATCCAAAGGAAACACAGACAATAGTCATATTGCCTCTCTGGGCTGCTCACACCAGATTATAACCGTTGAAGTAGGTGTGCTTCAATACATGGTCACCTTTTCGACGGGGAGAAGCCATCCTATACATGGTCAGGTCAGTATCGCAATGCTCGTACACGACGGAAACGGTTGAGGCCTTCTTAGCATCACGCCACGTCGAGCGAGCTTCGAAATCATCCACCTCGTGGCCCACTAGATTGACCACGAAAGAACACTCAGCAAGCGCTCGCAGGATTTCGATCTCTTTGTAGCCTTCGAGGATCCCGTCGTCGTTGTAGGCGGCGACGATGACGGCGCGATCGGTAGTCTTGTCAAGTGCGGCCACCAAACGGCGGCATTTTCCGGCCCTGAGCTCCTCGGCGAACGTGTACCTCTTCATGGCTATGGAGTATTGCAGCCTTGCAGGTAGCTTGAAGAAGAAGAAGGAGGAGGGTGGTTGAAACTTGAAAGGTCGAGTCTTGGAACGGGTTGCTTTTGGGTTTTGGATTTAGGAATTGGGGCTCCAGGCCTCTTGCTTTATTTAGGAACTCACCTATCCGGATTGGGCCTCGTTAAACCATTCGGTCCATTCCAATTTCGGGTTTCTATTTCCTCTTAATTGTAGAATATAGTACACACTAGCACGATGCCGCGGATTTGTTTGCTTGTTAAGTTCTGTACCTTTATAGTTTACGAAACATTGTGCACTTAAATATATCAAAAGCTGGTGATTTTACCAGGTTTGCATAGTTACATATTACAAAAGCAGAAGGTGGAATCTTAACCATGTTTAAACTATTTGCATTTTTCAAAATTTATGCTAGAGAAGAGCTCAGTTTTGTTAATAAACCACACTGGAATCTCACGAATTGTATTTGTGACAATTCAATTCCATCATCGTTCAGGTAAACAACGAAATGATCATTAAGCCACATCTGGGCTGTATTTTTCCAAGGGATAAGATAGTGTAGTATCCTTGCTATCATAATCAAACACCTTCTGAGCATCAACAGTCTCATTTACACAATCTGCAGCCACAAACAGATATTGTTGATTAAAAACCAATGTCTGTTGACTTAACATTCAATAAGAGCATATGCTATGGAAAACAATTGCAAGAACAATAAAGGAGCTCTAAATTGCTTACCCTCAAGACCCAATTCAATCTATTTGAGATAACCCTCTCAGGCTGCAACAACTCACCAACAATTCTATTTGGCTCAGTCAAGTCTTTTTCGATGACATGTACACGGTGTCATTCCCTATAACAATATGCAAAACATATGGTTTAGTAAAAAATCACACATTAAAGATCAAACTGGCACTACAGCGAAAGCTGAAACCTAAACTTGCCATTTTAAGCAATATGTAATCATATACTCTTGCTTAAGCCTTCTCAAATTATAAACAACTCAACTTCTTCACTCAGCTAAATATCAATAACAAAATTTCAATTCACAAAAATTTGCATTATCAAACCTGCATAGCTAGAGCATCCATGTCGACTCGGACTGCACTTCAGCCATTTTCATGAGCATATTCCTCCATTTTTTAGTACTGTTTGTGGCATCAAATATTCCTACCTACAGTTAAGTTAGGGTTCTTAGTAAGAAAAAATTAGTTAGAAACCAACAACGCTCAAAATGACTCAGAAAAGTACTTACCTGGTCACCTTCTTGCATCCAAGAAACCATGTCATCAAATGCCAAGACCGCTACGTAGTAGCACATGATATATTAAAATCTATGTACAAAGAAGAAGGTTAATTAATATTGTGTCAACGTTACCGATCAACTCACGAAAAATCAAAATTCACCATAAATGGCAGTGGTCTCAAGCAGAAGCACTTCTAGTATGATGTATCTACGGATTGTCATCCATTACTGATGTGAAGTGCTTGTAGCAATATTTCAGTGCTTTTGCTTCTTTAAAATTTTTATTGACTAACATAACATTACATTCACTCAAGAAACAACCACTCCTTTTTTTATTTTTTATTTCATAAGATCTAAAGTAAAAACAGAATCATAGTTTCTCTATTACCATTTATGCATACCATCGTGGGATCCGTCTTAAATGAGAGTTTCTAAAATACTGAAGGGACTTTTGCATAGAAATTAATTCACATATAAGAGTGAGATAAGAGTTGCTTTTAGCTGCTTTACAATTGCTTTGGTGCAGATGTTGCCTGAAATAAATGATCAGATTTGAGCTCATCCCATAATATGCCAATATTTCACAACGTTCATTCCCTATTGAAAAACAAAACCTAAAAATCAAATCAGTACATACCTCACATCTAATTTATATGCACTAATTCTATTTTAGAAATCTTACTAAAACAGTACCTAAGATAAAAGGGCAGCTTTCCATGTTCCTGTGACTTTTTTATTAGCTGGGATTCCTTTGTAATCCTCGTACTGTCCCATCTTGGTGCTTGGCTTCCAAGCCCGAAGAATCGGAATCATTCCCATCTTTTATGCCTTTGTTGTCCTTCTCCTCAGTCCTCATCATCTTTTTCTTCACGGTTAATGTGAAAACTGCGATCTGACACCGAATTCTTCATCTCCTTATTCAAATCTTCCTCTCAAATGCTTAGCCTCCTGCAAAACACACCCACAAATCAATCACAGCTTTATTTAGCTTATAGGGTCAATTATCAGACTTGAAAACAAAGTTAGGCTAATAACACATTGCTTTGTTTGAGAGAACCCCAAAATTGTACCAAAAACAAAAAACTATTCAAATTGCCAGCTAATTAAATAAGCTTATATGGCACTAATACAGCTCAGACTAAAATCACACAAAGAAAAAAAAAATCTTGATAAAATTGACGTCCATTTTCCAAAGAAACTGAATCAGGATTCTGCTTAAGTTTTACCATTGAATTTCAATTATTCGACATGAAGAGTGGTAATCTAAGAAAAAAATGGAAAATCGGAACTGCATTCTATAGATGAAGGATTTAAGAAGCAAAATACACATAAAAACCTATCTAAATTGCATACATGTCGAACCAAATCGCAGAAACAAATACAAATAGATTTCATAATCAAAACACAATTTCAAACAACCCATACAAACCCAAACCAAACACTTACCTTTTTCCTGCTGAAAATTATCCCCCAAACTCGATCAAACTTTTCGAATCCACCACTCTGAAAACAAACCCAAACCCTCCCCCCGAAGCCCACCACAATCTTGATTCTTGAATCCCTTCTCTCGTCTTTCCCACCCCAGCAACCTACAATGACATCAAATAAAAAACTGAAAATCTCAAATTTGGCAAATAAGCCTACAAAACCAAACCTGTCCTACTCGTTTTGAGGCCAACCTTCGTTCGTCACTATTTGGTTTTGGTTAAAGGAGTTTTGGATTCAGGTATAGTTTTTATCAATATGATCCCAATTTTGTAATAGCTTCTCTCGACATTTCATTTGGATTCTAAAAACAAATCAAAATTCACAAACCCAAATCAAATTTCTCAAGTTATATTAAACCAAGCTAACCAAACAACGAAGTGGAGAAGCAAAAACAACCGAAACGTAGCAAGGAAGTCAAGAAAACTAACATAATCTAATTATACCCAAGTCTCTATACACAAAACGTAGCAAGGAATTCATTACCTGATTGTTGTGAAGTCTGATGAATCTGAAAATTAAGAGAATTGATTTCTACAGTTTTGTAGCTTCACCGTCAAACCAATTGATTGTTTTGTAAAGTTGAGAGCGAGACCTGCAGCTACTGCTGTTCGGTTTAGGAACTCGATCCGGGAGGAAGAGGGAGGGAAAAATAGGTTAGAGCCGTAAAAACAATTCAAATAAGTCGGTGTATATAAGAATTGGCTCGGCTCCAGCCGACACACCAAAACAGCTTACAAACAGTAAACGGCTTATGAACAGTTAAGTTAACTGACGTTTTATATATAGTAAATACTACTTACAGATCCCGCGTTCTGCTGCAGATAGTATAACTACTTTTTAGTCATTGAACAATTATCAATTGCTTTATTTCTAATTGAACTAACAACAAAAATCTAAGGGAAAAATTTATGACTAGTACCTGAAGTAAGGCCTCCTGCGAATTTCAGTACAGCAATTTCTAAAACATAAACTTTGGTACATCAAATATGAAGTCAACTCAATATACATACACGACGTTAATGCCTCCGTCAGACGTCGTGCCATTACGCACATAATGAAGGGCAGAATAGATTTTTCATTTTTCAATGGCTCTCTCTTAATGAAGGGCAGAATAGGTTTTTCATTTTTCAATGGCTCTCTCTCTCTCTCTCTCTCTCTCTCTCTCGAAATGGCTCTGCAACTCTGGGATCTCTTTTCCTTCTTCTTTTTGTTGTCACCGATCACCACGCCTCTACACCGCCTTTCACCACCTCCGATTACAGCCCCTCACTTCAACATCCACAACCCCTTCAGCTGCCTCGAGGGTCGATCTTCACTGTGCCCAGGCTGTCAATGAGTCCAGTTCGGCCTCAATTCAAGCCCTCCTTCGTGTCGCCAAGATCGCCGGTAGAGCACCCAACAAGCTCTCCAAGATGTCAGACCCTAATTCTGTTTGTTTTCGGTTTTGGTTTCTGTGTTTTTGTGAATCAGGTGGGATTGATGTGTTTTGCAGTAAGGTTGTGAGGCTTGGGATTGCTCAGGTGTTGATAGTGATTTAGCAGAAGTAGAAGGCAGAGGTAAAAAGAAAAAATAGAATGAGTTTGATTATGGGCTAGGTTTCGTGTAACTAGAGAGATAGAGAAGAAGAGCTGTGGAGATTGGAGCGGAGAAGAAGAGCTGTGGAGATTGGAGCGGAGAAGAAGAGAGTGAGGGCTCTGATCACTTCGTCGGAGGTCTGGGCTGAATTCTAGGTGAAGAATCAAGCCCAGAAGAATAGGGATTCATGAATCCAATGAATTGGAAATTTGGGTTCGTGTAATTGTACCTAAGTGCTATAGTTCTCTTTGTTTTTGTTGTTAATCAGACTTCGATGGAATCATGGAAATCGAAGACCTGAATTATAGAGGAAAGTCTATAAGGGATGAGGGTAATGGGTCTTGTTGTTGTTGTTGTTGTTGTTTAACGGGATGGTGATGAGAGGGTTGTATATTTTTTTCAACCCACAATGAGAGAGAGATATGAAGCAACCCAGATAAGAAAACTAGCAGCTTCTAATTCAAAGGTATAGTGGTGAGTCACTCAACTCAGTTCAATCCTAGTCTTGTTCTATTTTTTTACCTTGCGATATATTTAATTTAAGGTTTGAGTAGTATAATCTGTTGGATTACTTATTGATTGGAAATTTGGTGCATTTGTTAAGAGTTTAATTTTGTAGGAACATGAAGTGTTGGAAATCATTCATCAGGTTTTGTTTCAATCTTCAAAGAAAGCAAGGAACCAAGATAGTCGTTTTGAGAGTTCAGTGAGAGGAGGAGAGAGATGTGGAAGAAGAAGAGATAAAAAGAAAAAATAAAAAATTAATTAAACAAAAAACAAGTGAGGGTAAGAGAGCTGCCTGCCCAGAAGAAGAGAAAAGAGATAGCTGGGTGCTAAAAAAGTTGAAGAGACCATTTTATCCCTTGAAATATGACAGCTAGCACGAAACTAACGGCGTCATTGACGTCGTGTATGTTTACTGGGTCGGTTTTGAAACCTCATGTACCAAAGTTTATGTTTTAGAAATTGATGTACTGAAATTCATAAGGGCCCTTACTTCGGGTACTATTCATGAATTTTTCCCAAAATCTAATGAAGTTATAGTAAGAATCCAAATAGCCAAACCAATTCAAATCAAAATTGAAAAGAAACAAAACCAAAATAAAAAAGGAATACAGGCTGAGTATTCTTCTTCGCTTTTTCTTAGAAGAGTAAATTACTTGATGCTTTGGTTTCTGCCTGTATATCTAAATCCACTTAAACAACTATGTTTGAAAAGTTAAATAAACTTCAGGGACGTAATAACAATATATATTGAATGGATTAATTTCAGTTTACCTACTTGAACTTTAGGGCAATCTTCATGTTAGTCCCTATTCT
Source organism: Rosa lucieae (assembly GCA_024704745.1). NCBI lineage: Eukaryota > Viridiplantae > Streptophyta > Magnoliopsida > Rosales > Rosaceae > Rosa > Rosa lucieae. The sequence continues at coordinate 1,665,551 of CM045493.1, forward strand.
TTTAATTTCATCAAGATTACCCCTGTACTCTTAATTTTAATCAGCCGTGTCCAATCCATCACAATCTTCCGTCAAGTGATGACGTGGCAGAAGACAGAGTTGTGAAATGCCTATAGTGCCCCTCGTCAAACTTAAAAAAAAAAAAAAAAAAAAAAAAAAAAAAAACTCTTATTTTCTCAGTTCTTCAATTTGCATATATTACCTTTTTGAGAATCTGCAGAAACAACCATAAGTCATAACAATCTATACAAGATCAGAGGTAATCCCTCCATTTCACTTTAACAAAACTTAGTCCCTATTCCCCAATACCCAATTACCAATCAACCCAAAATCCTAACTTTTTGGAGAAACTAACAGGAACACGAAACTCGGCCAATTGACTTAGACGAAGCAAGAATATAATGAATCTAACCAACTCTCAATTATCAAATATCAAAAGCTTCATTGAACCCATATAGATTGAACATAGACAAAACCTAATGTCCAAAATCTCAGATTCAAACCCACAAAGCATGAAACTTGAGAATAAGAAAACAAACAAAATTGAAAATGAACAAAACCCAGGAGGATTTACCTAACCTGTGAACCCCCATAGCCAGGAGCAATGTGATTTGAATCACAGAAATAAATTGTATATGAAGAAGCAAAGGAAGACATTTCCTTATACAACAAACCCTCAAAACAATGCAGTATTGTTTCTATTAATGCCCGTCAAAGCAAAGAAGGAAATCATGAGTCTCCGGCGAGCCTGCTTGATAGAGATGGATGGAGAAGAAAGTTGCGTCTGCAGAGAAATTCGTGGTTTGAAGAAATTCAACGATTGATTTCGACAGAAGGTTCTTGAATTCGAGCTCCAGCTCTTCGGACTTGAGTTGCGGAAGTGGGTTTTCTTCATCGGAGTCAGACTTCATGTACAGGTTCGAGATCGAGGTCGTCGTCTTCGTGCTACAGCATACCGAGGCCCAAACCCATCGGACCAGTGTCTTATCGACTTGACCCGAAACCCATCGGAAGCCGATGCAAGAAAACAGGTTCATGAAGACGAAACCCAAGGCGTTGAAGATTTACAGCGACTTGAAGAAGGTGAAGCAACCAATCTCGCTGGGTGGAAAACTCGCAGCTTCTCAATTCCATTTTCAATGGCCGAAATAGAAAGAACAGAAACCCAGCCTTGTAAACAGACTGGGATTGACTCTATGAGACCGGGTCAAAAACTGAAGAAATGAAGAACAAGTTACAAGAGAGTCGTAGAAGAACTGAGAAAATAAGAGTTTTTTTTTTTTTTTTTTTTTTTAAAAGTTTGACGAGGGGCACTATAGGCATTTCACAACTCTGTCTTCTGCCACGTCATCACTTGACGGAAGATTGTGATGGATTGGACACGGCTGATTAAAATTAAGAGTACAGGGGTAATCTTGATGAAATTAAAAGAATAGGGACTAACATGAAGATTGCCCTAAAGTTCAAGTAGGTAAACTGAAATTAATCCATATTGAATTTCCTGCGGTGATTTGAAACATTAGCCATATCCGCCATCATCTTGTATCAATCCAATTTTGATGAGAAGAAGATTATCGAATCGGTCCACTCCAAACATGCTCGCATGATTGAAAGTATCATTCACCTCCTCGAATTTCTCCAACTGTCACTACCTGAAAATTTTAGCTTAGTACTTGGTTGACTTGAGAGTTCTGCAGAAGGCAAAGGTCACAAATACTGAATAAAGTAATCCAAGGTCTTATGCAACTTGGCTAACAGAAGCAGCAAAAACTTCCATGCTTACACACGACATTGAAAATGAATGGTAATCCAATGCAGCCGGGATAGTTTCAGAAGTACATAGAGATCAACAACATGGTAATAATAGGTACCCAAAAGAATTATCTACTATTCATTTCTTTTATTTGTCAATCAAGTGACTGCATTTTCTTTGGGAAAACAAACTGTGCACAGAAACTAAGCAAGGAACCAATACTGCAAAGATATTGCATTTCATATTGATTATGATAGATAAAAACATAACAGATTTTGTAGATACATGGGATAAAGTTGTTCTTTTTTAAAAATGGCATTGCAATCATAAAAACTTAATAGGAAATTTATCTGTAGGGATATGAGCCTAATTTCCAGGTTAACATAACTTCAAAGATTGCTAGCATGTAGTCAACCAGAGACCCTGATAACAGTTTAATAAACACTAAGAAAAATAATGTTTACCAGAAAACAGAGATAGATATACAACAGCTTATATCATCTTACTATGAATTACCTTTCTAATTTGCCTTCATTCCAAAACCATATCTTTTCTTTTGAAGAGACCATTGTAAAAAGATGCAGAGAAATGAATTCATGGGAAACACATATAGGCGGACCATAGAGCGCTTATTAAAGAGAACAAACAATTTAACAGAACAATGAGTGTTTGTTAATCAATTTAAGATACAGAAAAGTTACAGTGCTCAATTAAAGCTTAAGATTGTGTGTTTCTTAATCAATTTATATATCAAATTGGTTCAACAATGCTCCAAGGCTCCACAGTTCCACAGGTAACACCTGATGTGGAAAGGTGGGCTGGAACAACTTTCTCAAGGAATCAGAAAAATTTCTCATATGATGTTCATGTCGTATCTCCTTGGAATTATTTTGCATTCGCCCCTTTACTACCAAGTGTTACATGATGATCAGTAATGCAAACCCATCATTTTGTGCTTTTTAATTTGAACATAACTCATGTGTGATACATAACATGATTATCTTTTGGCTTATGTCTATTGCTTTGAGTTGCAGTGGTGGCGGCTATGTGGCTTATGCTCAAGTCCAGTAATGCAAATTCTGTACTTCATTGTGGTTTGCATTAGTTCTTAATTGAAATGAACGAATATATGAATCCAATCTTAAGCTTTTATTCCATCAGATTTAATTCAGGCTCAGTTGCTCATAGAACATTTAATGTGTAATTTTAAATGACAGGAATTAAAATTCATAGTCTAAAAATCTATGTGAGATATAGAGTTACAATGATCTGCCATTTTTTTGGCAGTCGCATTATAACAAATTAGAACACTGAAAGCAAATCAGTCCCATGAATATATAACCAGCAAGCTACAGCTCAAACTCCTAAACATTAAGAGTTTTTAAAGTCATAGACCTGGGAACGATCATGTCGTCTTTTCAGCATCCCAAAGTTGTGTATTATGGCATTCAAGTCTTGAACCTTCAAAGTTCCACCTACTCTGAAACTGTAAAATTAATTTGAGTTGGTCATATTCCTATATTTCAGACGAGAAATTTTAAATACACACCCCTAACTACTTAATACACATACCTATTATTTTATATTTCAAATTAAATTTTATAAGTATGTTAAATGACCAAAATTGACATCTATGTATTAGAAGAAAAAAAAAATTGAATCGCGCATTTCTATGTCTCTTTTTCTAAACCCTATACATTGCAATACATCTTTCTTCTCCGCACTTCATCACTTGAATTTCAACTATGGACATGAATTTGAAGACCTAGTTCAACAATCTTCAGTTGAGATATGTATTCTTCATCTTGTATTGAATACAATATATTCAACGTAATCTCGAGAGCTAGCTCATTGGGATCCACATTCGTTTTGGAGGTGGTAGCTAGTAAGTTGTGAGAGTGAGTAGAGTAAGAAAGCAAAACATTTAGGTTTTTTTTTTTTTTTTTTTCCTATCAGTTTTTAGTTTTCATCTTGCATAACATATTGAACATGTAGTGCATGAAAGTGTAAATTTTGCAGACCATATTGAAAGTTTAAATTTTGAAGGACTTGCAAATGTTCAAAATTCAAGTTCCAATTGATTGATGTCGTAATGGAGTTGGGATAGGCCAAAATTTCCAGCAAAAAATAGAAGAAAATATGTAAAAGAAAATTATGAAATCTCTATACTAATATATAATATTAAATAATAATCTTAATATAGTCAAACAATATGATATTTCATGGTTTTAGAGATTAAGGGTATTTTAGGTCATTTGGGTTGTGTATCTATCTAATATTAGAATGAAAAATTAAGGGTCTTTCTAAATGTACCCAGCAAATATTTAAATACATCCAGCACTTAAAATATTGTCCGGTACTTTCCAACTTTACCCTTGCTTTGATTTACAAACCCAGCAACCAGATCCGAGAGAGTAGAGACGTCGACAAGACTAGGAATTGATCTCCTGCAATTGGACCTCGACTCTATCTGTCTCCCTAGTATCAAAATTGTCTTAATACTCTGGAAGCCATTGAAGCATTGAGCTGCAAAGAATCGGCAAACCAATTCAAAGTTGCTGGAGATGTGTAAGCTACCTCATATCTCAAACTATGCTCTGCAAATTTACTTGCTCTCGATATCATAAAGATCCGTCACACCAAATAAGAGCCATGAGCAGATGCTCTAACCACACAGCAGTAAACAAACGGTCCCGCAAAGGCACGATAAGACTTCAGCTTGTAGCTAAAGGATGGATAGGGGGTGACTATATAGACTACTTAAGTTTTATTAACTGTAACAAATGGGTACACCAGCTACTGGAATCACTCGGTTCCTTTGATCTTTTATTGCTCCTCCTCTCCTCTCTTGTTGTGACTATAGTTATTTTAGATTAATTTCTATAATTGTATGCATGATCTGCAAACAATTGAATGGTAAAAAAAAAAAAACTTCCAAAACGTAAGACAACAACCGGATTCTTTCGCAGTGTGAGCTGAATGAGGGGAAGAACAGGGGCGTAGATGAGAGGAATCAAGAACTTAATTTGATCAGACTTGTTTCTCTTCCTTATTGCAACAGCCTCCTGATTAGAATGATTGGATGAGGAGGGCCAGGTGGCTATGGCAATTATGAAAGGCTTGAGATCTGGAGAGGGCTTTGGTTTGCAATGGGTTCTATTCTTCGCTTCAAAACCAAAATCGGATCATCTATGGTCTCCCCTTTTCCTTACATCACAAGACATGCACCGTTGATTCCTTGTATTATTTGAAGAAGTCAGTTCTGGCTGTATGACTACTGTAATAAGTGGTTTGATTCCTGCTGGATGCACTTGGAACTTTTAGTTCAATTGCTGCTCATGGAATTTAAACATTCAGCTCATGGGCATTGGATTTTCCTTGAATGATTAGCCTTTGGTTTAGATTTCGTTAGAGAGTTCTTTACAACTTGAACTTTCTAATATGGCTGTCTAAATAACTATTTATTTCCTCTGTTTGAAACTCAAAAAACAGAGTGTAGTGAAATTTTGTTCGACGTATTGGAAGTGCCGCCGTGCTGCACAGCCACCATAATACGTCGTAGAGGTTCCGCTGCTCAACACTACAACCATAGAGACTGGGCGCACCCACTTCGATAACCCTAAGCCACCAACCGCTGAAAATGATTGGATTCAAAGTGACGGAGAGAGCACTGGCCTTACCCAGATAGCAAACAGAGAAACAAGATATCGCTGACCCATGGCGGAAAACAACCGCATTAGCCTCCACCTCCCTGCACCAACGTTTGTGCCAATGAAAGAAATCTAAATTTCTATTATCCCATCGCATCTTAGACTATCGAGAGGGCAGAGGAGAGAAGACCATTGATTTGATGTTTGAATTTAGCTTGAACCATCACCAATACGGTCATCGATCAATCGAAGAGTGAGCACCAAAAACAGCGACGACGCAACAATAGATAGACACGCGAGCAACGTCGCGTCTGTAGAGAGAGAATGAGAGCTCTGCACTAGAGTATTTCATATACCGTACAAAATCAATATACCTTCCACAACTTTAAACAATGTACATATGTATTTTGTTTAACCATTTGCCATGCCATGTTTATTCCTTATTATTTGATTTAAATTCATGACATTATCGATAATCTGCAAATAAATGCTAAAACGACCTCAATCCAAATCGCAAGCCAAAACACAACTCCAAAAACCTGAGAGATCACAACCCAACTTCCTCCCTCATGAGGCCAATCCAAACCACCACCAACAGACCCCAATCACATATTAGTAAATGAAAATAAAAATACTCTCGAATTATCTCGTAATAATTCAATTTAGTTTCGTATCCGGTTTCAAAACAGATTTTCACTACCGAAAGGCAAAGAAAAATATTTCCCTTTTTCCAATGAATTAGTATTTCTTGCACCAAAACCCACCAAGAAAAATAGAGTCCTATGACCCCTATTACACTGTGTGTGACTTTTCACTCTGACACAAAACCCACCAAGAAAGTTTAAATCTTGATGAACAAGAAATTCTTTATCTATCTATAAATACAAAATTGGAAGCCACCAAGAAAGTTTAAGTCTTGATGAACAAGAAATTTCGTTAGCTATCTATAAATACAAAATCCCATCTTGGGTTCTTCAATATCCCCACATTTTTAGTCTTCTAAGTCGTCTCTATCTCTCTGATGGCGAAAGTAAAGATTGCAGGGACATGGGCGGGTGTGCTGGAGGTCGAACTGGACAATTGGACGGTGCCCATGTTGAGAGAAGAGGTTGCAAAGCGATCCAACTGCGAGCCCGGCTCGATCAACTTGATATGCGCCGGCCGAGTTTTGAAGGACGGCGATGGCAGCGAGAATTTGACCCAACTGGGTGTTAAGAACAACGCAAAGATTCTGGCTAGTCGGGTTTCTGCTCAGGAGGGTAAGTCTTTGGGTCAGGAGCTGATGGCCGAAAGCGAACGCGCTCAGAGACTCGCTCGAGTCAAGTAAGTGTGATAGTGCTGAGTTTCTAGTGATGATGGGTTTGCTTGGTTTTGATGAAAGCATTGACCTTTATGAAAAATTTGGTTGTGTTAATCATGGGTTTGTTTGGTTTTGATGAAAGCATTTAGCTTTGTGCAAACTTTGGATATGTTAGTCATGGGTTTGTTTGATTTTGATGAAAGCATGTAGCTTTATGAAAACTTTGGTTATGTTAGTTGGTTTGGTGGTAGAATCGGTTTCGTTGCATTTGAGTGTTTTTTTGTATGATTGTGGCGGCTGTTTATGTGATGAACACTCTATTCCAGGTTTTGTTTCCGATTGATTGAACAAATGGTGTTTTTGTTGGTCATCAAAGTATGAGTTTTATCTAGACTTTATAATCTATGAGTTTTTGGTTTTAGAAGGGAGGTTATCTTTCAGACCTGTGTGTTTTGTTTAGTATGTGTCTGTGTTTTGGTTTAACCAGGCTGTGTATCTATTCAATTTGTAGGGCTGCTGCAACTGCGCTCTCCAAGAGACATGCTGATGGTTCATTGCCAATTGAAGATTTCAATATAGTACTTGAAGATCAGAGTGGAAAGAAAGTACAAATGGGATCGGAGACTGATCAGCGGTATGATTTAATTAGCTTTCAGTAGTTTCTGTTCTCAAGTTAGATCCTTTTATGAGAAATTTAGGGGATGCAATCCCATTTTGAGTTTGAAGTAAGATTTGAAATGTTGTTTGACAGGGCAATCATGATGGGCCTGATGCTCCATACCAATGCAAAGCAATTGATTAAAGCACAAAATTACCAAGATGCATTGGAAGTGCTCACCATGGGAGAGGTTAGTTACTGCTTTTTGCAATTGATAGTTTTCTTCATATGAAATTTAGCATGTAGAGTCATGTGTCCATGCTTGTTAGAGCAGCTTTGAATATGTTTCCAGTGATTAAGAATGTCACCTCATCTGTGTGGATTTTTTTTTTTTTTTTTTCATTCTTGTAGGAGGCTTTCTCTCTTTGTGATCCACGGGTTATTGAGGTGAGTGGGTTACTTTATTGAAGACATTGTATTACTATGAAGTCCAAGTGGCCATGTCACTTTGACAGTTAAAACTATATCAAGCTTCCTTTCATTTTATAAGATTGGTTTCAATATGAGTGTATAATATTTGCTGTGTGTTTGCTTTCAGCTGGTTGACAATCCTTCTATACTGCAAATCGATATGGTTTGGTGTTATTTTATGCTTAGAGACATCAACTGGCTCTCAGTGGCAGGCTTTCGCCTTGAGAAAGCCAGAGAAGGACTTGAACGAGCTCATGGAAAGGACTCTTCTCGTGTTAGACTCCTTCAGGAAGGTCGCTATCCAGAGCGTGCACTGTGAGTACTTTAACTACATATCTGAATGTTTATCTACAATACGCAGCTCTACTTACTTTGTTGATTCTCATTATAGATATTTGAGATTGGAGCTGCTGGAAGGGGTGGTGGCCTATCACAGTGGTCAGGTTGATAAGTCAATGAAGGTGTTGACTTCTGCACAAGAGAAGTTCACCCAGGTAATTGGAAAGGGGAAGCCATGTCATACACCGAATGTTTGCCTCTCTTAGATAGATAGGATTTTGGAGGTCCAAAATAAATTGTACTGGCATTTACCATCAAGTCTTCTCTTCATATATATGCAAAGTGCATGAATTTGGGAAAAAAAAAAAAGGATTTCCTTTTTCAAGTTTCCACAGTTTATGCTGATATTCTATGTCTCCCACTTTTTTGAGTGAAACCAGTAGTTTCAACAAAATCCAATTAACATGTATTTTTGGTTGTGGATTCCAGCTTCAGGTGCCGGATGAATCTCTTTCTCTTGTGATGAGCATGGGCTTCAGAGAGCGAGATGCAAAAAGGGCACTGAGGATGAGCAATCAAGATGTTTCCAGTGCTGTTGATTTTCTTGTTGCGCAGAAAGCAAAGACAGCCCAAAAACGGGAAGATGATATCCGGCGGCGAGATGAAATTAAGTGAGTGTCCAACTTATATTGAATTTATTTTGGATCTCTCTGTCTGTGTTTTTAATTTGCCCAACTAATTGGCAGGGAGCAAAAGAAGTATGGTACTACACCCCTGAAGAAAGCTGTGGATATCGAGAAATTGAACCAACTGGTCTCCATTGGGTAAGCAAGCCAATATAATACAGTTGTTTCAAAAGGATGGATCACCTGCAGATCTGTCCATTTATTTTGTGTCTGCATAACATCAGCCCTGTATGGTCGTTAGTCATCCTAAGAGTTTCTTGACTTTGCAGGTTTGAAAAGGAGCTTGCTGCTGAAGCACTACGAAGAAATGAGAATGACAGTGAGAAGGCATTGGATGATTTGACAAATCCAGAGACAAATTCTTCCATACAGGTGATGACTTGAACATTTTTGTTTGAACACTGAATTTTATTTAGAGAATGAACACTACTAAATTTATTTACTTGCAGCAACATCTTGAATCAAGGAAAAGTAAACGACAGCGCCAAGCAGTAGATGCTTCAGTTGAAGCCCTTGTACGCATGGGCTTTGACAGATCATTAGGTACATAAAACAGATGTTATTATTCTTGGTTTATGTTTGTGAGACTAAGTCGGGCTCACTCTGATGTTTACAACTTTGTGTTCAGCGGTCGAAGCTTTGCGGGGTGGAGGGACAATGGACCAAGCAATCCGTCGACTGCTCTCGGGACAGGCACCAAACCCCACAAATGCTGCTGACCAACCTGAGGCAATTCCTGCAGTCGATGCTAACAACAATAACCAATCTGATGCTGCTACTGACATTGCAAATTCTCTTGCTTCAATGCTTGATGATCAAAATGGTGAAGTCGGAGTTCCTTCAACATCTAGTAATGCATCAGAGCGTGATGCAGAAATGGAAAGCGAACTTGCTGAAGAACTAGCACAAGCAGATGCTTTCACTGACTATGACATCGAAGTTACTAAAGAAGGTGAAGCCATAAGTGAGTACTTGGCTCTACTGAATTCAGCGGGAACAAAGTGAATATCACTTTGCCAATAAGAATTGCACGACTTTACAACCGGGCATGTACATATATAATAGACGGTAGGTCATGGATCTAGTTAGGTGATGGCATTCCTGATGATCGATGTCTTTGATCCGTCGTTTTCCCAACTATGTCAACACTAATATTAGTGCCATGTTGTTTATCTAACCTGCCTTTCACCATTTCTGGAATTATAAAAAAGCATATTTGCTGCTTTTAAGGAAATGCGGTATAAACATGGTTAGTACATTCTAATTTACTAGTATCAATTCCGGAAACATAAGGCCAACAAGGTTAGAGATGACAATCAATGACTAGGTTTCTATAAACTTGTGAAAGGCGTAAAAGAATACAAAATTACTAAAGGTTGGCTCTCATTAGTATTCACAAAATTCTCTGAATTTATATAATGTTACTCATCCGAATCGCCATTGGACTGAGATTCATTGTCTGTGACCATATCTATCTGCTTAATTTCAGATACTTCATCCTCAACTTTGGTTTCCTTGTAATCCTTGGGAAGAACATTACAATTAATGGTCTGCCATACCGGTCTCTCTGCTTGGAATAATCTGTTGGTTGACAGTAGCCATTAGATTCACTAAATAGAGAGGGGTGGGAAGGGAAGTGGGGAAAGAGATAGAGGCTTACGGATGCTTGCAAAGTGTGGGGCATTGAATTGTAACTGCATACTTGCAAGTGGATATCTCGGTAATCGAACTAATCATAGCTCGCTCAGAGCATACAAATCTCACCTGCAAAATGCATATAGAGTAAGGAGAAGAGGGATGGGAACAGAAAAATGAAAACTAAACAAAGTTCATAGCTTCATACCTCAGTCTCTCGAGGTTGGTTTGTAAGATCACAAGTGGTTCCGTTTGTATATTGATGAGGATGATACCTGTATGAAAAGAGAATTTTGATAAGTCGCATTTAATATCTTTGTTCTGATCTGCAGCAAGACTTCCATGTCCAGCAAATTTTCATAAAAACAAAATCAGACCTTTGGTATGCATCTTTTGAGCGTGGATCTTTAAGCAAAGATATGTCAGAGAGATTCTGGTTGAATGCCGCAGTGGCCTCAGCATCATATACACCTAAAACAAATTCCTGAAGCATCTGTAATAAGAGAGAGAGTATCGAATCACATGAGTTTCAGGATCAATGAGGTAAAGAGTTCCAACAAGAAATCAGTCTAAAATTATGATGAAAACAATGTTACTGGTCATTTGCTGTCCTAACCAAAAGTATGGAAGTAAGAAAATAAGTATCTACCTATACCCCAATAACTACCACATATACCACTATAACCACTACAATGATGGAAGAAAGCCAAATAATTGAATATGCAGAAAAACCCAACCCTAATACTTCAGTATTTAATTAAATAGACCATATTTGTGTGCCAACACTATGTTAAAGCCCAAGATCCTCTAATTAAACACGGTTCCTTTTTAACACACTGGATGCATATTTGCTTACTTCCTCTCATCATATGTAGTTTTATACTTCTACTGCTGGTATCATATTAGGAACTAATAACAGAAGATAGTATAGTTGAAAGTGTGCATTTCAGAGGCGCATAAGTGGATACCTTCCCATCTTCCACATGAATTTGTCGTAATTGATTCTGATAGCAAAATTCATACGACCACCAACCCTCTTCCTGCATGGAAGACTTATTATGTTAGCGTAGTTTAGAATAGATGCACAATCATCAATAGGGCACCAGACAATAGTTTTTAGGTTACATGAGGATGAGAAATAGGAAAAGAATAAATTGCTCCAAGGAGCCATTCAACAAATACTTTTTAATTTTAGAAAAAAAGAAATGTGATCCTTTCCACAGTATATGTAGGGCTATATATATTCAAGCACTAAACCATCACAGACATTCAAGACAGCTTTAGAGTCACAGATCTTACTCTGATAAAGCATTGGCCCTTGAGTATTTCAAGCAGCTCATCTGGCGTCTTCATCTTAACTCGTTTCTCAGTTTCCACAATCATGCTGCTAGTATTCTGCTGGAGAATTGGCTTCCCACTCTTAGCTTCCTCCACCTTAGGCATGTAACATATAAAGTTCTGTCCATTCTTATTGGGCATAACCACAGACTCCTGATCATCTTCCTGCAAAAGTTGTAATCCCCATTATTATATATCCTAGTTTTGCAAGAACTATGATTTTTCAAAACATGTACCAAGAATCAAATCTTATTGATACGTAGGAACTAACAATTGGCAGAAGTAACAGAAAAAGAATGCACTTTAGCTTACAGGAGGAAAAGGTGACTCTTCAGAATGGAATTCAATCTTGTACTTTGGCTCACGAGAACTGCGACTAAAAGTACCACCTGCTGATGCATATACAGTCATACAGAGCCGAGAAGAAACAAAAAGAACGTAAATTTGCCGCACCAGAAATTTAATCAGGCATCTAAAAATGAATGGTTTCCTACCATAGGTGGATTTCTAATGCCACTTTCTCTAAACTAGTTTCCGAAAACCTTTAACCAACCATTTTCCTTTCACAAGATTTCTACTTCAGTGCAAGTTCTCTTAGCTCAGTTAACAACATCTCTAGCATACTCATATAGTAAACCAAGTATACATAAGCAAAATTCTAAGTGCCTGACCTATAATCCTACACATTGATTTCATCAATTCATCTAATCACAGCAAAATCACATCACCATATACATTACTCAAACACCCAGAAACCCATGAAAACCCTAAATTCCCACCAATGATTTTCAAGCTCAGCATAATCAAAACTCAAAAAGATAGTAAATTGATAAGCTAGACACGATTTTGGGATGAAATAAATAACTGGGTCGATCAAATTCAGAGATGGGTATTGGAAATTTGAGCTCACATGGTGAAATTAGAAGGGTGATTTACCTAGGTGAGCTGGGTTGATCTCGGCCGAGACCAGGTGGAAGAGAACGAGCGCGAGTAGAGTGAAAACCAGTACTACCTTCATGGCTTCAATTCTTCGATTCTTGAAACAAAGGCATTCAAAATTTGGAGGTATTAGAAGCTTTGCTGTTTGCTTCGTCAATGGAGAAAGACGAAGAAGAAGAAGAAGAAGAAGAAGAAGAAGTGAAGCTGGAGCTGTTTAAGCCAATGAATGGGAGCCAAGTGGATGAGTTGACGTGGCAAGGTGTGGAGGGAGATTGGGTCGGGTAGAGAAAAAAACCGATCCGTATTTGAGTTGAGTTGGGCTTGGATTGGAGTTAATTGGGTTGTCCGAAGTTTTCCTAATCGAGCCCATGAGGCAGCTTATACCGGCTGCTCGATACCATTCAATTCGAGTTTGATTTGTATTCGGCTTGTGTTTGTAAGGCAAATGAGTCGAGATTGAGCTCAAAATTAAGCTTGACAAGAAAGTGAGAGTAGCTCGTCAAACTCTTACCCTCGAGTTTGATAATATAGCATATAACAAAAAAAGTCAGGAAATTGTGCAGTAATTAATACAAGCTGAATCTGAATAAAACTGAACTTGTTATACACTATCCAAATGACTCAATCTTAGTTCTTCTAGTAAGATTTGACCACGCGTTACCAAAGTGCTTATAAAATAGTTTAGAATCTGATTCAACTTGAGAAACAAGGCAACAAGTCCTTGATACATAACAAATAACAAAGAAAAACATTAGGGGATGAACCCGTCACGCCATCGCAAAAGCACTTCTAAAACTAAAAGTGCTTCCAAACCACAGGGTGTCTATTAACCCCAGTAAGCAGGATCCACCTGGTGGTCGGTGGGCGGTTGCCGCCTTGTGAACAACCGCTTCTGCCTTGTGATTGGCGGTTGAGTGGGTCCCGCCAATAAGTTCGTTACTTTTTTGTTCACATGCGCCACGTAGGGAACACTCTCTTTTCTGATTGGTTGGGACATGTCATCACATCTTTGTCCCCACACACAAGCAAACCCACCATAGTCAACAAGTTGACGTTGTCCACTGGTCTAAGATAACAAGTTTTTTTTTTTTTTTTTTTTTAAGTTTTTATCCCAAACTGACAGATTGTTGTACACAGTTTTAACTTTTTTTATATTCATTTTTTCCTTCTTTGTGCAGAAAATAAATTAAAAAATATATTGAAAATCTAATAATTTACACTAGTTACATTTTATTGCTACGGTCAAATTTATTATACTAAAATAGTTCTTGCCTCAAGTGAGTGTCTCAAATTATAATTTCTCTTTCAATGCAAATTAAGTAACAAGTACATACATATATCATGTGAATTGCTAACAATTTAAGACTTATAATCTACATAAAAAAACGATCGATCTTCATTGATATTTTTTCTTATTAAAGTATATTTATTTAAATATTATTTGATTCAATTAAAGTATTAAACTAATAGAATGATGTTATGAGGAAGGTTTTCACACATCTCAAAAATTAAAATTTAAACAAAAAAAAGCAAAAGAAAACTGAATAAACTAACCAAAAACAGAAGCTTTGTTAAGAAAAAAAACAACCAAAAACAGAAGCACTAGGATCCCAAAAGTTATCAAACAGATCCATATATGTCTAATCCAACGGCCCCAAGAAACTTGGAATTCACGGAAACAAAATCTTTTTCAATATTCTAAAACAAAAAAACAAAAAAAAAATCAATTTATCAGATTCCTCGTCTATGCTTTTGTGGCGTTTACGTTAAGAACAAGCAGTGGAAATCTTGCACGTTACAAAGGAGCCAACGGACATTTTAGGACGTTCTTTTTCTTCTTCCATTTCTGACATCCATTTTTGCTTCACCAGTTTTTGTTCCTCTGTAATATCTGAAGCCTCTTCTTCTTCTTCAGGATAAGCCATTTTTCCAGATAAGTTTCTCTGTCACCAACAATCTTGTTACTTTTTGTGCTTAGGAAAGACCCTGAATTCTGTTTTGTTCAAAGCTTGTTGCTTTTTTCTGTTTAGCTGAATTGGTTTGGTGGGTTGGTGGTGTGGTTTCTCTCTGAATTGGGATTTGGTTGTTATCTAGATTAGGCAGTATCAAATCCTGGTTTAGAGGGAAGAAGGGTTTATTGGTTTGGTTTGTGTTTTGAGTTTTGAGTTTGTGGTGGCTTGAATTTATGCTGATTTGGTTGATGAAAGAGAACCCAGTTGAGTTTTAAGGGAGTAGTTGAAGAATTTGAAGTTGTTTCACAGCAAATTTGAGCCCACAGAGGTTGGAAGTGGTTTCTTTGGGGAAAGAGCTTTGCTTTTTGTATGTTTTGGCTTGGATTATACAAAAGGGTGTGATTTTGAATTAGTTTGTTGTTCATAGAGTTGATTGGAGAAGCTAGTTTTATAGCAAGATTTAGGCTTAGGCTCTTATTTTGTATGAATTGTTAGAGTGCATGATGGGGAAGCAGAGTGGGAAGAAGAAAAAAAGTTCAGGTGATAGTCCAAAGCCAAGCAACAGTAGCGAAAATAGTCCGAAAACCCAAGATAAGGATACAGAAGTTTTCATTGCAATGGCTCATGAATTGAAGGATGAGGGGAATAAGTTGTTTCAGAAAAGGGACCATGGAGGAGCTATGTTGAAGTATGAGAAAGCCCTCAGATTGCTTCCGAGAAATCACATTGATGTGTCCTATCTTCGGAGTAATATGGCGGCTTGTTATATGCAGATGGGGTTGAGTGAGTATCCGAGGGCTATTAATGAGTGCAATTTGGCCCTTGAAGTTACACCCAAGTATAGTAAGGCTCTGCTGAAGAGGGCAAAGTGTTATGAGGCTTTGAATAGGTTGGATTTGGCTCTGAGAGATGTTGGTACCGTGTTGAACATGGAACCGAACAATATCATGGCACTGGAGGTTGCAGAAAGAGTGAAAGATGTGCTAGAGAAGAAGGGATTGAGGGTGAATGACACGGTGATTGAGTTGCCTCCTGATTATGTAGAACCAAGTCATAATGTGCTGCCAGGGAAATTAACGAAATTCAAGTGTCGGAAGAAGAAGGGGAACAAAGATGAAGAGAAGAAAGTTCATGAGGACAATACCGCGGGGAATACTGAAGACAAGATTGAGCAGAAGAAGGCTGTGGAAATAGGTGAGGAAAAGAAGTCTGTGGGTATAGAACCAAGTCATAATGTGCTGCCAGGAAAATTAATGAAATTGAAGAGCCGGAAGAAGAAGGGGAACAAAGATGAAGGGAAGAAAGTTCATGAGGACAATACGGGGGGGAATACTGAAGACAAGATTGAGGAAGAAGGCTGTGGAAATAGGTGAGCAAAAGAAGTCTGGGGGTATAGGTGAGGTAGATAAGGATCTGGAAATAGCTGAGCAAAAGAAGGCAGAGGTCAAGGTAGTTGTGGAGGAGAAGATCACAACAACAGAAGAAGTGCTGAAAAGAAGTGTGAAATTGGTGTTGGGTGAGGACATAAGATGGGCTCAGTTGCCAGTAAATTGCACCCTCCTGCAACTAAGAGAGGTGATCCGTGATCGGTTTCCAAGATCAAGAGCAGTTCTTATTAAATATAGAGACGAAGAAGGTGATTTGGTCACCATCACTACTAATGAAGAGCTGAGATGGGCTGAAGAATCTGCAGAATCAGAAGGCTCTGTCAGGCTTTACATAATAGAAGTTAGCCCTGATCAGGATCCATTCTTTCAGGAACTGAAAGTTGAACCGCACAAGCTTAACTATGGAGCTGAGAATGGTACATTGGTACACCACAAGGACATGAAGGGGTCATATTGCATTGAGGATTGGATTATTGATTTTGCTCAGCTGTTCAAGAACTATGCTGGCTTTGAATCTGATGCATACTTGGATCTTCATGAACTTGGGATGAAGTTCTACTCTGAGGCTATGGAGGAGACAGTTACCAGTGAAGAAGCTCAAGACATTTTCGACACAGCAGGAGAGAAGTTCCAGGAAATGGGAGCTTTAGCGTTGTTCAATTGGGGAAATGTTCACGTGGCCAGGGCAAGGAAGAAGGTATATTTCACAGAAGATTCTTCCAAAGAATCTATCATTTCAAACATCAAAACTGCATATGAATGGGCACAAAAAGAATACACAGAAGCTGGAAGGAGATATGAAGAAGCGCTGCATATCAAACCCGACTTCTATGAAGGCTATCTGGCCCTTGGGCAGCAGCAGTTTGAGCAGGCTAAACTTTCTTGGTATTATGCAATTAGCAGCAATGTTGATTTGGAGACTTGGCCATCCACAGAGGTTCTAAGACTTTATAACAAGGCCGAAGACAACATGGAAAAGGGCATGCAGCTGTGGGAGGAATCGGAAGAGCAACGGTTGAGTGAACTCTCTAGTCCAACTAGTTGTAAAACCCAGTTGCAGAAGATGGGTTTGGATGGGATTGTCAAAGACATATCAGCAGATGAAGCTGCAGAACAAGCTACAAACATGAGATCTCAGATAAACCTTCTTTGGGGCACCATGCTGTACGAGCGATCTATAGTGGAGTTCAAATTGGGGCTACCTGTATGGCATGAATGTTTGGAAGTTGCAGTTGAGAAGTTTGGACTTGCTGGGGCTTCTCCAACAGATATAGCTGTTATGGTCAAAAACCACTCTTCAAATGATAATGCATTGGAAGGTGACCACACTTTGTAATTTGAAACTTAATATGTTTCCTTAAAGTATTTTAGACATTATGCTTACTTTTTATTGTTACAGGTTTAGGATTCAAGATTGATGAGATAATACAAGCATGGAATGAGATGTATGAAGCTAAGAAGTGGCAAAGTGGAATTCCATCATTTCGGCTAGAGCCATTACTTCGGCGGAGAGTTTCAAAACTTCATTTTGCTTTGGAGAATGCTTTAAAAGACAGCACTGAATAGATACATTTTGCTGCTCCATGGAGCATGTAGTATTTCATATTGAGGCAGGCGTGAGTTTTCGCTCTCATGTGACATACATACTTGATTTCGTTCATCATATTCATGTAGACACATCGTTTTAGTAATTAACCATCAACTGGTTTGCCTCTTGTGCAGGTTTTCTTGGTACTTTCCTGTCAAAGATTCAGGCTTTCAGCTTATGGAACTTAGTAGTTTTAACATGCAGTGGATGGTTGTATCCACATTTATTTGTAGTAGTTCAGAGAACACAAACATTTTTTTCCTTCTCTTTACACGTTAGGGGGTTGAGGTGAAATTGCAGATCTTCATTTTAGTTAGTTCTGCCTTCATCAACATGGCTTTACAGTTTCTGCTAGAACATTAGTACTTGTAATTGAAGCATCAAGCATCTACCTTGATGTTAGTGTGGCATGTAACTTAAAATTATTTTTTTCTGGGCAATGTCTTTCAGGGTAAGGACTTGTATTCGACTATTCAATCATCACGGATGACATTTATGTTATTTTTTATAGCTCAGTAGTTAACTATGACAGGGCTATATCTGAGAAACAGCGATGAAATTGTTCATAATATATGGCTTGTGAGGCTTGTGTTCGTGTTTTCCTTATCAATTATATCTGAGAAACAGTGATGAAATTGTTCAAGCAAGATAAAGCCTCCAACTTTATTGAAACAAATGGAGTCCATGCAGATTGTAACAAAAAGATATCAACTTTTAACAGAAGATTAGACTGAAACTATACACAAAATTTAAACGCCATCATCAGAATCACCATCACTGGAATCACCATCATCAGAATCATCATCACCGGATGTAGGCAAGAGTGCCAAACGCGATGTAGCGTGCGGAATGATCTTGTCTCGGATCTTGGAACTACAAATCACAACAGCAACATGTCATATTCACAGTCAATAAATCTACATCATATAAAGCTTCTCATCCTTGATCAATTGTTAGGGCTTAAGCATCCAACTAAAAAGTAAGCATTCAAGCCACTTAATTAATTTACTGTGAGGATTAACATCCAAAGCAAAAGAAAATATTCACATACCCGATTTCATAATCTTCTGGAAGGTCACCTTTGAGTTCATCCTAACAAAGTTGCATCCATTAAGAAGATTAGGAAAACTAGCTTGAAATCATAATTGAAAAACGTAGGAGGTACCATAAACGAATCCAAACTTACAACTTCCATGTCAAAAGAAAGAGGATCGACAGTAGCATATGACTTCAAGAAATTGAAGAAACTTTTACTCCGTTTACCACGATTCTCAGTTAAGTTGTGGGAAGGATTCCAATCTATTTTAGTCCTACAAGAAAATAACACAAACT
Source organism: Rosa lucieae (assembly GCA_024704745.1). NCBI lineage: Eukaryota > Viridiplantae > Streptophyta > Magnoliopsida > Rosales > Rosaceae > Rosa > Rosa lucieae. Next base: position 1,684,460 of record CM045493.1, read on the forward strand.
CAAGAAGAAGAAGAAGAAACAAAAGGAAAAATCAATTCAAGTGTATAGTACTATAGTAGCATGAACTAAAATTACCAAATTGCCTTCAAGGAAACAGAGTCGTTGTCACCCGTCACCGTCGTACTTTTTGGTCAAGACCTTATTCTTAAAAAAAGGATTGTCTTCAAAGGTGAACTTCAGCTCAAATCAACGTCCTACTGGACTCGATATCATTCAAATACTCGAGAGCATGTCCATCTTTATTTGTAATCTATTAAAAAAGAAACAGAAAAGATGATGAATGATCAAGCGTCTACACTTGATTAGAAACATAAGTAAAACAAAAGCACAGAAGAAAGTTTGGCTGAGAAATTGCACACCTGCTTAGAAACTAGCCTGTCAGAAAGCATGGCAACACTCCAAAAACTTGAGATTCCTTGAGCAGCAATATGTCTCTGCAAATAAACCAAATGGCATATCAACACACTTTCAAGGTAATCCAGAAATTAAACCTCTGATGTACGAAACACAGTTTGGCATACCTCTTCATAGAGAGGCTATAAGAACATTTCCTTAAACTGAATTTCCCGTCGACATCTTTCGACAAAAAACTGATTCTGCAATATATAAATGTGACATACAACATCCTTGAGTCCTTGACATTCAACTGTTTCGAATCTGAACATTCTTAGAAACTATAAAACATGGCATAGCTAAGTTGTTAATAGAGATAATCTACATACCATGTCAGAACGGAGATGCCGGTTGTTTGCCACCCATTTCTTTTTCTCCTCAACAAAGAGGGCTTCCTCCTTGAGAATGTGAGCCTGCAGAGTATGAAATTTTGATCATCTACACACTATTCTCAACCTAGACTTAGGTTATAAATTCTGAAAACAAACAAACCCACATGTATCTCTTCCAATTTTTCCTTGGATTCGCAGTACTCCTGCAAAACAAAAAATTGATCAAACAAATTGCCTTATGTTTGAACTGGAACATAATCATATGTAAACAAAACTTGCCTTAAAATGACGCCTCCTTGCCTCAAGTGCGAGGCGATAGTTTGGGTTAGTTCGTGCTAGAAATGGAACAAACAAAAAGATAAGTGAATTAAACTTAAGGGCAAGTTCATCCGTTGTGTCATTGGGTCAAAAACTATTCACCGTCTTTTTATGTTTATTTCCACCCTCTAGGTCAGTTTCGTAACCTACAAACTGACTTAGGTCCCAGAAAGTGACCCAAACTCAAAGTAACCCAGGTCAATTTCGAACTGTGCCAATGACCCATAGGGTGGAAATAAACATAAAAAAATAGTGAATAATATCGTACCAGTGACCTAACGGATGAATTTGCTCTAAAAATATATATAGTTCAAAATTGAGATGTGAGAGTGATATTATTACCACGCTCTTCGATTGCTTTTTCCAACGCAGCAATGCCTAAATCCATGATCGGGGATGTCTTTGCCCTCTTTGCACTGCTACTATCCGCCATTGTCACGAGTAGGGCTACACACAGATTGAATTGGATCGGTTTTGACTCCAAACCATCTCTATGTCAAAGTGAGCAGTTTATGCAATATGAACAACCGACCATCAAAAAAAATAAGCATAGTCCAATCCGATCCAATCCAATTAAAGATGGTTTGGTTTGGTCGGTTAGGCGGTTTAATCCTAATAATATTATTTATATAAAAAAAATCATAGTAAAATTCAATCTCAATAATAAAAATTATGTTAAATAAACAATACTAAATTTAAAATTCAATAATTAAAATCCAAAACCAATATTCGATCAAAAATCAAAATTTAGAATAGATTCAAAGTGATTCACTTATTTGATGGCTTAGCCATTAGCCCATTAGTAATAGCTTAATTCACTAGTTAATGAGAGATTGAGACATGTGATGTAAGAGAATCAAAGTGATTGTAGCGATTACATATTAGAGTTCTAGGCCTTTGGGCATTGGATTTAATATGATAGTATATCATTTAAGAATAAAGTTATAACTGGAGATCTAAAACTTACACAAATAGACTTGACAAATGAATATATATATTTATTAAATATATAAATTTAATTTTTTTACTATTATATTTCTAACATGCTGGTCGGTTCGGGTTTTACGGTTTAAGCACAAGAGAAACCAAATAACCCATTTCATAAATGGTTTGGTTCAGTAGTGAACCGAATTTCAATTTTTGAAGTTAAAAAACCATAACCAAACTATATTTATCAGTCGGTTTTGGCCGGTTTGCACCATGTTTTGCACACCCTTAGTCACGAGAGCAGTTTGGTTGGGGATTTTATACACGTGTGTAAAGGTGAAGCCCAAAAACAACCAGGCCCAAAACAAACCCTTTTAACAACGAACGGAAAAGAAATTTGCTGATTTTACCAATTCTCTTTATTAATGGGGACAACATACGCGAACCCATTAGTTTTTTTATTTTTTGATTAACAAAAAAAGAATTCAAGAACACAACTACAACACAAAACCATGAGAGGAATGCCCATTCTCAATTGATCCACATAGAAATAGGGATGGGCACGGGCCGGGTCCAACAATAATTTCACTGGGCCCGGGACCGGCCCGTTTTTCATTGGGCCCGGACCCGGCCCGCTTTGACACAAACAGGGACCGGCCCGGGACCGGCCCGTTTCATTTCGGGCCGGGCTTACGGGCTTTCGGGCCCAAAAACCTGTATTTTTGCTTAGTAGGATATATAATCTACCTTGCTATGTACCAGATTTCATTCATTTAATTTCATTCATTTCAACCTGTTCAGATTTGAATCAAAACACAATATCAAGATCCAAAGTTGAAGCTGCAAATTGAACTATCCAAATACATAAAATCCAAATTCAAATACAAGTTAATCACAATACCCGCAATTGAAAGTTTGAAATACAATGATCCAATTTAAATATGAAGTTCAAATGTCCAACTGTCCAAGTTTGAAATACAAATATGCAATTGAAATAGAAAGTCCTAATTCAAAATTTCAAATACAACAATTTAGCAGCCCTTTTTCCAGTTCTCCATCGAGCAATTCAACAGCTTCCATCCATCAACTGGACTCCACAGTTTTGCTTTTGCCTACAACAACCATCATAAAGAGATTTAGATAACATGGAAGTTTTTCATAAACTGTATAAGAAAGAGTTCACGATTCACAGCTTTTGAGTGACTTAAACCAACAATATGCATGTGATAAATCTATCAGATTATGAAATTAGCATTGAGATTATTCATTGTTTCATTGGTTCTGCCATAAAATAAACTTATTCAGCTGAAAGATAATGTAGTAACACACAAAGAAGCAAAATATGGAAAATATGGTACATGAGAAACTGTTACCTCTATATTGCTTGGTGTTGGATTTGACTCTAATAGATATTTAGAGTTGACTCGGACATCAAAAGCAGCCACCTGTGCAGAAAACAAACAAAACAAGATAAGTTATAGCCTTGGTAAATATTATTTAGCACAGAGCAAAACTTCATAGCCAACATGCATGTCATTCACAAGTTGAAAACTAACCACAGTGCTCTCTGCTTCTTCAAGCCCAAATAACGTTAAATAAGGCTTGGCAAGGTTTTCATCTGTGATGTCTATATATATAAACATTATCTGGATCTAGGAGGACGACCTGTTGGACCAATTGGCGCTGCTGGGTCTGGTTCTACTGGAGCTGTCGGCGATGGAACAATAGCCGTCCCATCAGTAGCCATGCTGCAAACCTGTAATCACATAGTACAAGCTACATTAAAATCCATTTTCAGGAACCACAACTCACAAGTATATTTGCAGTCACTAAAATCAAAAATTTAAATTTAGGATTCAACAATTCCATCACATTTCAGCCTCATTTTATCAGCAAACATAAACTGACAAACACAAACACAATAACTCTTAATAAACAAGTCAATATGCAATACCCGCCGTATCTGTAGATCATCAACAAGTCAACTTATTCAAAACAACCAGAAAAAAAAATGCAGATCATCTAAATGATGGTTACTTGTATGAGAACCTACTTCAATAACAACATTCAAGATCGTCAAAAAGTCAATATGCAAAAATACCAGAAACTGCAGATCTCTTAATAAACAAAAATACCAGAAAGTTCAGAAACTGCAGACCTGAAGAACGAGCTTCTATTCCCTGGCTTCGAATTGGCTTATGGCAGAAAGATCTGTGAGGGAGAAAGAAGAAACTGAGAGAGTACATTAAACTCAGAGAGTATAGGGAGAAACTGAGAAAGAAACTCACAGATCAGGATTTCGAGCCTCTGCCTCTCCGCGTCTGCGCGTTCTCTCAGCCACCCCGCGTCTGCGAGTTCTCTCAGCCTCCCCGCGTCTCCGCGTCTGCGCGTCCTCTTAGCCTCCCCATGTCTTCGAGTCACGGCGTTGGCAAAGGAGAAGAGTGAAAGCTGCAGTCTCGGCCGTGCAGCAGTGCAGGTGAAGAGAAGAGAGAGAGAGAGAGAAAGCAGTCTCGGCGTTGAGTGCTGGTCGCTGGCGGATATGGCAGGTTCAGATCGGGTTTGTGAAAAACGACTGATAATGAAGGAGGCGGCCTCTCAGTCTCAGTTTGGGAAGAAATGAAGGCTGATAGAGTGATTGATTAGGTTTAGACATTTAGTCATTTAGGTTTTTGAGTGAGAATATTTCAGTGTGTCCGATCTTATGTAAAAATGTTGAGCCTTATATTAGCTCCAATAAGAAATGGACATGTGTCCCTTTTAAATATAAGACGGGCCTGACGGGCTTTTGCCATTTTGAAAGTGACGGCCCGGCCCGAACCGTAGCTTTGAAAGTAAAGGCCCGGCCAGAACCGTTTTGTTAAAAAAAAAAATAGGGCCCGGCCCGAATGGGTCGGGTTTTGACGGGCCGGTTCGGGTTTGCGGGTTTTCGGGCTTAAATGCCCAGCCCTACATAGAAAGCTAGGGACACAGAAAGGGGAGCTAAGACAAAAATGCCAATTAAATAGCAGTATCTCTCTCACACAGATTAACAAAAGAAGCTAATTAATTTATCAGCTACAAAATTGGTCTCTTGATAGATATGTTGAAAACTGATAAACTCAAAAGAGGAAGCAAGCCATTGGATATCAACAATCAAAGATTAGGTGGATACGCCACGGATCGTGCATATCTTGCCCAATAGATAGTCTATCGTAACTTTTGAATCGTCTTCCACTCAAATTTTAGGGTACTTGAAGCACTTGGCAGCATTTAAGCCCTCTCGGAGAGCAAAGGCTTCAAATAAGAGCACATTAGCCTCACCAACCTTGTTTGAAACAACAAATAACGGGGAACCATCTGAGTTGCGCAAAACAAAGCCTATAAAAGCCTGATCTGCTTTAACAGAACCATCAAAATTTAGTTTAATCTTGTCTTCATCAAAATTTAGTTTAACACAAAATTTTAGATTTCAATCAACCCTTTTCCAATTTTAATTTAATTTTAGATTTTTTTGAGATATTTTATTTTCTGTTTTTCCTCAATTTAAGTTGTAGAATTGAGCTGTGTATTTCTGTGTGCAAATTTCTACTTGAGTTATTTAACGGTTACTGTATTAAACCTTTACATCCGAAAACTACACTTGTGTACTTTGATTCTGTTCGTAGAATAACTTTATGAAAACTGGCCGGATAAACCAAATTGGCATTAACATTGGGTGAAGGTAAATATTGTTCATAGTCGGATCTTAAACCCTTTTTGAATGGTCAAGGTATTTTATTAAATATATATATATATATGTGTGTGTGTGTGTGTGTATTAAAAATAACAAGGAACGAATTGAAATTTCAAACGTAATTTTGAGAAAACACGCATCTTGCATTAATAATATCTGCCTTCCATCGGGATTATTTTCCTAATTACTAAACATCTATATATATAAGGTAAAAATGGATACAATGCCATTGCCCATTTGGCCTTTCAAAATATCTTGCTAGATTAACATCAATGTACATTTATAGATAGTGGTTGGGAAATACATGATTATTTGCGGTATGAGAATTTATATTAATTGAGTAGTAGTGCTAATTAAGATAGGGCGGTCATAACTCAAGTTAGGAAAGACCTAAACTTAGGTTTCGCGAGCAGTGCGGCGGCTTCTTGTGGCTCTGATCTACAGTAGGGAGCTCCGGCATCGTTTTTCCAGACAAAGGAGGACGAGACGGAAATGGAGAGACGGTGGTGTGACGGGTCTGGTTTCGGGCTGAGTTGTGGTTGCCGGTAGGATTTCCTGCATAAGTGGTTTTTCCATTCAGCGCAAATCAGCACCGATCTTTGGGCATAAAGCGTGCGGCTTTGGACTTTGAAGAGGGTCGTGCTTTCGTGACGGAGTCTCCTCGGTCAGCTTAGACTAAATCGGATCCATGCAGCGGCTTTGGGAGGGACCCACACCAGCCTCTGTCATTTTCTTTCCATGGCGGAAGAGCGAGGTCGACCGCCGGAAGTGTTGGAAGGGCTAAGGCCTGTGTCGAAGTAGCAGTGGCTCCGGCGAGCCTACTAGGTTTCCAGTGCTCTCCGTTCCAAACTCAGAGTGAGGGTAGTGGTAGTTGGGCTGGGCTGTTGGGCTTAAGTCCCCACTTTCCCTCTTCTTTCTGATTTAGGCTGAAGTTGGGCCGGGATTTTGGTGAGCTTGCTATGGGCTACCTCAACACGATCCTATATCCAGGCTATTCACTACTTTGATGGGTGAAGGGGTACACCAAGAGGGTCTTAGGCCCCGAACTAATCAAGGTAGATGCGGAGATTTAGGGTTATGTCAGAATAATTTTAGTTGTTAGTTTCCTTTGGTTTTCAGTTTTTGCATTTCCTTTAGGGTTTTAGTCTGACTGCTTGTGCAGTCAGTTTCGGTCTTTAGTTATTTCTTCGGATTTAGTTCTCTTTGAGAGAATGCATTGTAATGTGAGGGGTGTTTGTAGTTTGTACCCTTCATGATTGACCGAGTGAGGTTGTATGATTTACCATCAATGGATTACCCTTCCCTTGCCCTAAAAAAAAAAAAAAAAAAGATAGGGCGGTCAACATTAGTTGAAATCATGATTGTTTTGATGATATATATAGACTATCCTAGCGAAGAAGAAATTTAAAACGCGTGACAAATCTCCTCTTGACCTTCTACTTAATTACGAGTATTAATGATATCTAAGCAACTGATAATCCCGCAATTAGCATTAGAACTCATAAATCTATGTGTCATAGCTGCTACACCGACAGATCATAACCTGCAGCCCTGCAGCTGCTAGGAAAACTCCAAGCCATGCAATAAAAACTGAGCCGGCTGTTAATTTTGGCAAATTTGACGCTACAACCAAGTTAGACAGGGATTGCAAGTTAGTAAAATCATGTCCCCTAGTTCAAAGTCCTCTAGTCTGTTCTTCAACTTTCACAATAAAATCAATACTCCACTTCTCCACATGATTCATAATCACAAGTTCACAACAAACCCAAAAATTTGATGTTTGCTAGTTGGATCCCATCCCGCTTGAAGCAGCATGCAGATAAATCACAAGAAGAAGCCTATTTAGAGGTTCAGATTGAGAAACAGTTATGAAATTGTTCAAGCAATGCAAGATAAAGCATCCAACTTTATTGAAACAAATGGAGTCCGTGTAGATCGTAATACAAACATATCAACCTTTTTTTTTTTTTTGAGGGGAATGGAAGACTGATCCATTGATATTAAAATCATACGACCTCACTCGGTCAAGCTTGAGAGGTCCAGAGACCACCTCATATTACAAATCAATGCTCGAATAAAACGACTAAAATCCAAAATGAACCTAAAAAAAAAAACTAAAATCCTAAAGGAACTGCAAAAATAAAATGCAGAAATTAAAAACTCTCTATCCCTACACTGCCCTAAAATGGAACAACTGGATTGAACATCTTGATGCCTGAGACCTTCATGGTGTACGTAGCAACACTCAACACAGCCACAACAACATTCGAGGAATAGTACAGGGTAAAGAGCAGGATAGGCCACCTCCCAGAAATCCCAAAACCCAGCCCAACCCAAGTGTAGGAGGAAAGGGGAACTGAACCAACTAGGCCCAGTTCACCAGCCTACATATGCAGCCCAGATCGGTAGAGGCCCAAAAGCCCACTACCCAAACCGTTCGGCTCCCACCCCCAGATCGATCGATTCTGACCTTTCAGAAGAGGCGGCCTCCGCCCATCACGACTCTGGTGGTATTCCACGGCCTTCCCCCATCAAGATAGCTGGAAAGAAAGCTACTTTAGCTCTAGCTTGGAGGCACCTGCAAACGAACGAAAAGGAGATTCCAATACGAAGCTTGCTTCGCCTCCGGAAAAGCACCGACAAGCGCTTCACACCTCCAACAACCCAAGTCGACGCCGCTTCACGTCGGCTACACACCGCCTCAGATGCGCCTTAAATCCCAAAGCCCGATAGCTCCGATCACAAGTCGAAGCTGATCCACCACCAGACTACACCGCCTCCACCAAGAAAGAGGTCACCTGTGATGCCCGAGTCACCCAAAGCAAACGGAGATCCGGAGATCGCCGCCGCCTTACTACCGAAGCCTCGAGGGTTTGGTATGCTCAGCTCCGAGATCTCCGGAGCGACTTTTTCTAGAAAATTTAAAAGATATCAACCTTGACACAAGATTAGACTGTTAAATTGGGAACAAAAATTTTGGACTTAGCCCTCATATATTTTCATTTCATTCATTCGCTCGAAAGTTTATTTGCTTGGATGATGAGGGTGTGAAGCTAAGAAGAATGTTTTTATCCGTATTGTATAGGAGAAATTTTAAATACACACCCAAAAGTACTTAATACACATCCCTATTATTTTATATTTCAAATCAGATTTTATAGGTAGGTTAAATGATCAAAATGGACATCTATGTATTAAAAGAAAAATAATAATAATAATCGTATGTTCCTTATATTATTCTATAATTATAAACACAATGAATTTCTATACATGGCATCCTCATTTAAAATAAGAATAAAGTTAGAAACCATCTAATTTAAATTTTCCTTAAATGAATTGTAATTAAATGGGGTGAGATACCATGTAATTTAGAATTTCGAAATCAATAGCATTAAATGTTTTTAAAACATATCGCTTTACTCCCACTTTTTAGTTCATTTATTTATTTATTTAAAAGTGATTATTAGACAATTTATTATCTAATATAAAACATCACAGGTATAAAACTTGGTAATTGTTTATGTGTTTGACCATCCAATGACAACTTCATAGTTCCGCCATTGTGGAAAAACTATTGATACAATTTTGGTTGAATGTGCGACTCAAAATTTTATACTTGATCAAAAGGATGTTTAGTGGATGAGAAATCAAATAATATAAAACCTATTTCTAAGCATCTATTTGAACTTTGAAGGGAACAATAATGAATCCTTATGGATTTCCCAATAACTAACACAAGTAATTAATATGGTCAATCATATATACTAATCAAATGTTAAATAATAGTGTATTTCATGGTTTTTAAGTTTAAGGATATTTTAGGTAATTTGGGTTGTGTATTTGGTAAAAGGGAAAATGGTCTGTACGGTACCCCGTCTTTTCCTCCTTATAACTTTTGGTACCTGACAAAAAAAAAAATCAATATGGTACCTGAGGTTTTTTACCCGACCGAAGATTAGTACATTTGGCCGTTACGCCCATTACGGAGCTTGCCAGCTGGCAATCTTAGAGGGGCACTTTTGTCCATTCATATCTTAATTATATATTTTTTTCTCTTAACATTTTTCCTCTCTCTCTCTCTCTCTCTCTCTCTCCCCCCCCCCCCTCCCCCGATCTCTCTCCCCTTCTTCTTCTTCTTCTTCTTCAGTTGCACTACCAAAAGCTCTATCAAAATAAAGCCAATACAAACAGAAACCCAACGTTTCAGTTTCAATTTTTTTCCCTTTCAAATCCATCACTCCTTTGAATTTCCTCCAATCTTGTTTTCCTTGATTCCCCTTTCATTTCTCTATCCCAATCTATTTGAATCTCACCATCAATTTCATGGGTTTTGGAGAGCTGCAAGAACCAGTGGAAGAGGTTGATGCCGACTAAGATGGTGAAGGAGAGGAGGGTCATGAGGAGGGAGCGGAGGGTGGGGATAGATCTGAGAGGGATGGGTCGACCCGGGCAGCGGAGGAGGGCGAGGAGGAGTTGGAGGAGGACGGAGATGGTGAGGTAGAGGGCAATGGCGGTAATGGAGATGCTGATCCTCGTCGTCATCTTTGGAATCAACGACGGAGATTAGTTGATAGTACTCGGCGACATTGTCGTCGTCGATGTTGGTGTCGGAATGGCTTCCGATGTGGTTTTCTACAGCTGCAAAACACTTGTTATCCAATCTAAATGAAAATGAACAGAGAAACGAAATGGAGAAAAAGAGAGAGCTTTGGTCCTGTGCGTCGGGATTCAAGCTTGATTCTTCTTCTTTGGCTGTCTTAATCATCCTTTGTTCGATAGCAACAGTAATGAAGAAATGGTTCCTATATTTTGTTGAAAAAGCATAAGTCTTGGTCAAGGTTATGCAAGAATTGAGGGATTTTGATTCAAGAAACTGGTTTTTTTTGTTGCAAAAGTGAAATTGTATCTTGTGGGTTTTGTTATTGTTTGAGGGATTTTGATTCAACATGACACTTTGAACGATCTGGGTCTTTGTATTTCTTCCTTTCTGTTTGCTTTTTGTCACTTTGAATGATCATTGACTCTGGGAGAAGCTTATGGAAGAGAAAGAGAGGGAGTGTGTGGGGTTTAGGTGATGGCCGTAGGTGATCTAATGGCTGCGGTGGTGGTGGTGGAGGAGGAGGAGGGGAGGAGTGATTTGGTGCGACCCGGGTGCAGAGGTTTAGATGATCACTACCATCAATCTATTAACATTGGGGACATGGCTGGGATTAAGGAGGATGAAGACATAAAATGACGAAAATACCCTTAAAAAATTGTCAGATGGCAAGTTCCGTAACGGAGCTAACGGCCATATGTACCGATCTTCGGTCGGGCAAAGAACCTCAGGTACCATATTGATGTTTTTTTTTTTTTTCAGGTACCAAAAGTTATAAGGAGGAAAAGGCGGGGTACCGTACGAACCATTTTCCCTTGGTAAAATGTTAGAATGAGAAATTAAATGATAAGTGTATTGAGTAAGGAGTGTGTATTAAGTAATTAGGGGTGTGTATTTAAAACTTGGGTTAATGCTCATACACCCCAAATCTGGGAAAATACTTCTCATACACCCCAGTGTATTATTTTTGTTCCCTCTTACACAACCTTTTCTCACTTTCCTTCCTATCTACCCATCTTTTCAAAATCCCTACCATTAGTACCCTTCATTCCTTTCTCTAGCCATTTTCTTTAACGTCTTGGTTGTTAGAGTCTGCATCTGCATATGTCTCTTTCATACTTTTGTTTAATTAGTTAATGGTTTTAGAAACGTGGTGGGCCCCTCTGAGTTTGTTTCATTTGAATATATATATGAAACTGACAGTCATCCTCTAAATTCGAAAGGTAAACAGTACGATTTACTATTCATAATTTCAAATGTAGACAGACTTGAGTTAGTTGCTATATGCAAACAGACTACCAAAGAACTGCAGAAAGAGAAAGAAAAACTGAGAAAATTAAAAACCCATCGAGACAGCCTTGATAGAGAATCTCCCAATTACTGGGATATTATTTATAGACTTCAGACGAGAATCTATAAAATAGAAGAAGAGATAGAAAATCTCCTATATGGTCTGGAAGAGGAACAAAAACCTCTAAATTATTTGAGCATTGGTTAGATCCGCACATCACTGGTATCAGAGCTTGTAAAATAGCTCAAGGAGAACCCCTCCTTAATGGGGACAATGTCAGAATTATTATTAGAGAAAATAAATTCTCTACTGAAATCTTCTGATGAGAAATATCAGAAGCTGTTACTAGAAATATCTAGATGTCAGTCGACTCTAGAAAAATTTCCTGCTATAATCCACCAATTGGAAAGATTGGAAAACAAACTGGATTATATCAAAGATCTTCCAAAAACGGAAGAAGAAAAACTGACGAGTGTCAGTAGAAAAATCAAAGAACAGCAAAAAACGCTGGATTCTATACTGAAGGACAAGAAATTGCCTACAGTAAAACAGAAGACTAATGGATTCAAACCATTAGAAAAACCAGATACAAATCGTGTTCCTAACATGATTTTTCTGGAACCATCTACTAGTCAGACTAGTATCCGGTATGAAAACCCGGAAAAAAAGAGAAATGAAGATGTTAAGCATCTTTGGAAAAAAGAAAGGAGTTCAACTCCTAAATTCTGAAGAATTTGAATACAATGAAATCGAGCAAGAGGTAAAAAACGCCTCAATTCCAAAGCTAGATTTTAAACAGATCTACAGAAAGGGAACCTTTGACTTGATGGATAGCCACCACTTCAAAGTACTTGAATTCACAACCCCCTCAACAACAGGAGAAACAGATCTCTCGATGATCACTCAAGCTGAAGTTGCCCGAGCAAAAGCCAAGCAGTATCAGTTTATGCATATTGGAGCAGTCCAAGTAGGCATAAAGCTTTTGGCAAGAGAAGGCATCAACTGTTCAGTCCTATGTGTCCTGCAAGACAACAGACTGACAGACTTCCAAGCTAGCTTGTTGGGAACTCTAGAAGCATCACTGTGCAACCAAGTAGCATATTTCAACTGCTTCCCCAACTTCACCACCAGCTTGAAGGATGCAGCCCACTGCCTCAGACTGAGAGTCAAGACAGACGGGATCTCAATGAAAGAAGAAATGCAAGAACTGGCAATAGTGTACAGAGTATACTATAAACTGATGAGCACCACAGTAGAGCCAAAGACACGGATTACCAACATCCCTGGTCTCACTACTGGATTCCTCACAAGCCAGAAGAACCATTCACAACAAATTCACAAGGTTGCTTGGAATGAAGTAACTTTTCCTCTTGAATGGAAATTATCCGGTCCAAAAAAGCTACCGGAAAGAGTAAAAGCAAAAATCTACGAGAGTAGAAGAACTGGAGAAATCAGCCTCAACTTCTACGATCACAGGAAAAGTGATGTCTGTCCTGAGAACATCAGGATAAACAGCAGTCTTCTGAGAAGAAGCTACAGCACTAGAGAAGCAGGTGTCAGTGGTACAAAACCCACTATTGAAGAGCCAATATCAGAAGAAGATCTGGAAGCTGATCTATGCAGACCAGTCCATCTGCTCAGAGCTGAGAGGCTCTATGATCTTTATGAAGAAGCTGAGAATTGTGAAAGTCCTGAACGATTAGAAAAACTAATCGAAGAAATGAAGGAATTCAAATTCAGAAAGACGAGAAAAGTCTTTCCTTATCAAGATATTGAAATGGAAGATGGAGAGAGCTCCAGAACTTTCATCAAAAAAGAAACAAGGGAAACAAAACTCCCATTCCAGAAAGCCCCCACGGGTAAAAAAGGAGTTGAAAATTTCTGTTATGGAATAATGGATATGCCCACAAACTGGGGATGCCATGAATCCAAATTCCACAGAAAAAAGAAAAATCAGAAGAAGAATTGGAAGTTCAAGAAAAGTTCCAATTACAAGAAACAGTAGGATGAAGATCCTAAGAAGAAGTTCTTCAAGAAAAAGAAGAATTCTCATCAGCATAAACAACCGAGCAAGAAAACTTGCAGATGTTGGTTGTGTAAAGCTGAAGGGCACTATGCCAATGAATGCCCAGAAAAGGGTAAAAGATCTACTAAAGCTCTCTTCGAAGAATATGAGCAAATAGTAGAAGTAGCAAACATGAAAGGCTACGAAATAGCCTATTCTGATGATGAAGATGACGACAGGTCAATCTACTATGCCTGGTCTGAAGACGAAGAAGATTCATCAGAAGAGTCTGAGATAGAATCTGAAGTAGAGTACTTCGAATCCAGACAAATGAATGTTTTGAAAATCAAAAACTGGGAAGAAAGCAAGACAGAATCATTCCTGTCTACCTATCAGGTGAACCCTGGTTCATTCGTTTGTGACTACTGCTTTTGTCACGAAAAGAATGGTCTCCCAATGTTCTGTGAAGAGTCTAAGAAGACTTATCATAAAGAATGCTTCATAGCTGAAGCAAGAAGAAAAACCAAGAATAGTCTTGTCAGCCAGCTGATTGAACAAGAATATGAAGAGTATTTTGCCGAACAAAAGGCAAAAGAAGTAGAAACTCTGTTCCAAGAAACCATGGAAGCAAAGAAAGCAGAAACAACTCTGTTCCGAGAAACCATGGAACAACCATCTTCCTCGAAAAAGGAAGAAATCATCGATGAAGAAAAAATCGATGAAGATATTGAACTGGTTGAAATACCAGAAAATGCTGAACTGGTGAAACCACCAGAAACTGTTCATCTCTTAGAAAGACAAGAGATAACTGCGGATACCAGCACATGGGATCTACTTGGCCAACCATCTGGCAAGTTTGATTATAAAGTCAGATATGATCCTCCGTCCTGGTACAATAATCCAGACAATAAAGAAATAATTCCTACGGATTGGGATGATAGTGAAGACCAATCATCCACTCAGGAAAATGTTCCAGAAGAATGTAAACCATTCATTCCCAAGGAACAAGCTCAAGAAAATGAGCTTCAGCACAAGAAAGTCGTCTCTACGAGTCGCTACAGCAACTACATAGAGATCGGACTCAAATTCCCTGATCACAGGAAATATCATCTACATGCCTTTGTAGATAATGGATCAGGATTTACTGTTGCAAAGAGATTTGCAATTCCAGACGAACTCTGGAAAGAAGATAAGAAAAAATCAGCTACTGGTGTTACATTTGATGGAAGCCATCTCACCATGAAGAAAGTAGCAAAAAATGTTCATATCACCATTGGTGGAGGAACATTTATCATCCAGAATGTTTGGCAATCTGAAGGCCAAGGATCTGATTTCTTGTTGGGAAATGATTTTATTCTCCAACAACGATTCATTCAGGATGAAGAGGCGATAGGCTTCAGAAAAGGAGAACGGGTGTTCTGGGCAGACCGGCTCACACATGCATTCAGTGTGGTAGGTCCCGGTTTTACTGTTCACTATCAGAGATCGCAACAAAATAGTGGTGATCTTACCTACAAACCAAAATTTGAACCCATACTCCAAATCAAACAACAAGAAGAACTGCTTGTTGAAAAATCTTCAGAAGAAGAAGAAGAAGAAGCTAGTGAAGATGAAGAAGCTAGTTTCATCCATGAGCACAACCTCAAGCACTTTCAGAACAAGCTTGAGTCTCAACAAACTCCCACTCTTGACAAAATCAAGAAACTACTAGAGCAGAATGTGGATACAAACCCGCAGAAGTTTTGGGAAAAAGACCCAGTGGTCTGTGAATTGAAATTGCATGACATGAATGCTATCTGCCATGTCAAAGCTATTCCTCAGTACAAAGAGGAAGATCAAAAAGAATTCAGAAGTGATATTAAAGATCTCCTGGAAAAGAGATTAATTCAACCCTCCACTAGCCCTCATCATGCTCCAGCATTCTATGTGAGAAATCATGCAGAGAATCTACGAGGAAAAGCTAGAATGGTTATTGACTATAGAGATGTCAATAAGAAGACTGTCAAAGACGGATATCAGATCGCTCAAGTCAGAGTACTGATCAACCAGCTCAGAGGAGCTAAAGTTTTTTCAAAATTCGATGCAAAATCGGGTTTCTGGCAGGTCAAGATGCATCCTGAGAGTGTACCTCTCACTGCATTTGGAACACCTCAAGGTCATTACGAGTGGCTGGTAATGCCTTTTGGTCTCAAGCAAGCTCCCTCAATCTTTCAAAGAAAGATGGACAACATCTTCAAGCATGTGGTGGAGTTCTGCGTCGTCTACATAGATGACATCCTGGTCTTCTCCAAAACCAGAGAAGAACACATGAAACACCTCCATGAGGTAGCAAAGCTGATAGTTCAGCATGGAATTATCCTAGGCGAGAAGAAAATCTTCTTTATCCTTGATGAAGTTGATTTCCTAGGGATAAACATCAAGAATGGAGTGATAAAACTCCAACCCCATATTCTTGAAAAGATCTGGAAGTTTCCAGACAAAATTCCTGATGCTAAGAGTCTAGAGAGATTCCTTGGTATCATAAATTATGGGAGAGATTTCATCCCTCGAATCTCAGGGTTAACAGCAATGTTATCTCCGAAGACAAGTTCCAAGAAAAAATGGAACTTCACAGAAGATGATGAAAAGATCGTGAAGCAGATAAAAAATCTCTGCAAAAACCTCCCTCCTCTTCAACAACCAGAAGAGAATGATGAAATTATCCTCCAGACAGATGCGAGTGATAATTACTGGTCCGGTGTTGTTCTGGCGAGAGCGCCTGGAACTAACATTGAAAAAATCTGTAAATTTTGTAGCGGCAAGTTCAGCCCTGCAGAACTGAATTATCCCACAGGGGAAAAAGAAATTTTAGCAGTCAAGAAAACGATTTTAAATTCTCCAGCTTATCTTGGAAAAACCTTTACTGTCCGCACCGATTGTGCTAGAGTAAAGAATTTTAAAAATTTCAAACTTGACAAAGCTGTTGATAGAGGAAGATTAGCCAACTGGCAATTGTTTCTTAACCAATATGATTATACTGTTGAATTAATTGCAGGAAACAAGAACTATCTTCCAGACGCATTGACCAGAGAAATGGCAATGTTCAACCAAAGAGATGACGACGAAGGTCGTAATCCCAGAAGCAGAAGGCTTGGGAAAGAACAGGAACCTGAAGAGGATCCAAAAGAAACCAAGGAGAAAATCCTTAAAAGGTTTCTGCTAAGCTCAAAGAGCTTGGCTTCAACTGATCAATCCCAGGGTAAAGGATTGGCTAACCCGTCTCAAACGGCAGACGGTAAAGACTCATCAAGACCGTTGATGGCTGCTGCTTTGCCAAAAAGCAGACCAACTCCTAGTGGAGTTATAAATGTTTTTAATTACGAATTAAGAACTTTTGACACTCCTGTGTTCAGAACTGGCAGGAGACTAGCTTATCACCAGAAGGCAATCCTGGATAATCTCTTATTTGCCTTTCAAGAAAGAAGCAGTGGTTTAATGTTCCCAGCTCTCTTTGCATTAGCTGAAGAACTCTATGAGCATGGTAGACCACAAGGTGAAGAGCTTCATACACAGCAGAGTGCTGTAAGAAAAGAAAAAATTTCCTTCCTGGAAAACCCAGAAAGTGCTAGGGTCCCTATCATGGCACTCAATGAATCAGATTGGCATGAATTCCACAATCTGATAGGAAGGCACAATTCAGAAGACCTAGTTCCTCCAACCCTCTTCATTGTCTCAGGACCATATGTTGGAAGATACTTGGTAAATGTTCAGAGTGAACATCCTCAGGAACACAAGCTTTGGCTTGTTGAAAATGGTTTTGTCCATAACCTGTGGACTAAAACTAATGATGATCTAAGAGGCTTGCCGCCTATTATTGTCAACACAGTCAAGAATATCAGAAAGAATGACTGCACACTTCGGCTGAAGTTCAGGTCCACTCCTCCAGAATGGATCCAGAAGGCAAACGGTGAGTTTGAATATATTCCTCCATATCATTATGTAAGAATTATTCAAAGAAGATATCTTCAACCAGCCTGTGTAGCATACAACGGCCAACCGAATTCTAGTATTCCCTGGATGAAGGCCATGGCTCTTGACTACATCAAAAAGATCATCTCTGAAGATAGCAACAACACATTCCTGGCAGCAGGAGAAAAGACAATTATCACTGCTTACGATCATCCTGACGTAGTCAGCAGCGATATATTCCTATCTCTAACCAGAAAAGAGATAGACTCGACAATGGCATGCATGCGGTGGGTGGAAAAGCTTGAAAATGACAACCACTACAAGATGTATGTCGATACAGACGTCGAGGATAATGCAACAACAACTCGTATGGCCCAGACAGACAACAACTCCTTTGTCTTTGGCCACCATTCTGAAACGGACGAGAACATGTGAAGCTACAGGTGAAGAATCAGCACCAAAATAGCAACTGTAGAACTTTAGACTTTTTCTAAAGCTACTTTTGCTTTTTCCTTTTCAAAAAGAAAAGGTTAAGTGAAAAACATTTCACTTTCTCCTTTTGCTTTTCCCTGGCCGACCTCCACCAGCAGGAGCACTCAGAAAAGCAGGAGTCACGGAGTTGTTCAGTACATTTTGTATTTTGAATTCTAGTTTGAGTTCCGCTCTCTATATAAAGAGTTTTAGCTTCTCTTAGAAGGCATTCGAAGTTTAGATCAGAAAAAATCCTCTAATAAGAAATAGTAGAATAGCAGTGTGCTTCCCTTCCTATCTAGGTGTGAAGTAGTGAACCTCCATTACAAGTAAGTAACTGGTCTCATTCTTATAGATAGCTAAACAGATTTTGCTGTTTACCTGAGAATGAGGCTCTGACTGTTTAAAGTTTGTATGTAGATTTGAATAAATAAATTCAGATCGATGTTCACCCACTTCTTTAACTTATAAAGTATTTATGTCATTATCTTTACATTTTGTGTTCATCTTTATCATGCATAAGTTACTATGTCAAAGTTTAATATTCAAATGCATGCATCCCATGGAAAGCTAAGGTTCTAAAGCTTTACTGTTCAGCCAAAAGAATCAGTTTTAAAATGAAAAAATTAGGACAAGCAGCAGTGATTCCGCCCTGTGAGTAGCCGTTTAGACAGGAAGTCGTTAGGCGAAATGTGGCATGTTGAAGGCTAGTCTTGTTTTTGTTTTAATGTTTTTCACTGTTTCCTTTTGACTGAATAGAACGGTAGAAGAATCTAAGGTCAACATAGGATACAAAGGGCATTTGTTTGTTAAGACTATCCCTGTGAGTCTTTGTCTTTCGTCAATAGTGAAATACCAAAGTGTTGGGCAGTTGGGAAAAATACCAAGGTTTTTTGGATATGCGGGAATTGCCTCTTAAAACTTCCCATTGTATAGGGAATAAATGAAAATGAAAAAGGAAAATTTTAGCCGAGATGCGATGTGATCCGGTAAAGATGCAACTCTTTGATAAGACACTTTGTACTACTCACATGTTTGTAGCTATCTTCTTTACTAGTCATTTCGGTCGAGTGTTCTCAATTTAAGCGTGTTCAATTTTAGACCGGATCAGTCGACTTTGTTATGTTAACCTATTTTTTTTAATACACTTTTGTTGGGTTAATCTTTTTGTATAAAATGTTCAATGTTTCAATAGAATGCAACAATTTCCCTTTTGTATTTTATTGTTATCATTTATTTACAAACACAAATTCTGCAGCAAAGCGCTGGTATAATTTCTAGTTCTAGCTAAACAAGAACACAAGCTCTAGGTCATGATCAAGATAATGGTTGAGAAACACCAACGCAAGCTCTAGGTCAAATACAATTTGAGGTCTATAGATTATAATGCGTAACATGAAGCATCAATACACCAACTGCACTACAAAATTTCCCAACATCATTGTGCTGCAAGCAGTGTGTTTTTCATAAACATAAAACATTACTTAGATATACAATTGTGCTAAAGACAGAAGCACGGAAAACTGACATAGGCCATATGTACAATAATCAACTTTGATTTTCCCACCCAGAAATTCTGGCCCATTTATATTTCTATGTGCAATTATTAACCTGTACAAGAAGCTGTCCAAGCTCTAGACAAAACAGTATCCTTTTTTAACAAAGCTTCGAGCCTTCAATATATTCTGGTCGAAAGCTTACAAGATTAGGGAGGTCAGCAAACTGTAGCTTCCTGATTTCAGATGCAGTCACCTTACTGGACTCCAAGGTTAAGGAACGTAGATTCTTCAAAGGCTTTAAATACTGCAATCCCTCATTGGTAATGCGTGAATTTGAAATGTTTAATGACACCAATGCAGTCAAACCTACATTTTCAGAGGAAAATGAATGTGAGAAGACCCATGAATGTCAACAAAAGAGATGTTAAATTAAACGGTTTTAACATATGCGCTCCACTAATTGCCCAAGGGACTGGAATTTGGCATCAGTTGCAACAAATGATCCCGGAAAAAATACAGCAATTGCCCACATTATCCCCCAATGTAAGTCTAATTCAATGACAGTATAAGGAAACCAATTACATTGACCAGAAATTAAGATTATGAAGCTGAATATACCAGAAATCACTTCCAAGGATTTATCAGTCAAGTTGCAGTTCTGCGACAAATTTAGCCATGTCAGACAGACAAGATCTTTGAGATTCTTCACACCAGCATCAGTCAATCCTCCACCACATATTTCAAGAGATTGAAGGTTCTTGAAGTCTGTTTGCACAGAAACACAAAAATCTAATACTTCAAAACGAGAAGATTACAAGTTGCAGGAGCAAGTGAACATGTAAAATCAAATTTCCCTTTGAAGCACTGTCAATTTCATCAAACTGAATTAGGAATGGAACAGGAGCAAACTTGACAAATATTCTCTTCCTACCTTCGGGGTTTCTAAATAGGGTTGAGTTTTTCACTTTTTTGTTAAGAATAAGGTTTCCTATGCTCAAGACCTCAGTGAATGGAAAGAGACCACAGAAAAAGTACATTCATAAACAAAGGAATGAGAACTTGTTCTATAATTAAAATGAATCATAACACAATTCTTATAACATACGTTTTAAAGAGCTTGCTCCAGAGTCTGAAATCCGAGCGCCAAAGAGATCCAGATGCGTCAATTTTGTAAGACCTGCAGCAGTATAAGAGCATGAAATACTGGAACAAAAGGTCTGTATCAAAAATACGGGAAGCAAAAAGAGCTATAACAAGATTCAGAATGTTGGAATTTTGATGCCAAATATGTCTAAAGTTTGCTCTTTAGAAGAATATGATCAATTTGACTGAACTAGTTGCATAAATCTAAAGTATGGCATTGTCAACAAATGCCAAAGCTATAAGCTCAAGGGCTTAAAAATCCTAAGCATAAGCTACATGACATGAAATACCGAGTGCTCACATGAAATAAAATTATAACAGCTAGAAATCTACCCTTCTAAACCTAAATGTACTGGGTAATCGCATGCAAGGGGAATAATCTCCAGAATCCAGATCAGTGCTTTGCAGCCAACACAGATCAGCACAAACACACAAACATGTTTGTTCAACGAAACAAACTAGTAGCCTTGCAAACTCTTGCATCCAAAGGAGCTGCAGAATAAAGTACATCAATATCCATACCTGTAATAGCTGCAAGTCCAGCATCAGTAATTTGGCGAGCATCCAGATTAAGTGATTTGAGAGATGTCAGTCCAGATAACTTTTTCAGACTACCGTCAGTTACCAGGGTGAACGACAAGTTTAAGTTCTCCAGATTCTTTAACCCTGAAAGTCGCAACCACACAATCAAGTGAATCAACTAATGCTTGAAAGCAATGCATCCGGGAAACAACACGATAATAAGAACAAAATACTATAAGTGGATGAGCTGACAAAAGAATATTTCACTGCTACAATGCAAACAATCATCGCAAACAAAAAAGTCATGCATATGCTCAACAGAACAGAGAAATGCATGAGCTGTGTGCTAACTGGAAGCCACTATAAATCCAATTAGGTCTGAAGAAGAAAAACCTTCAACAGCATATGGCTAATATGACCCATAGAGTTGCATAACAATTAAAACAAGAATACAGCCAACTGCAAGCAGGATGCAATCCTTACCTGAGAGATGACGAATCCCATTGCTTCCAACTTCAGTATCAGATAACTCCAAATTCTTCAAGAGTACAGACCCTGAATACAGAAAGAACTAAAATAAGCTGGTGGGCGCGTTCAGTAACAGAGATAACAAGTTGACACCAGGAACTTTTAGTGCTTGGGGTGAAAGGAGGGCCAACAAAAACAGTTATATCTTTATCTTTTAAAACACACATTTCATTTAGATAGAAAGCAGGATCGCAATTAAAAACGCACATTCCTAATATGCTAGTGTTAAAACGAAGCACCAATTCTCCATTTCCATTCCAATTTAAAATTTTGAAACAAAAACCAGATGTAAACAATATACTGTCATCTCATAGTAAACCTGCCAAGCTTGCAAGCCCCTCGTCACCTATCTTACAAGAATCCAGGTTCAAGCTCTCCAAATTTGTCAAACCTGCAAGAAATGATATTACTTGGTCATTTATCTATGCCAACTATAAAAACATATTAGATGAAATTATCTACAGAGAGAGAGAGAGACCTTTTAGATGCAACAAACATGCATCTGTGATACTGTTGAATCCCAAGCTCAAAACCTTCAAGTTTGTAAGGCCTGTGAAGCATCATTGGTTTGGCAAAGTCAAAATTAGCAACTAATCCAGCCAATTGAAAACAATAAATAAAAGGAGCAAATGTGTTGGACAAATTAATAGATCCACTTGGCCCCAATATCCTATAATCTCTCACCAGAAAACTTATCACATCCTTCATCAGATAAACTGCATCTGTTGAGATTTAAGTAAGCCAGGGCAACAAGAGCTGCAACAGAAATAATTCATTATGGAAGATACTTAGAATCCTTCACTTCTTTTTTGTAAAGTAGTCTTAAAGACAACTATCCGTGCTAAAGTCAATCATCAGAAAGCAAACCTGAAATAGATTCCAAACATGCAGAAGTAACATTGCATCCCTCTAAGTTCAACATATTAAGCTTCTGCAAGCCTGCCATGCAGAAAAGAAAACTAAGCAACTCAATCTAAGAGACCCCAGGATAAAAAGAACATATGAGGGAGAAACCCAAAGAATCCCGACATTTGATAGACTTAAGTAAAGAAAGCTAATCAGTATGATAATGCCAGTCTCTAAGTGCCAGATCCTTTTCTTTATAAAAAGGGAACAACAGCAGTTGCTGCGGCTGGACAAATTGAGCTAAGTTGATAAATTTCAACAATATATATTGTCTCTATAGAATAGGTATTTAGCAGGTAGTGCCACTATCCTACACTTAATTGCATAATATAAGGTTTATGTCTCTCTGTGTGTCCTTACATGGGTCCAACACTCACATACAGATAAAACACAAAAACTAAGGAGAGGTGAACAATTCAAATGTTGAGGCATCAACATGAC
Organism: Rosa lucieae; assembly: GCA_024704745.1. Lineage (NCBI taxonomy): Eukaryota > Viridiplantae > Streptophyta > Magnoliopsida > Rosales > Rosaceae > Rosa > Rosa lucieae. The sequence continues at coordinate 1,707,493 of CM045493.1, forward strand.
AAATAGAAAAGATATGGAATACCTTTCAAATAAGAGATTCCAGAATCAGTAATGTTGCAGTTAGATATCTGTAATTCATTGAGGTTTGTAAGCCCTGGGAAATGCAGAAGTGTCTAGATTAGTTGATTGAAAAGTGACATTGGGCAATTACGGATAAAGGGGGAAAATAGCCAAACAAATTCCAGTCTACAAGGAGAATCCTTGAAAATGAAAAAAAATTCTTGCAGCCTCCTCTTTCAGAGCAATCATTCTGAGCATAGGGACATTTGAACAAGCAATTTGCCAGCAACATGACCATTGTTATTACACAAGAATACAATGACCTATAAAAAATGTACCTGAGATGGCCTTTAAATCTGAATCTGTGACGCATTTACAACATCTAACATTAAGAGACTTTAGTTTCGTCAAACCTGCAGAATCATAACTCAAATGAGTTTAGGAACAAAATCAAAAGTCTATGGCAAAATTCCACCACTACTTTCAATTCTTGTTGCCATAGAAAATATGGCCAATAAATATAAAAGGAGACGTATCTAGGTGTTCAATTAAGATGACAATTATGAATATGATGAGAAGTTTTGTTTGGTCAGCTAGGCATAATAGCACATTTTGAGCAGAAGATACAAAACCAAAGAATGGAGACAATAAAAAGCAGGTTAAACCTTTAAGATGAACAAAGCCACCATGAATCTCAGGACACCTCTCCAAGTCCAACTTTTCTAAGTTAAAAAGGCTGGAGAAAGCGTGCATCCCTTCAGCACTAATTTGCACTGCTCCTTTTAAAACTCAAGCATTTCAAATTTGAAAGACCTACAGCCAAAGACAAAAGTAATTGCATTAGGCAACAAAAGAAACCCAATATGGAGAAGTCAACTCATACAAAACTTAAGTGCACAAGTGTCCTTACCAAAAGGAAAAAGATTGATGAAAAACATTTAGCGAACATACAACAAGACTTAAAAACAGAGAAATTACCACTGATGTGCTTAAGTCCATGTTCTGAAACATGGTCACAGTAATTATAAGTTAATGATTGGAGGTTCGAGCAGTCTTTTAGAAGATCCAATCCAGCATCTGTCACCTCGGAACCAGAGAGATCAACAGATAGTAGAGATGAACCTTGTGAACAGATGGCATCCATCCAATTATCATTCACAGAAGGGTATTCACCCAAACAAACATCCTGTAATTACATATAAAAGTTTAGTAAACAACAAGCTTTTTCATATCTCAAAACTTTTAACCATCAACGAGCACACATTTACCTCAAGAGCACAATCTCTAAAAGCCTGGAGAGAATCATGAGTGAGAGATTGGGAAGAGACCAATTCATTAAAGATTTGCTGACTCACATCCTAGGCAGCAGGGAAAGCGAACTGTATTTGTCAATGTCCTGCAAAAGAAATGCAAACATAAGACCAGAAGTATCTAAACCGCCACTGAAGGATATACAAATACACAAGCTAAAGCCTAAAGAAGTACCCGGCATATTTGGAAATGCATAATTCCAAGAGAGATGGGCAAATGCCTGCTACTCCTGGAGACTGTTCTACAGTGGAACGAAAAGACGAAGTTCCTAGCCATTTTGAACTGCTACTTTTACCATATCTTCCAGACACTACCCTACTAACACCGCCTTCTTCAATGACCGGTTGGTCTCTCTTTCTCGAGCAAATACCCCCCATCATCAAACAGTATCAACTAGCCTCACGAATTGCGCCGAAGAATGACATTGCAGCCCATTCTAGCTCCAGAATAGGCCTTCATGTGCCGTGAACTCCACTCCACTCCACACTATAAGCCAAAAGAAACAAGCAATCAAAAGAGATTCGCACAATAAATATAATTAAAAATAAATAAATAAACACATTAACAAAGATGATAAGGGAACACGTTAAACACTAGCCAAACAAACAAAAGAGACAAAAAAAAAATTATCTACCACTGTTTGAGCACAAAAAAATAAAAATTTGCTAAACCAAACCACAGATATTCATTGCTTTCTGCGCGCATCGAAAATTGCTGTTTTCATTTCTCATACTGAAAAAAAAAAAAAAAAAAAAAAGCCTGATCAAAATTGCAGTCTTCTTCTTCGCTTTCAGTTCGTAACTGCGATTCCAGAAAATACAACTAAAAATTGAAATTGATTTCGGATAACAAATAGAAACTGATGGAACAGTATCAGATACAACGATCAATTCTCAATTCGTCTGAATTCGATACAAAATCTATGACCGGAAAACTAAACCGATACAGAGAAAACAGAGAGAGAAGGCTCACCGATCAACCAGAGAAAACCAGAGCGAGAGAGAGAGAGAGAGACTGTAACTGAGGACTGGGGCGAGGAAGAAGAAGAAGAAGAAGAAGTGAGGTGGTGGGGAGAGAGAGAGAGAGAGAGAGAGAGAGAGAATCACCACCTGAAATATGCCACGTGTCCTCAGGCGCGGTTGGTTTCGTCACACTTTTCTACTGGGCACTATTCTCTCTCTCTTGCTCGCGATGACGTGATTAGCTTCTAGTCCTTGAAACAAGGACGATGGTGCAGTGACTGCTGGGACATGAGATAAGAACAGAGACTAACTGTGGGTCCCGCTAGAGAGAGAGAGAGGGGTTTTTATTCGGCGGGAAAAGCAAGGTGTTGCCGCGTGGAAGGGGAGACTCTGGATAATTAGGCCTCTATTACAAAACGGCAGCGTTCTGGACTCTGTTTCTCAAGGGATGGTGAGCTTTTGGGAACGAATCATGATCACGAAATTGTTGAGAAATATCAGCACGGGGCAATGCACTATAGAATCATATAGTCTAATATAGCGGAGGGAATTGTATAGTTATATTACTGGGAAATTGAACCGTCTCATATATAGTCTAATCCTAACTCAATTCTCTATCTTTCATCACCGTTAAGTGAAGAGAATTGTAATCATTGTTTTAGTTATTGATTCCATAGAAGCGTAATTTGATCTACCAATCACAACGTGTCACGTGTTATGATCATCCTGTTAAATTTTTCTAATGATTATAAATGCTTGTGGTTGAATTTTGTGGAGGAGTAAAGTATGTGTAGCAACATAAGTGATGAGGAAGAGAAGTAGAATTATCTTACAAGGAATGCTTTTCCTTTTTTTCACCACAATTTGCAACAAAGTATTGGAATAATTATAGAATCATGGGAGCGTTAATGATGATTAACAATGATGGTAACAACAAGGAACTTGCAAGAAACAAGTTGCTCAATTAGTATATAATAACCTGCATGAATGATTAGCAATGTCATTTTCAGCCTCAAAGCTAGTGTTAGGTGGAATAATGAAGTGAACATCGCACTCGGATAGTTGGATACTTTTCAATTCAGTTTTATAATGAGCTTCAATTTGGAAAATGACTAAGCTTTATAGGTGGATTAGCAGAAGCCCTCTGTTTTCTTAATACTACTACCCACCAAGAGTCAAGTCAAAAATAGACCACACAAAAGATTGCAAGTTGACGGAACTTAGGTCATGGCGTCAAAAAAATGAAAATCATGACCTTTTCAGAATAAAAATCATGACCTTTTCAGAATGCAATATTACTAATAATTTACTACCTAATATGAATATATGATCAATATCACCCTCAACATCATTAAAGAGATTAAACACCTTGAAAACAAAATTAAACCTTTCCATTGAGCAAAAAGTAATGGTAACCTGGATTTGCAAACTACCAATATATACATCAGCTCTGTTATTCACAGTCACACTTTTTAAGTGACTAATCAAAACTGAAAAAGATCGATTTCAACAAATTTGGAGCAACTTTCGTATAAGGAGCAATAACCAATTAAATTACAAAAGCTGAAAGTGAAGTATGATTATAATACAGAAGACATTTTCAGCTACAATCAGGCCATGAAAAATACCGTCACTAAGATACAGTAGGTCGGGAAGCGTTCCGTCCAAGGCCAAGACCCAAGCCTACGGGGACATTATCAGTTTTTGGTTTACCATGATTGTTATGGCTGCAATGGGCAGAATGAACATGACCTTGATGTGCTGATGCATTCGAATTTACGTTGATTGCAACATGACCATTGCCATTTGTGTGGTGAGAATGGGAATCCCCATTCATGTGCCTCATACCAGTCCCCTCAGCACGAGTTGATTCTTCAATCAATTCCACATCTTCATTGTAGCCCTTGATTAAGAAATCTGAGCAATTCTTCTTCATCCCATGATCATATGGGTTTCTGAAGCGACCACCTGGCCCTCTAAGGTAGTTATAGCGCATTGCATTTGCCATTTCATTAGTTGTAATATTTCGCGCGATCTGTGACAAGAGGAACACTTATGAAAAGAACAAAATTGAATCTCACCTAATATATTGTTACAAACCCCTTTACACGTAAAGATCAATATCCCCACAACAGAAGATTACAGAAGCTGAAAGGTAACACCACTTAACAATACAGAACTGAAAGAAAGAAAGAAATGCTACATTATTAATGTTGAACTTTTTTGTAATCATTTAGCAAAACCTTTTCAAAAATGGAATCAATGGCTAGAGAACGATATCCCATTTACATGGTGCGAGAAAACTTTTGGATCCCACAACTTTTTCTTTTAGTTATTTGTTTTATGATTAAAAGAAGACTTACTTGAGAAGCTTGTACAACAGTCAAAACGACCACACCAAAGAAGAGGAAGAAATCAACAATCAAAAATGATATAGCACCGATATGACTTGTACCAACATGATTAAGCCATGCTCCAAATGAAGATGGACTGAGTGGATCACTCCAAATTCCTGCAATAATTAAAGCATATTTTTTTAGAAGAGGTCACAACAAAATGCTTGTACACAAACATGTTTAAGCAGGAGATACTTCAGTAGAGTCGGCAAATTGGAACATACTCGTAAGAGTGACTCCTCCAGTATTCAACATTGCCAAAACTTCAAGAACAAGGAAAATAAAGAAATCCCATTTGTTTTTCTGTACAATGATAAGAAAAAAGTCAGATGAAACTATCGTAATATGAAAATGAGATTATATAATTATCAGCTATCCATGTCAGGCATAATGATGATTGATATCAAACAAACCAAAGATCTGCACCCTCTAGTCATAAAATATCCTTGGACACTCGGTACAAAAGAACAAACCAACCAAACAGCCAAGAGGTGCATGAAAAGGATATAGAACTCCGAGATCACTCTAGACCCCATTATGATACTTAATATCTAAACTACAAATCTTATATTTTGTTTTCCATAAATTAATTCTGGGCAATAATTGAAAACTAATCCAAAATTATAAAAAAAAAAAACTCATTAAGGTAAGTGCACCTTGCCAATGCAATTGGATACCCAAGGGCAATGGTGGTCAAATTGTTCAACACAACGGTCACAAGTTGAACAGTGCTTTGCGCGAAGAGGCCTGACAATCTGATGGCAATGTCAACAAATCATGTTAGAGAATAATCTAAGAAACTAAGTAAGATGATTGCATATAAGCTACAAAAATCAGTACTCAACGGCACCTTGCAAGTTGCACAGAGCTGAGACCAGTTACCAGCTAGCAAGGCTGGATTATTTATCTCAATCTTCAAAAGAGGTTCCTGATTAACATAATAAAAACACATAATAAAAAAAATCAGCATCTTGACCTAACCTTTAGGAACTCTAAACATGGAGTGCATTATAACTATCGTTTCTTATATTATTAACTAAGCCAGGACTATTATACATAAGTTACATCATCACAAACTTCTAGCTAGAAAGAGAATATAAAAGAGAAATGGAAGATAGTACGCACATCATCTTTCATATTTTGTGAATCATGGATATTCATTCGGATGTAACCGGGATCTTTACTGCAATAAACAAAATCAACCAAAAGTTTAATTAGGCGCCAGTCCTCCAGTGCTCCACCATATATCATCTACGCATTAAACCATAAATATGCATGGTGATAGAAGAAGAAACGAGAAGGGAGGGAAAGGGGGTGTGGGATGCAGCCCATCAGTAAAAGACAGAAAAAATGATGTATTTATGAATAAGAACTGACAACACACCAGCCATTTTGCAAGGAAACTATTATGTCTAACATGATATCAGAGCCACTGATAAGGCCTGTAATTAGCATCAGAACTCATAAATCTGTGTCATACCTGCTACACCGATAGAACATAACCAGCCCTGCAGTTGCTAGAAAAACTCCAAGCCATGCAATAAAAACTGAGCCGGCTGTTAACTTTGGCAGATTTGGTGCTGCAACCAAGTTGGACAAGGATTGCAAGTTAGTATAATCATGACTGCATGGGCACATAATGAGAGTTTAATATAGAGCTTAGAACAGATACCCATGATAACAGAATGAGTATAGGTCACAAGGAGCACAAAGATTATACACCAAAGTCCTGGTGCAAGTCCTAGTTTTGAAAGTTGTCCAAGACGACTGTTCCCATCACAACGTTTGTCAAGCAGCCTTCGAGCATTCCCCTGCAAAAACATATTTACCATAGCATGTAAGTTCTTGCTAATCTGTCAGTTAATACTTTCAAGTTCCTTAGCAGAACTGAAATATGTAAGATCATTAATATCAAACAACACAACCCCCAATAGGTGTGTATATATGTCTCAACCCACAGAAGAAGCACCAAACTACAAACACACACACACATGCTACTTTTAAGGAAGTCAGAAGATAGAAGAACGATATTTGGAAGAGGAAAACAACATTAGTAATGTATGCCATTTGTTAATCAAGCATTTTTAAACAAGAAAAGGGGGGAAATCATTAACAACACAATGAATCATCACGTTATTAAACGTACGAGAAGTAAACCCTCAACATGAGAGAGGCTTCGAAAGAGGAAGTCAACGAACATACAAGTAACATTACTAACCAATTTTAAAAATGTTTTGGTTATGGTTCACCTACAAGGAAAAAAGCAACTTGTCTATGGTTTTTATCAGAAGCAAGTTGTGCTGGTGTAAGGCCAGTGTTATCTGTAACCATCAAGTCCTCCTTTTTCCCAGCTTGTACCAAAACTGTGCATGCCTCCAAGTTACCCCTGATAGCAGCCCAATGTAGAGGAGTGCAACCTGAAGTTACACAGATTAAACAAGATTAATAACTATTACATAATAGGTGAATTACACAATGGAACAGAGGTGATACTTACCCTCTTTATCTTGGCGCCCTCTATATGCATCCAGAAACAAAAGAAGACGTATACAATCAGCAAAACCTTTATAAGCAGCCCTAAACCCAAGAGAAAAAAAAATATATGTTACAAGGCTACCAAACTAGGTGAAACTGGCTAAACAAGCTTTGTCAGTAGGCCAGAGGAATGCAAAGTCTTTGACTAAATCTTTTCGACAAAGACACAGACCAAACAGGCATCACATTTGAGGATTGAGAGACATATAATCAATCCACTATTCAGAACTGCAGCAATGCTATTAACTGTACAGAACATCGAGGGTTTATGGAAAGGAAAGAACTTCTTGCACACAATGATTTTCAAACAACAAAAGGTAGAAACTAGAAAGATAAACCAATCATTTAAATGGTTTACCAAAAGATGAATCATATGTGATATACTAGGAAATTATTAGGTTTGCCTTCGGAAAAAAAAAATGAGAAGATGACGATTAACATGTTGGACTTGAATTGGTGATAATGCCATAGTCACTGTTTTAGATTCCTTCTAAATAAAATAAAGTGATGAAATTTTAAAAAATAAAGATGAAAATGTAGTCAATGTTTTCACATACCAGTGCAAAGGGCTTCTTCCATCATTATCAGGAACATCAGGGTCAGCATTCCATTTTGAAACAATATGGTATAGGAAAGCAGTCTGACCATATTGGGCCGCAACATGTGTAGTCTGCGATCATATTAAATTTGCCAGTAAGACTAACATGTTTCAGCCAACTATAAATCAAAATGGGCTACAGAAAGCTTTCCTGTAATAAACCAAGCCGTGCAGGATATTAAGAAATTGACCTGTCCATTTTCAATTAAATACTAAACTCATAGTTGTATCAGTAAAAGCCAATTGCAAATTTTCACTATGACTTGCAAGGTTCAAAATTCAGTGAGCAAAGACCTTGACCTTCATTCCAACTTGCTCTAAGAAATTTTGAATCATCACTATACACTATCAAGATCACTCACTCTATAGTGCATAGTGCATACTAGCTTTGACTTTGAAATGGTTATGAGCCTCCACCTAGCAATTGCAGGTTCTTAAGATTCATGTTTTTCCTTCTGTGTTTCCACCCAATCCCTTAGTTACAAGTCCATAATGTCTTTTATAATTCTTTCCATTAACATTAGTTCATATACCAAAGCATTCGTAGTCTTTGTATCAAATGTATCATTCCCTTTCCACAGAACCTACATAAAATGATTTTTCCCACAGATATAAATTCTACCCTACAACCAAACCCACATGGCAATACATCCCTCACGACTAAGCTTAAAGCCAAAAGCTTAAACTTACCAGCAGCATATGTTGACCTCAAAATCTATAACTTGGGAACAACTACTTAAACCTAGCAGATACGAATGCATATATTGCCGTCACAATAACAAAACAAACAAAAATGCACATGCGGATGCTGGTCTGTAAACGTAAACCAAAAGTAAAAACTAACCTGATAGCCATACATATCACCCGCATTCACCCTCGCACCCTCTTGGAGTAATAGCTCCGCAACCTGGATAGCACCCCGCACTGCACTCCAGTGCAATGCCGTCTGCCCCGCATGGTCCTTCGCATTCACATCTCCTCCATGCTGCCATTTAAGAACCACATAACAACCCAGTGTCACCTTACATTTCTTCCCTTCCAAACAATACACACTAACAACAGTAAAAAATAAAAAAAATCGGCACGAAACAAACCCAACAGCAAAAACTACCTAATATCAATCCCCAAAATCCTAAATGTCAAAAAAGGTAACATCTTTAATCAACTAAGTAGCATCGAAAGCTTCATATTCATTCATCCAAATCTCAAATTTTCGAGCTTGATCAGAAGAGAGAGTGAAGAACAACCTCTATAATATACTGGGCGGCGGCAGTTCGGTTGTTAAGGGCGGCCCACTGGAGCGCGTAGTAGCCCAGCCCATCGGTCTCGGAAACCGAGCAACCCTCACACTCCACCAATCTCTGAAGCTTCTCCAAATCGCCGTAGGCCGCCGCCGTGTACACGTCGTTTCGCAGACTCTCCTCCCCAATCCCATTGGCTTCTCCACCGCCCGAATTGACCGAACCGGCTACCGCCGCCGCCGCCGCCGATTCGTGATCGCCGCGGGTTTGGACCTCGTCGTCCTCGACGACCTCGATCTCCGACGACATTTGAAACCCCAAAAAAGTCGTTGGCTTTGGTTTCTGTGAAGGATCAAGTCCGCATTTGGGGTTGGTTGACCGTTAATCTGGAATAGGGGGGGATGGAAGATTCTGAGGGATTTCGATTTCTAGGGTTTTTCTACGAAGCCGGCCATGGTTGACTGGGAAGAAAGAAAGGGAATTCTATAGAAAAGCCAAAAGATTTGCCTATGGGATTATCAGTACTAGGCCAAATTTCTCAGCTTTTTTGGCTCCTCTTCTTAATCTTAAGGCTCTGTTTGGGGGGTCTCCAGCTTTCTACATTTTCCCACTAATTATATATTTTTTAATATTATAATTACTCTATTTTTTTTTTTAATCATTGTTATGTTAGCAAGTTGATAAGAGTTAGCATCCATACCGTCAGTATTCGGAGCGAAGGTATTCCAGTAAAGTCAGATTAATTTATCGCCACAGAAAATGCATGAATCCGAAGATTCTTCAAATTTACTGATCACAGACTGATGGAAATTAGAATTCAAACACTGAACATAGAGATTTCATGATAGTTCTCTCAACCGATATTACCACAATATGTGGTTTTAACTATTGAGTTTTTTAGTGTTATTGAAACTGATTTTAGAGTTATCATCACAATTTATATGGTTCACATTCCAGATCTTGATCTGATTTCGCTGGATTAATCGTGGGTACCATCCTCCATACTCTAAGTGGTGCCCCCATTTGAAAATTCAAATCTTTCATTGAAGTCATGGCTGTAATATTTAATGCAGTGATGTTTGTTTATGAATAGAAAATAAAGTTGACTTGAAGTCGTCAGCTTGAGACTTTATAAATAAAAAAATTTAATATTTTTGAAAATCAAACTTACAATCGAGTGTTTTTTATTATGGTTGATTTATGGGATGAAAGTGTGTTTCTTTGAAGAATTAAACATACCCAATCAGTGGATTCAATGTTCTCCCTTATCAAAAGCTTCATTTTTTTTTTTCCAAACTTACGCTTAGAGACGACACACGTTTCAATTGATTTACCGCTAGACTCAATGGCTAATGTTGGTAGGGTTCACCCCAAACTTACTCGTTGTATATGTGACTGGCTAGTGTGAGATTGAATAAAGGATAGAGTCATATAAAGCAAATCACTTTTGAACTAGGAAACATTCTTACTTATCCAAACCAAAAGGACGTATCAAAAGGAAAATCCCAAATAAACTGTTAAAGAATACCTAAAGTCAAACTTTTTACTAATGATAAACTAGAGTAATTGCATATCATTATTCTAATACAATATGGCTGCTAATGCTGCTGCTTTGTTTGTCTTTGGTGCTGGTAGTGGGCACCGTTCATGCAACACAGGATAGACCTATAGAAGGAAGAAGTGGGCGGCCGGCTGAACACAGTCGAGGCACAATCTTGAACAGATTGTTGCATATATGGCACTGCAACAATCTTTCCCAACGGGAAACTTGTGACGCAAGAACAATGGAATTCTTGCAATTTCTCTTGGCTTACTTGTGCTGCTCAATTAGGGTTTCTTTGATGAACATGTTCATGCTGCAGCAGCCTTACCTAGCATCATTGTCATCGGAAGTTACTTAATGGCTTAATGCAATAGATGTGATAAGCCTGCCATAATCTCACGCAAAGCATTTGCATGGACTTGGATTTCGGTCACAAGTACTATATATAATACAAATGAATGCGTCAATACTCGTATTGTAATACGTGTTCAGTTAGCAGCCTGCATATTAAAATGTGTAGGATCGAAGAATATGAAGGCAGAGATTACCAACCACGTCAAAACAAATAAGGAAAGAGATTAACACAACACAACTAAGCAGAAGATCGATTTGATTACTAATTGATAAACATACGCAAATGGAGAAAACAAACCTAACTGATGATATGATCCTAAAACCAAAGAGCAAGAAAACAAAAGAAGCCCTAAAAGTCTAGCCCTATTGACCTAAACTCGAACATGAACACTTTCTTATGCTTTGTTTGAGCAATGTTTCTTCAGCAACATAATGTAGAAAGGGTTGTTGAACTTGCTGAGTACAGTGGATGCACAATCGTCGTCAGCATCGGTGATGGCCCTGCAACAAGCTTCTCCAATGGCCAATTTATGGCTAAAATAAGCTGTGAAAATCTCATGGATGCAAGTTCGATCAGCAGAATAGAAAGATGCAATTAATGCAGTTCTGGAAATTCCGTGGCGGGTAATACCATGGCCTCGGTGGGGCTGGTTTCTAATTCGGTGGTCCGGCAGCAGCCAAGCCTTGTCCGAAGGCAGAGAAAACAAGCAAGACCAGCAATGCAACAACTCCTTTCTTCATCATCTCTGCTTAGTAAGTAAGATGCAAAAACTTTAAGTTCTTTTACTTGCAAACGATGTGAAATGAGATGCTTGGTTGTTAAGTTTGTGGGGACTATATGTAGGCGCATGGAGAGGAGGACTGGTTAATTGGTTCCAAATTCATCAAGATAAATTGAGTTGTTATCCAAGATATCAATCATTATCGAGTAGAGATAAGAAGTGATGAAGTATACGAAAGTCCGTGCTTATTATCAGGACAATGCAAAATTATGTTGGGACTTCGAAGTTCAGCAGAGTTGGTACCCTAAAGGGGAATTTCAGATAAGGCTGACTGTCCCAGTATCCCTTATAAACAATATGTAATTGTGAATTATAATAATTACTATTATTTGGGGATATTTACCATCAAGTTTTTATTTTACTGGCGACAAGTTTCAACTGAGGCAGTGATGGCAAGTTGGCAACGTTTTCAGTAGATTAAATAAGCCACCTATTATCGGAAATTCTTAGCGCGTCGATAGTTCACATATTTTTTAAGAAGGGGTCGAGAGGAGAACGAAACATTAGAGCGAAAATGTGGGGAAACACTTGTTACCAATGCCTATTCAGGTCCATAAACAAAGTCGAATAGGAAGGTAATAACCATCGAACACATCAGAAGAATGTTAATAACACTACATCAAAGAGGTCTACTAATTTCATAAGAATACACTGCAGGTACCATAGATAATCAATGACATAAGAGGATTCATCGAGAACAAGGATAACAATTTCTACACTAGCAAACCGACACACTAAACTCAAATCACTACTCCATAACTCTGACCTAAAGCAGAATGAAACTAGGACACAGGATACAGCCTACTTCTCACTTCCTCTTTTTAGCAGGAGGCTGCGGAACCTCCTCCTCCTCTTCTTCCTCTTCTTCATCCTCTGCATCCTCATCTTCATCATCGTCAGCATCATCATCATCCTCGTCCTCGTCATCATCATCATCACTTCCTGCATCACCATTGGCTTCAGGTTCATCCTCAGGATCTGCATCTTCCCCTTCTTCGCCTGAGAAGTCCTCATCTCCTGCATCATCTTCCTCCTCAGGCACATCATCATCATCATCTTCCTCGTCATCTTCTGTGTCACTGGCATCTTTGTTTTCCGGACCAGGTTTTTCCAATTTGAATAGTTCTTCAAAAGGAAAGCTGCAGAAGGGAGCAACACTAACCCACTCAATTGAATTTACCCTCAAGGCCAAAAGTGCAAGTACAGGATGGACAAAATAAGATTTCTATTACCTTCCGGCGACTGCAGCTAATTTTGGCGACACATTGATATCATTCATCAGCGATCCAGTCTGAAATAACCTCAAGAAATGTTAGTGACATAGTATACAACGAGAAAGATCAACAACTATTAGATTGCTTTCCATTTTCTCATATACTCCCATGGAGACCCTAATCTAAACAACTTGGGCTTTCAAATACATGTTAATCAGACATATAAACTGTACAAGGAAACATTTTCATGAATTGCTTTCAATAGTAAATACGATACAGAGCCGCAAGAAAAAAATGGTGTTGGAAATCAGGTCTGAAGATACGGCACATGATGTGGCAGGGAATAGCCGGTAAAACACCAAAACTTGATCAACAACAAAATAAAGAATAAAATAAAAAAAACATCAACACTAGGCTTACATCACTCAAGAATGTAATAAAACAAATAAACTTTAGCTCTGAACTACAACTACCAGCTCTAGGTACTAGCCATATACAAAAAGACATGTAGGGACCAAGTGGCTGATGTTCATTCAATATCTGAGAAGCTGAGACGGCAACACCATTTGATACTAAATTTCCAAGATTTAGAAAAGAAAAGGGAGCAATATCTTTCAATAACATTATGAACTTGAAGAAAACAGGGTGTCAGACAAAGATTAAAAACAATATTGCAAAACCGAAGCAAATCTAGAAACCAAGAGCAGTAGGACCTCCAAAGCAAAACGACCAGGAATTAGTACTAATCAGTAACAAACACCAAAGAACAACTCTTATATCAGCACAACTGTTTCAACAAGCAAGAAGAAATCAAAACTCATTTGAACCGTACTCAACTTATGCATATATGATACAAGGATGTACAGAAGACGCCACATTCTTCAGCACAGTTTTGAAATAGTAGAGGTATTAAACAACACTCAACCCTGGAAGCCCCAGAAAGGCAGAAACAAATTGTCTCAAATCACCCCAGAAATCTACAGATCAAGGTAGTCCACATTCTACAAAACTCCCATAGTTCAGCAAAGCCCTGCTATTCCCAAACAACCAAATCCACAAATCCCACCCCTTAAACTTATCAAAACCCAATTTTCGGAGCATAAATCCCTAATTACACTACCACGATCCCAAACTCCAAAAACAAAAGTTCAGTACTAAGCACAAGATTTCAAACAGCAAAATCCCAACAAAAAGCATGAACCTTTAACACTCCAACCCTCACACCCAAGTCAAAATCCACCTCAAAACCCAAAAATCACAACAAAAAAGAGCAACATTTACAGAGATTAGATGCTACATACCGCCAAGAGCAACAGAGCAAGAGAGTTGTGAGCAGCAAGAACAGTGTTGACCACCATAGCTTCCAAAACAGAGCCGACCCAGAAGCTGTTTCTCTCAGAGGAGCACAAAGCCTCCATCTTTTGAGCTCAGAAGCACAACCCACAATGCAAAAATCTCAAAGGTGATAGACAGTGTGTGAAGGGTTTTCTGGGTTTGGGGCTAAAAGGGTTTGGTCCGGTTAGGGTGAACCAACGTGGGGTTTGGGTCCGGTTAGGGTTTTGTGAATTAATTATTTACTTGCTATTGCCACCTCTAGTTATTTACTTGCGTCCACACCCCACAGTGCAAATAGGTAAGGGAAGGTTCTTAACTCCTGATTGTAAATGTGGTGGCAGTAGTAAAAACTGTCGTGGTTATAGTGTTCTTATTGTTTGGGCAATTTTGGAAAATCTTGGGGATCTTGGACCACCTACATGATAATCCACTTTTGGAAAATAATTGAACTTTTATTTTCTTTCCAAACACAATATTAGATGCTTGACACAAGTCATGACTCATGAACATGTATCATCATTGGTAATCATTTGGTTTGATTTCATGAGATACTCTGTTTGATTTCATGAGATACTCAATGTATCTAGTCCATTTTTGAATATTTTTTAATATGTTACAATTTTGGGTTTCCAAATTTTAAAGGGATATATTAGATATGTTGGAGATTCTAAATGGTAGATTAATTGCACTGCAAGATAAAACCTAGCGCGGTCTAGGGTTGAGAGCGAGGCTAGGGTTTCATCCACCTTTGAAATTTCGACATCGTGATGGCAAAAGCTATGGTGGCAAGATTGGCAGCAGTGCTGGCCTTATCGGCGGCAGTAACTGGTACTTTTTTTTTTTACCTGGTCGGGAGGATGAAAATGAGCAAGGCAGGGAATGAGAAGGGCTTCTCAGCCGTCTGGGGTTTACAGGATCGACTATCGATCACAACCTTAGAAGATGATGGGTTTTTGTTTCGTTTTCAACAGAGGGAAAATTGTCAGTGCATCCTTCATGGTGACCGGTCCGGAAAAAAAAAAAAAAAAAAAACTACATAACTTTGGGTAGTTTCTTACTTTTTTGTGAAAGATAACCTGTGTAATGTTAACGAGGCAACAATTCTCCCTTCCTCAAATGTGAAAAAGTTTTTGTCTAGGAGATCAAAAAAAGGATATTTTTGTCTAGTGGATCTTGAAGCCTTCTCAGAATATGATAGTTCAGACTTCAGAGTACCCAAATACGAGAGAGAGTACAAGAACAATAGAAAGCAAAGAAGTTTATTTACGTTAAAGTACCCGATGAAGATAGAATTTAAAACATGCATCGAAGAAAGACAAATAGATAATAATAGAAAAGATTGGCTTCCATTATTACAATGCTGATATAAACAAGGTGATATGCTTGTTGGGTGATTCAAGGAGTTCAAGACTTTCTGCTCAACTGGCTATCTCTGCGAGCTGAAAATGACAAGGGTAAAGTAATACAACTCTTTAGGCATTCAACATCTCAATTTTGGAGATCGAGACTGATCAATGATCGCATAATAACATCGACAAGAAGCTAAAGGTGTACTTAATCTTCACTAATAATAAAAAAAACCATATGAATTCACCAAGTAAAATCATCACTGAACCTCAGGTTATCAATCTTAATCTAACAACGATAAGAGCAATCACAAACACCAAATCAACCACAATCCCATTCGATAAAATCAGAAGCCTCCAGCCTAAGGCTTAGTTTGGGATTGCTGTGCTGTGAGAAGAAGCACTTCCGAACTTGAACAGAAGCTCATTCAATTGCATCACAACATAGAAACCAGAATTGAAATGCAATCCGATTCAACTCATTTGAACATGATCACTAAAACAACATCCCACTAAAAACAGTATTCAAACACATAAGCCCAACACATAATCCTACCACAACATTCACCATATCTAGAAACTTCATTCGAACACGATCACTAAAACAACATGCCTTCAAAACAGTGACCATTCAAACACATAATAATCCTACCACACAATGCACCAAATCTAAAAACTTTATTAAACCAAATTGCACTATATAAAAACGTCAAACAATCCAAGTTCTTCACAGAACCGACATTGTAGAAGAAGCATTAGAGCACACAATTACATCAGAAAATTCACCGCATTGAATCCCTAAGGCAGCTTCCCAGCTCGAAAAGTCGCAAACTTGGACACTTCAGAATACGAATACCTCACCCCATTTTCCTTCAAGAACTCCTCAAGCTTCTCCTTAGCCCCATCAGGATCAGCGCTCTCACACTCAATCTCATAACAAGTCCCAAA
Organism: Rosa lucieae; assembly: GCA_024704745.1. Taxonomy (NCBI): domain Eukaryota; kingdom Viridiplantae; phylum Streptophyta; class Magnoliopsida; order Rosales; family Rosaceae; genus Rosa; species Rosa lucieae. Next base: position 1,724,058 of record CM045493.1, read on the forward strand.
CTCATACTTAGTCTCATCCACCTCCAATTTCAACCCTTTCCAATCATACACGTCCCTCACATTCCCAAACCCTCCCATCCCCACAAACCCTAAAACCCCAAACTCCTCCCTCACCCTCCTCAAAACCCTAGACTCCGCCGCCATCATCTTCTCCGGCTCGGCGGCGCACGCCCGCCCCACCGCCGGGTCCATCTCCTCCTCGTCCTCCTCCACCCGGCTCACGCCGTCGACCAGCACCGCCTTCGCCTTCAGCGTCACGGCGCAGAGGGGGCTCCGGTCGGAGAAGCGTAGCCGGAGCACGGCCCGGCGCGCCGAGAGCTCGGACTTGGAGCCGTCGAAGAAGAGATTCTCCTGGCGGTGGGTGCCGAGGTGGAAAGGCGCTAGAAGAGTGGTGACCTGGCCGTGGGCGGCGGCGTCCGGCAGCCGCAGCTTGACCTCGACCTCCATTAGGGCTTTGGAGATGTGAGACATTTTTTAATTTCCGATGATGCGGTGCGTTTTGGAGGAGGGGTCTTTGGAGCGGTCGAGGTGGCTGAGGACGGTGGAGGCGGCGGTGGTTGTGGCGGCGGCGCGTTGAGGAGCTTCTTCGAGTTCTTCTTTGTCTTCGATTTTGAGTTCGATCTTGGATGGTTTGCGTCTCAGCATTTCTGCTCTTTCATATCACTTCTTCACTTCCTCCTCGGATATTTTTGAGCTTTTGGAATTTGGACCCTTGAATCAATATAAGCACAAAAAGAGCCAAAATGTTGTGACATAAGCATAATTACTAAAACAAAAACAAAATATCTCAATATCGAAAAATAAAAGTAATTAGCACAATGGAAAAAAATTTCTATTCATCAACGATGCAACTGAGCCAACACTTATTATGTAATTTCAACTCTTAATATTTATAGTCAAGATTTTTTTAATAACTAAATACTGTAATTAATGTTATCTGAGCGTTTATTCGTGTTCTGAATACTCCCTCTTAAAACAAATCAATTATGTACAAATAACTCATTGTTTCTGAAGATTTGAATAAGCAAAAAACCATATTTCCTCAAAAATATAATCAGAAAGGTTTATTATTAATTCAAAAAAGAAATATACAACTGATCGATCTTAGTCCACTATACAAATACCCTGCACCATGGACTAGGAACCATCCAAAAGAAGAGTTGCGCAATGCGCACTATGACAATGCTTTAGTTCGTCTAGATGCTCGTCAATTGGCTTTATATTACGTACGCGCGCGGTTCTCTTCAAGGTTGAATATTCAAGAAATAGACCATAACCAGGCATCTTTGTATCATTCGTTCCAAAGTAGATTGAGTTTTTTTCATGTCCTAAAAAACACGGATTAGGCAATGACATAACTTGTTCATGAAACAAAAATAAAATTTGATCGCCTAAATTTTGCACTTCCTCCCACTTTTTGTTTGCCAAATTTAGCTTTGCCACTAAAAATTTGGAATACATATGCCGCTCACTTTTTCCCACGTAAAATCTCCCCCATCGATGATGCCAGCAAATGGTTATAATCACAGGGAAAATTATTTGATTTAAGATCATTCACCATTTTTGGAATGGATTCCCCAAAGTCCCAGACTTTAAGTGACTTCCTGTTCATTGCAAATAGCTTCTCATCGTGAAAGATAATATCACCGTACCCGAAGACATCGTCCAACAAAGTCCATGATTTGTCCTCATGCTTACAAAATGCAAGTGCTCCTTGATATTCCACTACCTCATAAAAGTTCTTGTTGCTAGACGGATTGGAGGAAATAATACATTTAATTATATATATGGTACTTAATGCGTAACAATGAGTATCTAGGAGGAAGAGCCTGAAAGCCTGGGATTGGGATGCTAGCTCTTGAAATAGGATTACAAAGATGTGCCATTGACTCCTCCTGTTCGTCTAACATGATCATCCACCCATGTGATAAACCCACACACCTAGCATTAGGAAAGCTGTCGTAGACGCTCCTAATTTTGTAAACTTTGTTTTCTGCAGGATCGAACAGGGAGGACATGTTATTGCTGTGAAGCAAGAGCCATGGAGTTTTAGGCAATGGAGCATAAGAGTAACAAGATTTTGCAGCGGTCCTCCAAGAATGACAAACGGCTTTAAAGCGAAGGATCTCTTTAAAATGAAGGATGTCAAACTCAGAAGGTATAAGCTTTCTCAATATCAACTCTAGAAGATCAGTTGGAAGCTCAGATCACCTCCTTTTGGTGCGACAGTACTCTTTGTGGTCATGTATCTTGGTCAGTTCCTCAATCGTCGTCTCCGCCACAGGGATGATGTCTTCAGTCAGGTTTTCATGCCTATTACCACCGAGGATGCTGGACATGAGGCGCTTGAAGGCTGCTATTGAATCTCGTCGATGTCTTAGGTCATTCATTTTCTGTTTTTTTTTTCTTTGTTCTCTTTTCTTTTGGTTAGGTGGTCGTCAGTCATTGTTACTGAAGATGGCGGTAAATTTTTTTGGTTGATAGGTCACAAAATATATACTATATATAGGAACTACAACTTACACAATAGGATATAAATCTTAAAGTGATGATGCTTAATTTGACATGGATATTGTTCTCTATCTCTAGAAAATTAAGGATATTACCATCAAGCCGTTTTGGGAAGAATATTATTGCTTCAGCTAACAAAACCCTTTCTTCTTTATTTGGTTTCTGGTCTAGTTGCCTCCTTATACTATAACAGAATCCAATAATCATTAACTTTGAACAGTGAGAGAAAATAGTACATTACCAACCAAGTATATAGCAGCATATATTCGTTCTTGTGCTTGTATAGGATAATTCAAATATGCATCTTATCCCTCATACCACCATGAAGAATGGTACTGCTTTCTGAATGACACAGAAAAAGGAAAATGCTCATCAAGGCGTGAACTTATAATTTGTGAAAAGATAAAAAGACAGAGAATAACAACCAATGTCTATTAAAATCCACCAAACAAATTAATATGATATTGTAGTTACATGATTCATATCAGAGGTAGGTATTATATGATTTTAGTTTGAATTTCTTATATCTTTCCAAGACTTGTCGAAGTAAAGTATACCAAACAATTTTGCATTCTTTGTTCCAAATCCTGAAAATGTTAAAATGGACAAAGGAAACGCACAATAACTACAAAAGTAGAGGAATGAATGGGAGAAAGGATTTAATGGTAAAAAGGATTCAATTTCGTACGTTTTTTTTTTTTTTGCAAGCAATATTTATGACAAACTTACATATTTGAACGTGCTTGCATAGCAGACTGGATAAACCTCTACAATCACCGCATCTTTCGTGTCAATCGAAACAATTATATATCTTTCTCATCAAAACGAAATCATTCTTCATGCAATTTGTCTAAAACCCCGCTCCAACAAACATCAAAATACTAATAATTAACCTCTTCTCAAATCCTAGAAAAATAAAATCAAAAATAGTTTATAACTAATCTGCATAACCTTACCTGGTATCTTCGTTTTCTTTATCGATCAACCAACTTCTCTTTCTGTCTTCAATATTGGCTACTTGTATGAACTGAATGTGATTGCGGCAGTTGAAGCGGAACCGCTTTTGAACGTGGCTCCCACATCGCATACTGCAGTTTGATTTTCTCCAACGTTCCCCCTTATTCTTTTTTCTTTATTTTACTATACTAACCCTTGTAGATATTTTCATCTGAGTTAATTATTGTTTCACTATGGGTAATATGGGGACTTCTAAGTTTATTTGATACGAAAAGAGGGCTTGGCTTTATAGTAGTAGAGTTTAGGGTTTAGAGTTTTGGAACTTTTTAATTGGTTGGATGACACAACAGAGCTGACGTGACGCTACGTGATTGGTCGAAACTGTGTGGCATAATCAGATTAATTCCTTGGGAAATTAAATGAAGGATCATGAAGCTTGGTCATCCCCCTATATAAACCCCCCTATGCTTGACGTTTGATCACACCACGACACATTTTCATTCAGAAAAATCCTCCATAACGTCAAAAGCTCTCTCTCTCTCTCCATTCTCTAGTTGCAAAGTTCTGCGTTTTCAAGCAAGGAGAGGAAGAAGAGGAAGGAGCCGTGAAGATCATATCCTCTATCATCCACCTTGAAGGCTTGCTTCCAAGATCCAAGATCCAAGATCCAACCATCAAGCTCTCCATCTCCATCCCCACTCACGGTGTAATTCATTCTTTTTCCTTGTAATCTTTTGATTTCCTTGTTTGATTTCGTATGAATTTGTTTCTAGTTAACAATAACGTATGTTTAGGGCAAAGTTTAAGCCCAATTTCTATGTTTAAATAAAGATTTCGAATTCTTATAATTGTGATTCTAAGTTGCTTATGTGAGTTTGTTTGATTGAATTTGCTTGAAAGAAAACTTTTATTTGTTTATCTTATTTGGGTCGACACTTATATGATTTGCATGTAATTGGTGCTAGATTTAGGTAAACGATTCACCTAATAGTTTTGTGAACCTAAATCACAAGTAGTAAAGGCTTTGGACAAAGGTCGAGTTCAATTGAAGAGGATTGCAAATAGGTGAACTTATTCATAACTAGGTTGTGTACTTAAGTTGATAACCTTTCTCTATGCTTCATGCGTTGAACATGTTTTGATTAGCTAGCTTTCTAGATTATGATTGCATGTTTAATAGGATTGATCTAGGTGCTTTCATTTAGGTTAATTAGTAAAGGAAAGTAAAATATGGGAAATCATTTGCGTCGAATGTTTCACATGATCAACTTCTTTCTCATGACTTAGATGATCAATTATAGGGTTTGAATCGAGTTTGATTATATAGAATTGGTTTTGATCTTTGTTTCTTACGTTTCATTCTTGTACATGTGTTTTTATATTTTCTTTATTTTGTTTAGTTTAATTTTTGAAACCCTAATGTTAAAACCCCTCTTTATTTTATTATTATTTTTTGATCAAATAAGAACTTCATTAATAAAAACGAAGATTACAATGAGAATGGGAGATAAAAGCTTCAACCGAAACTTTTCCCACTTTAGACGTCAAGGTGGACGTCTATACTGACGCACTGTGGAAACCACACTAGGCCCCGACTCCAAACATACTAGAGAAAAACTTAACTAAAAAGACTAAACTGGCACGAAACAAACTGGCAGAAACAACAAAACGTGTTGGAGCAGAATCAGCCAAGAACACTAACTCCTACCCAGAATCCATGTGGCCAACATTTGATCAACCAAGCCAACACTTGTCGTTACTTCGAACCCGACCAAAGGGATTGCTGGACAGTCAGACCTAGGACAAAAGAAAATCCAACACCGTCATCCCACCACTACTCCAAAAACGCCACCGCTTCCAACCCAAAACCTGACAGGAAGAACCTCCTAAAAAGCCAATAATGCTCGTCTATGCCATAGGCAGACTTTTGCAGACTCTAAATTAGGCAGGAACAACCCTCAGGAAGGCGAAATTGATGATTGTCTCTGCCACAACTTGCAGTGCACCCTACCTAACACAAACCAGCTAAAAACCACAAACCAAATCCAACGAAACCAAGACTACAACCTTAACTTGACCCAACCACCACAAACCAAAGCCAAGCCCTGAAACACTAGTGACAGTGACCCAAACAAGCAAACCCGGCCTAACAACCTCTTGCCCCAACTCAGAACACCAACCCGGCAGGCCGCCGCAACCACCACCAAAGCCTAGAACAACCAACCTCCACCATGCCGCCATACCAGGGTAAAACGTCGACCCACCACAGCACCAAGCAGTGAGACAACCCCCACGCGCCGCTTGCCGCCATTGACCCATCCAATCTCCATTCCGTCAATCTCCCTATCACGCACTGGACGACATCACGCCATCCAAACCAGATCAGAACTTTTCGATCCAATCTGAACAATACAGATCTCGTCCTCGCCGCCACCCCCTCACGTCCAACAGGCGACCTCATCTCCGCTCTTGAGGAAGACGACACCTAACCTCTTCGGCAGCCACCTAACTTGACAGAACCACGTCACGATTTGGATAGCGCAATCACCAACACACAGCAACCACTCCGACTGGGTTTATTCCACGAACATCCATCACGGGACATTGGGTCCACTCTGACCCGTCCGGCGACGCCACCACGAGGGCGTGCCGCCGGACAGGATTTGGTTTTTCCTGTCAACTGTAGAAGCGGCTCTCTCTAGGTTTTTTATTTTCTCTCCTTCTTGATCTATTGAAGCTTCATTGGTTACTCCTTCAACTTCAGTTAAACCAATCACAATCTCATATCTCTGCAATCAACATACAGACATTTAACTACCAGCATGTACGTACATTCAAGCCCAACTCATATCGAGGTCAAATATAAAGAACTAAAAGCCATCATACTGGTGTAATATCAATATTGTGAGTAGAAAATGCATGTTGCATTGAGATCCGAAACATATGAATGAGGTGTATTTATGTAACTTTTACCTCAACTACAACTCATGTGTTGTTTATGTGGTACTAATTTATAAGGTTGTCATTTAGGCAGATACCACTGTGTAGAGAGGTTCATAGCGTTCACGGAATTTTGCTTCCCATTCAGTTTTCTCTGCAGAAAAGTTCTTTTCTAGCTGGTCATGATGCTCCTGATCCTGCAAAATATATATGAATGTGATCCTATCGTTTAAGGAAGTGTATGAATCGCAACTACAATTATTGTCCCCGTAGTCATCAGATAGCTAGGTACAAAAGCTCAGAATAACACCTATGACATATATGTTTTGAAAAAGGACTAACATGTATCTTTCTTAGAGCCTCAATGCGTTTCTGGAAACACATCTTCCAGAAACGCATTGAGGCTTTATACCAAGCCAAGAGAACCAAATATATCTTATTTAGGTCAGGAAGAAAACCGATCGATTCATCATTGTAACATATGTTCTGCAAACACTTTTCAATTCAACATATATATTCTGGGTTCACTAACACAACGTTTTATTCTTTCCTAAAATGATGCATACCAAAACGTTTTGACTTAACCAAAAATGTAACACCCATGCCACGACTGGGGCCGGTCAATGCCATAATTCTCATTGTAAACAAAGGTTCAACTGCATTGGACCACCATAACTCCTAATTAATTAACTTATATCGTTATGTACAATATGTCAATATGCATGTCAAACCTTATTTGACGCCTCAGAAAACCTTGGTCAATTACCCTCATTAGTGAAGCCTAGCCTATAAATAGTGTCTTCCTCCAATTCTCAGACCAAGTATTCAGTCCAAGTCTGAAACGAGCTAGCTAGCTGGTCCCAACTCCCAATAGCCATGGCAATGAAAATTGTAGCATTGTCTTACCTGCTGCTAGTGGCATTACTCACCACCACCTTGCTAACCCAACCAAGAATAGCCAATGCGCAGTTGCCACAGACTCCTCCTTCAAATATTCCAGGCCTGTTTCCACCAGGAACTCCGCAGGATGCACTAAAATGTTGGTCATCTCTAACCGGCATTAGTGGATGTGTTATGGAAATCTTTCAGTCTGTTTTCAGCTTGCAATTAGGCACCATTGGTGCCGACTGTTGCAAGGCCTTCCTTTCTATCGAGGAAAGCTGTTTGCCCAAAATGTTTCCTCTGACTCCTTTCTTCCCTCCTTTGCTCAAGAACTTTTGTGCTCTCCAAGGAGGTCCTGCTCCCCCAGCAAGAATCTAGGAGAAGGTGTCAGACTGTCAGTACGTTGTATCACAATAAATAAAGAAGATGAAATCTACTCGACTAGTTTTAGTTTATAATGATGATTCTTGTAATACTTGAAGAAAACCATCTTATCCTTCCAATCTAATGACTCTAAATTATTTTGGCGTTTTTTTTAGGAAAAAAAATATATTGGCTTTTTTGTTTCTTTTTTTATTTTCTGATGGGTTGAGAGGCGGCGTAGTTCTGAGGAGCTGTGTGGTGGTGAGGATTTGGAGGATCTGGGCGGCTTATGATTCTGGTGGGGTGCGTGGCAAGGCCAAGCGGTGGTCGTTGAATACTGGGTTGGATCAGCGTGGTCGGCGCGACTAGTTACGGCGGATAGGCAGACAGGTGGTGGGAGCAGATGGTGCTACATGGACACACGAGGAGATGAAGTTTGGGCCTACTCCAAATTTTGTTGGGCCTTGTGGTTTTGGGCTACTCCTCTTTGGCTACCCTATTGGGCTAGGGCTTTAGCCCTGGGCCCAACTCTATGTTTTTGGCTTTTTATCTAAGTACAATAATTTTCTTGTATTAGAAACCTAGGTCTCTAGCAGCTCCAGCATAGTACCAATGGAGAATCCCGCTACCTCTACGTATTTGAATATATAATGAGTAAGTCTATTTCTATATACCACTGTGGATACTATCACCATATTCTTGCCTATCTATGTCCTTAAATGATAGCGGAAGAGTGTGTAACGGCCTATTCTAGCTTGTGATGGATATACTATTTCCGGCCCAGGGGATTGATTAAAAAAAAAAATTAAACAACAATTTTTTCTATTCTTAAAAAAAAAAAAAACAATTTTTCTTATTCAATCAAGAATAGAAAATATTCCATGTAATTTGATCAATAGAGTTGCACATACACTCGATCAATAGATTTGAATAACACATGTAAATTATAAAAATATAATGTGAAATATCCATATTCATATGAATGTTACGGTTTGAAACTTTTTTTTTTTTCCCTTATATTTACATTGTTGATGATCTCTAACTAATACGACTGCTAGTAACATGGAATATTTTCTTACCTCTTAATTTAGACATAAATATTTTCTAAATTCAATTTATTATTGCTATTTTTTAAAAAAGAAATTAATTAATATTTGAAAAGAAAAGTTAATGCCTATTTCCTATCACCTAATTCAATATATTAGTAATATTTAGAAAGAAAATTTATAGGAAACAATTTAATTAAATGAAGAAAAATATTGGTAAAAAATTATGTAGACATATATCTCTTAATTTAATACGTAATTAATAACTGCTATTAACACCCATATTTTTTTTTCATCACCTAATTTAATTCATTAATATCATTGATGGCCCTAAAATCTAAAAAGAAATATAAAAGGGTAAAATTGGTGTTGCAAGATTATGATTTAGCAAGATATATTATATGTATGAAATTGAAAATAAAAATTTGTATTTACTTACATTACATGAGTCACATGACACCTAAAATTGATGCCACAAATTTTAGGCCTGATTGAGGCCCTATATGAAGTTATGAGTATCTTGCGACACTGTTGACCAATGCAATTAATGCATACCAAAATCTTTTGAGTTGACTAAAAATGTAAAACCCACGAACTTGATTAACCCCACCGGTTATGCCATAATTTTAATTCTAAACAAAGGTTCAACGGCATTGGACCACCATAACTCTAAAAATTTAACTCCTAATTAACTTATATCCTTGTGTAGAATATGCATGTCAAACCTTATATGACGCCTCATAAAACCTTGGTCAATTACCCTCGTTACTGAAGCCTATAAATAGTTTCCATTGTCTTCCTCCAATTCTCAGACTGAATACTTCGTCCAAGTCTGAAACGAGCTAGCTAGTCCCAACTCCCAATAGCCATGGCAATGAAAATTGTACCATTATCTGCACTGCTACTAGTGGCATTACTCACCACCTTGCTATCGCAACCAGGAATAGCCAATGCGCAGTCGCCACAGAGTCCTCCTTCGGTTCCAGGCCTGCTTCCACCAGGAACTCCGAATGATGTCCTTAAGTGTTGGTCATCTCTTGCCGGCATTAGTGGATGTGTTTTGGAAATCTTTCAATCTGTTTTCAGCTTGCAATTAGGCACCATTGGTGCCGACTGTTGCAAGGCCTTCCTTTCTATCAAGGAAAGCTGTTGGCCCAAAATGTTTCCTCTGACTCCTTTCTTCCCTCCCTTGCTCAAGAACATTTGTGAGCTCCAAGGAAGAGGTGCTGCGCCCCCAGCATTCGTGTGAGTTGTATCACGTACATTGAACAAAGAAAGATGAAATCTACTCAACATTGAAGTTGTCAAGTTTTACTTTCTGATGAAGATTCTTGTTCTAGCAGTAATAAGATTTGAGAGAGCTAGGGTTTAGATTTCTTTCCATCCGGATTGTAATGTACGTTTTGAATTATTAATTAAAAAAATTAGAGTTTTTTCTCTATTTTTGGACTCATATACTAGATTATATCATGATTACTGGAGGTGTATTTAGGTTCGAAAGAAAACGCTCAGCTGAGTTAAAATTTAGTATACAAGCGCAATATCCTATGAGAAATTTTGAATAACGACTTTCTTCGAATCATCAAATTGATTTATAATCTCATTTTCTAAAAATTTAGTGTAAGAAAATAACCAAAAGGTAAAGAGTCACAACTATCCTTTATCAAATTTTGTTTAATTTTCCACACTTTTACTTTCTCTCGTTCTTTCTACTCGATCACAATGGACTCCCTCGTAATTTTTCTCACCCCATTGCTATTCTTGTTCTCTTTGACAAATGAAAAGTTTACTGCAATTCCAACGACAAAAATTTCCTCAACACGTACATATAAGAATACATTCAGATCATAAATTTTCTATGGGGCTGTGACCACTTACTCAATTTTTGGCTAAAAATTGCCTACTTACTCCACCAAGAGTTTTTTAACCCCATTTACCCAATCTAACAGTGTTTGACAGTATTGCCCTTATTTTAATTAACAAATTAAACTCATATCTCTCTCTCCTCCCCCTCATCGATTTCTCTCTCTCTCTCTCTCTCTCTCTCTCTCTCTCTCTATCTCTCTTCTCTCTCTCTCTCTCTCTCTCTCTCTCTCTCTCTCTCTCTCTCTCTCTCTCTCTCTCTTTGAGCCACCACACCCACCACTCCACCGTCGATGTCGGCCTCCACCGTCCCACCGTCGGACCACCAGAGGATGACGCCATCTAACTCCACGATCCCAACCCCTCTGGGTTTTGCCGGTTTTGTTCGTCAGATGTCCGGGAAGCTCTCCACGCCGGAATCGGGTCTGGGCTTCCCTTGCAGGTCTTGGACGACGTCAAAACTGTGGTCTATTGGGGGGTAATAGACAGATTATTGCCCCCCGCTAATTTCTTAACTGTGGTTAATTAATCATTGAAATTAGAGTTTTGATAAATCTTATGTTGTTTTGAGTTTATTAAAGTACAATAATCTGTCAATGATAGTTAAGTGAAGGGTTCTGACTTAAAATGAAGACATTATTTGGGGGCAGTAATGTGTCTACTGCCCCCCACTAAACCATTAAAACTTGCACCAGTTTCAAGGATTCACAGTGTATTGCACTTTATCACAAACAAATCAACAAGAGATGATTACTGTCTCCTAAGAAAGACATTATTGGGTGGGTGTCTAATGTGACCACTGCCCCCCAATAGACCATTAAACATTACACCGCTTTCTATGTTTCACAGATTATAGAAGTTATTCACACTCAAAACAACAGATAATGTCTAAAAGCCCACATTTTGAGGGTCAATATTCTGTCTACTGCCCCCCACTAGGCTGACACAAACCACACAATTTTTTTCATTTATCGACTACTGCAATTTAACACTACATTTACTTTGGAATAGCAGTTTTCAGTCCGTCAATAAATAAAGCAGTCATCATTAGCCCACAATACAAAGTCTACTGGCGGGGGCACTAATGTAACAACTTTTATGGTTATGACTGTACAATAGCAGATAGCCGTTTTCAGTCCCAAATAGCAATTTTCAGTCCCTCGTCGATTCCTTCAGAAGGTCAACCCCGGCCTCGCCGAGCTTTTAAGCGACGAGGACCGTTGGCTTGGAGTCGAGCCTGGCCGCGGAGAGCACGACGATGAGTTTCGGCGCCGCGATGGCGAGAGCAGGCGTCGTGGGCGACCTGCTGGAGGGATGGAGGGAGGGAGAGAGAAATCCGACGTCGTCTGGAGAGAGAGAGAGAGAGAAGAGAGAGAGAGAGAGAGAGAGAGAGAGAGAGAGAGAGAGAGAGAGAGAGAGAGAGAGAGAGGGGGGAGGAGAGAGAAATCGGTGAGGGGAGAGAGGGCAAAAAAGTCCCAAAAATAAATAAAAAGAAGAAAAAAAGAATTAATTGGGTAAAGGGGAAATAATCCCTTAGAGTGTTTTGGGTAAACGGGGTTAAAAAACAGTTAGTGGAGCAAGTGAGCAAATTTTAAGCTAAAATTGGGTAAATGAGCATTTTCCCATTTTCTATTATGCTAATTACGGTCTAGGGTTCCTTTTCAACAAAATTCTGGTTTAGGGTTTCTGTTGTTTTAGTGTCAAAGATTTTTTTTATCACGGTTGTTTCTACTATCTTAATTTTCTGATTTTATTGAGCAGCAATGGATACAAGTATTGTGCACTAGTACAAAAATTGAATTAGACGACGGCTAAAAACTGTCGTCTAATGCGGAGCTGACTGTAGTATATCTCGCTGCCGTATGATGATAGAGAACTGTCGTCTGAAGAACTAGGCATGCACGACTACCATTGTTTTGCATTAGCTATCATTTTGGATTAGATTTTGTATAGTCAAAGAGACAATGATGTAACTCCATTGGCTTATGAATAAAATTTCGAGTTCTTTATGACTCTATTTTGATTCTGAGCATATGACTTTTGTGACTACGATGGCTGGGCCATCAATATTAATTCAAGGACATGGAATAGCCCAAGTTCCACTTGCCAAATGACACCTTAATTACTATCACAGAAACTCTCTATGCTTCTAGGGCGAATCACACTTATGAATAACTGACGGATTCCATGCGAAAGCGCATGTAGAGAACGAAAATGAGTTCCTTTGCAATACCTCTAATGATTGCGAATAAAGGCGCATCTTAGAGAAATTTATGTGTCTCTCTAGTGGACTTTATGTCACTATTCGAGCTATTGAATCTAATAAAGTTACGAGAGAAGATCTTTTGAATTTAGACACATATTAGCTTTGTCACGATAAGATAGGTCATCCTAGTCATGATATGATGATCCATGTACTAAAGACTTCACATGGACATCATTTCTTTCGAGCGAAATGAAGCATGAATCAAAAGTTGATTTCTGGACTAAGTGTGACCGACGCAGCTGCCTAAGGCACCGCCTTCGTCCACCACCAGCCTAAGGCTGGCCCAGTCCCTATCCATAACGCCATGGATAACGTCCATCATGGTGATAGCGCCCCAGGTGATGCTGCAATCACCAACTTACTTCAAATAGCGTTTCAGACGCTCAAGCCTAACCAAAATAATCATTGGTTGCTTCTAAAGCCTCTCGCTCTTTTTACAAAGCTCGTTCCTTAGGGAAATTAGGACTAAGACCGTCCTATGCAAAGGAAATGAACATACTCATTCTATTCTTACATAGAATCCATGGGGATTCTGTGGATTGATTCAACCAACTTGCGGACGCTTAAATATTTCATGATCTTGGTTGACACGCAAACACGTTGGTCACGTGTTGTGCTATTGTCCACCTATAAATGCTGCTTATGCTACACTCCTAGCACATATCATATGACAACGGGCTCACTCCCCAGATCATCATATTCAGTCAATTGGATTTGACTATGCTAGAGAGTATACATCGAATGACTTTCGATGGATATTGCAATGGGACTGATGTTGGACATCATATTCCCATGTACACACCCAAATGGTCTTGCGGAAACGACTACGATGATAGTCTGGACATTAGTAATGTGCACCAATCTCCTTATATCCGCTTGGGGTGATGCAATATCGCATGCAGCTATATATGCTAATTCGTCTACGACCCACCGCCACTCAATGTACCTCTGCATTACAGTTAGTGACTGGGTACAAGTATCATACTTACGCATATTTGAGTGAGCCATTTATGTGCCAATTGCACCGCCACAGCGCTATATGATGGGTCCTTACAGACGAATGAGTAACTACGTTGGATTTGAGACTCCAACAATCGTCCGCCACTTAATGCCCTTGCAAGGCGATCTCATTACTGCTAGATTTGCGGGTTGCCACTTTGATGAGACAGTCTTCCCTTCGTTAGGGGGAGATAAGAACACGGATGTTCAGCAGGAACGATAGGAATTGTCGTGGCCTGTCCCTACTATGTCTCATCTCGATCCCTGTTAAAGTGACGAGATCACACAAATATGCTGCAAACAAGCCTGCAAGGAAGGACATCCCTACGAGAAGACGTAGCGCCACTCTACACGGAGGTAGGCATGGCACCAACTCCAAAGAGAGTGGCACTCTGGCGTTACAGGCCATGGCCCCAGGTAGGATCCGTGGGAGGCCCGTAAGTTCGAATGACACTTTGGCACATTTCAATCCTTTGATCATCAAGACTCAAAATAGGTCTCATGAGAATCTTCCAGGTCAAGGTTATCGTTGGGGGGACACCTCAATTCCCTAGAATATAGAGCTCTATGAAACTTACACTAGTGTACATGAGACGTGGGATAGAAACTCCATCATAATTAATGATGTAGTTGCGCATGAGTTTGTTGAGTTAGATTATATCGAACCACGCTCCGTTGATGAATGAATGCCAAAGTAGAGAAATTTGGCCTAAATGGAAAGATGCGATCCAGGTTAAGATGGATTCTCTAATGAAGATGAAGGTTTTTGAGCTAGTGATGCCAACACCTCCTAACATAAAACCTGTTGACTAATGGGTCTTCGTTAGAAAGCGTAGTGAGAAAAAAAGATGGTAATCTCGCCTTATGGCGCAAGGCTTCTCATAAAACGCCCTGAAATCGACTACGATGAGATATATTCTCTCGTAATGGATGTCATTGCACTCCACTACCCTATTAGTTTGGTAGTTTCCGAATAACTGAACATGCAGCTTACAAATGTGGTCACTACGTATTTGTATAGGGATCTAGATACGGAATATACATGAAGGTTCATGGTGAACTTCATTTACCCAAGTCAAGTGGCTCTAGACCACGGAGTGCGTTTACAAAGAGGTTGAAATGCTCGCTAAAATGACTACTTGATTGGGAAGGATATGCCCACGCGTTTCCATAACAAGTTTCGGATTCCATCGCGGTTCATGTTGGACATGATCTTCATTAGAAGCCCTTAAAGAGTTAAGAGAAACCGCTAAACACTTGAAACCCGATTTTGAGATGAAGGATTATGGGAGAACACGATTATGTCTCAGTTTGGAACTTGAGCATCATGTCGATAGATGCTTAGGCATTTTGACAAGGTCAAACCTTCAAGTAGCCCCATGATCGTTCATAGTCTTGATCTTGAAAAGGATCCTCTTCGTCTGAAGGATGATGACGAAGATGTGCTAGAGGTAGAAGTGCTTACTTGAGTACAATAGGCACATTATTGTGCTTAGCTCATTGTACAGGACTGGACATCTCGTTTGCAGTGAACTTGTTAGCTAAGGTATAGCTCTGCGCCAACGTGACGCCATCTTGATTGGTGTAAAAGATATCTTTCAGTACTTGAGATGTAAGATTGATATGAGCTTGTTCTATCCCTATAGAGAGAAGATGGATTCGGACCCATCACACACCAGAAACACCGCCAACACTGGCCTACGTTATCTATCCCCATCCCAAAACGATATAAGTGTTTTGGAAGGTTTTGCTGATGCTGGGTACTTCTCTGACCCACACAAAGGTCGCTCCCAAACTGGTTAAGTGTTCACTATGGGAAAAGACCGTGATATCTTGGAGGTCTACAGAACAGACCTTAGTCGCTATATCTTCTAACCATGCAAAGATTATTGCTCTTCACGAAGTGGTTCATGAATGTTTATGGATTGGATCCATAATCACGCATGTTTGAACAATTGTGATTTGAAGTCTACCACAAGATGAGCATACGAGCATTTAGGATAATGCAGTTCGTTTTGAACAAATGAAGCAAGGCTATATCAAAAGCGACAACACCAAGCATAATCAGCAATAACAGACTCTCCTCAAATACCAAAGTGAACTAGGTTCGATCTGAGGATAATGTGGCAGACTTGTTTACTAAGTCATTGCCCAAATCTACGTTCGAGAAACATGTGGCAAGAATTGGCTTGCGGAAATTATCTGAACTCCCATGATCGTAGTCATCAGGGGGAGACGCAGACATCAGGGGGAGATATCTACATGTTTACCTCGAAATGTGAAAGGTGTGTTGTGCTCTTTTTCCTCTTCAACCGAGGTTACTTTTGTCTCACTGGGTTTTTGTTACCCAGCAAGGTTTTTAACGAGGCAACGAGAGAAGCACCGCGTTTGGGCAACACAAGGGGGAGTGTTCAAGTAAACCCTAATTTGTGTTTGGCCAAACTCTAGGTTACTTGACCTAGTGGTAATCTAGATTTCTATTTAATGTACGATTACTTTTCTTGTATGATTGAGATTCTATACATTGTAATCCTCTATATAAAGATGCCCATATTATCAATGAGAATACACAACGATTTCCTCTCAATTTCAGTTTCTCTTCAACACTTTCAACAATTTGTTATATTTTTTTTTATCTCTATGAATTCATTTAAAAAAAAAAAAAAACCATGACAAATTTTGTAAACAGTTTATATTTTTTATTTTTTAATGAATTTTATTATTATTATTATTATTATTTGAAAAGGGGATGGTGCGGTTGCTCTCAAACCTTAATTAATGAAATTGCATAATACAAGGGGGTTGGTGCGGTTTTTTAATGAATTTTATTGTTTTATAACTTAAGAAAATCGTTAAAAAAAAAATTGGTTTATGATTTTTGAGTTCCATCAGTTTGAGAAGTGTTAGAAATCATTATTTGAGTCATTAAAAAAAAATCATTATTTGAGAGTGGCAAATTTTTGGTGAGAAAATAAGAACATGTGATTTTAGCCAAAAATTCACGTGTTGTCCCCACGATTTTGGGTGGAAATCATGGTCTCGACAATTTTTGTTGTTGAGAACTTTGCCAACACAATTGTGGTCTGCAAAATATTATTTTCAAACGTTTAGTTCGGGGAAAGCTATACTTGATGAGTTTTTCGTTTAGAAAAGTAACACTTGCATACATTACCTACTATTGCCGACGACTCTTGGGACAATGAAAGAAACTTACCACGCGAACAATTTCGTTTTCGTTAGCTAGTTATTTTTTAATGTTTGGTGTGTTTTACTATGGGGGTCTTGGGTTCGTCCCCCTCTTTTTGTATTTATTTTTTTCTTTAATAACATGGGGTGGTAAGGAGGTTTCTATGCCTCTCCTATCCCTCTTTTTAAGCCAAAAAAAAAAAAATCATTTTACTAAAAAATGTTTTCTTATCTAATAGTTAAATTAGAATTTCACAAAAAAAAAAAAAAGAGTTTGTTTCCTGTATTGATTATTATTAATAAACTTTCAGCTGATCCTTTAGAGCTCAGTAGAAACACTTGTTAAACCCTTCTATTGCTTCATGTCGAATCAAGCCAAAAAGGGATTTGGGCAAGGTAACTACAACTAGTAATTGGAATCTTATTTTCGGCTTGATTAAGCTAGCTAATATTGAGCAAAGAACTCTTATTGCTAGCTAAATTAGAAAAAAAGAAGAAGACACTTTTGTGTGTGGACCTGCAGTTAGCATATCAAATATTAATACGAAGGCATTCTTATCTTTTTGCTAAACTTCTTTTACTTGTTCTTTCCTTAACTCAGAAGATCGAACCAATTCGAATTAGGCTTCAGACTGCACTTTATTCTGTTCTTATGCATTTGTAATTTACTTGATGACATTGATGAGGTATAATTGGAACTACATGAAAGTCGAACAATTTTTTTGGACTGATACTTATGGAAGATGATGTTGATCATGACCAACCTAATCACATGGATCTTATCCGGTTGAAAAAACCTATTCACACGTTAAAATAAACCCATAGGTGTATTTTCATATCTTTATTTTTGGACTATATGTGTATGAATTTCTGAATTTGAGAACACATTTTGTCTTACACACTGGTTTTGAGTCGGGCATCATGGCCATGGATAAAGTTTCATGAATGGTAGCTAGCTACTTTTGAAACCTTGAAAGAGTATATTGCAGTTGCAGTTGTGATAACAGATCAACCTAAACAAGATACCCTGTTAAGTAAGAATGTAAGATAGATGTATGTTAAGGCTTCACAAAACTTTGCAGCCAAGTAAATAAAATTCTCTAGGTCAAATTGGGAGATTAGTCTAATCAAAACCCAATGCTAGCTGCTATGATGGTGTAGTTGGTGAGAGCTGAAGTCCACAAAACATACCTAGCAATATCTAAATCTAAATCTAACGGATTAGGTTAAGGTGGTTCTGTTTTGGGTGAAAACTCACCCGATCCCATTGAAATTAAGCTAGCTAGGTAGAGAAAACGCTTAAAATCTCAGACTAGTGCAGCAAAATAATAATTGCAATTGGACCCAAGCAATCTCTGAAAGTGGTTGAGGTATAGGTTGTGTGATGCATGAAAGTGTGGGGAGATAGTCTTATTTCACACTCAATTTGGTCTAAATCAAGCCACATGCACATGGATATAGTCATATAGACACTCCATTAACTCAACAAACTTAAATTTTGGTACTTTGGTAGGCTGTAACATCATAGATTCTGATGTTTTTGCTTAATGCTTACTGCAGAAAATACATTATATATATATGGGTATTATATCATTTTATTTTTGTTATTCCAATGCTTAGATCATGAAAATGAGCTATTTTTGTTAAAAAAGAAAAAAGGGCAAATATAAAAAGGATGAAAACAGAGTCTCGATGAGAATTTGTGTTGTCATGAATTAAATAGCTAGTCATCAATTAGTATTCAAATACTATAATCTCATGCCTTGCATTGGTTACCATGCATTCTATATTTTTTTAATTTGTAGTCACAAAAAAAATGTAGTTCTGGAGCCATTAGTTCAACTTCTTATTTCAAACTATGAAAGCAAATGAGAGACTTTATAGATCTAAAAGGATAGAAATTGTATTTCCTTTGTACAAAAATAGAAATATCAAAGTAACCCTATTATTATGGGAAATTCAGACAAGCATGCAATACCATGTCAACTAGATTTTCAAAACAGTTTTTTCTACTCACTCCCATTTCTTTCTGCCCTTGTGCTAGCGAAGTGCACGTTTTCGATTCCAAAACCAAGGCCAAATGAGTGGCTGGCCCCCGCTCTCAGACAGTAAAACCAGGGTTTTATTCAACTCTAATTATTTTGGTCCAAGCCAAAAGCAAAACCCACTTGCAAAAGAGTTGCAGCAGTTGCAACCCACCTCACATTATTCCAACACAGCTACAAAGTTCAATGCTTTTTCAAAAACTGAAGAGAGAAAATAACAGTTGAGTTTGGTAAAATAATACCCAAGTTGTCAAAAGAGAGGACCTTTGTCCTTTTTTGTCCAAGTATCACATGTTCTGTTAAATTGTTACTTCATTATCTGATTCACTTATTACATACACCAAAATTCTGTTTTCCCTCTTAAGTAACCTCAAACTCTTTCACTTTTCATGTATGGGTTACTATTCCTCACCCATTTATAGAGGGGCAGAGAGACACTGATGAGATCTTGAGCATTCTTGGTGTCTAGGTTTCTGAAAATGGATTCTCAAATCTGGAGAACAGGGATGTGTTTCTGGGTGTGTTTGTTTGGTTTCTTGAGCTTCATTCATTGTGTGAATTCAGAAGGAGAGGGAATAGGAGGAGGTAGTACTGAAGGTTTGGTTAGAATTGATGGGAAAGAACCCATTGGGAAAATTGATGAAGATTTTGTTTGTGCAACTTTGGATTGGTGGCCTCCTGAGAAATGTGACTATGGAACTTGCAGCTGGGGCAAGGCTTCTCTCCTTAATCTGGTATCTCACATTTGTCATTGCTTATAATTAATGATCTGAAATCACTAATCTTTATTATGCTTTTGAGTGCTTGAACATAATTGTATTCACTTTTTTCTATCTTTGATGTTCTATAATAAAGTTTACCAGTTTGTCATGATAAAAGAAGAAAACTTTTTGGTAGTACTGTTCTATTCAGATTGAATGTTTATGAGTTAATTATGGCCATGTTTTGAAAGTTAATCTCATTATTTGGAAAAGCTTCTCTGTTCTAAGCCAATGTACAAATCTCAAGTCTGCTTTCTGGTCTATTTTGTTTCTGGAAAATCCTTTCTGATATTTAATTGATAATTCTTGTGCAGGATCTAAGTAACACTATCTTATCAAATGCCATAAAGGGTAAGAACTCCTAGATATCTGAATGACTGTGACTTAGCTTATAATCTTGTATGAGCCTAAAATTTACTGAATAGAGCTAATTGTGCAGCTTTTTCACCATTGAAACTTAGATTGGGAGGTACCTTGCAAGATAAAGTCATATATGATACAGAAGACAATAAAGAACCTTGCCCAGTTCCTTTTGTTAAAAATACCACAGCTATGTTTGGATTTAATAAGGGGTGCTTACCCATGAAGAGATGGGATGAATTAAACTCCTTTTTTCTGAGAACAGGGTAAAAAATAATCTCTTCCCTATGTTGCTTCATTCAAATTTGGATTTTGAAAACCAGATGTAGTTGACATTATTCCATGGTATTGTTTTAACAGGGCTAAGATTATCTTTGGATTAAATGCCCTCCCCGGACGAACTTTACAGAGTGATGGCTCTGCAACTGGAGCTTGGGACTTTACCAATGCCGAATCTTTCATTCAGTACACTGTCAAACACAACTACTCTATAGCTGGATGGGAGCTAGGTATGAACACTGTCACTCGTTAAAAACTTGTCTGAAAAATAAAATTTGTCATGAATTTGTCTGAAGCTATTTGAATGTTGCTCAGGGAATGAGCTATGTGGGCGTGGAGTTGGAACAGCAGTAGCAGCAAGTCAGTATGTCAATGATACAGCTTCTCTGCATAAGATAGTACAGAATGTATACAAGGGTGTTGGACCAAAGCCACTAATCTTGTCACCCGGAGGGTTCTTTGATGCACCTTGGTTCAAAGAACTTGCAGATAAAACCACCACTTCATTAGATGCGGTCACTCACCATATATATAATCTAGGGCCAGGTAGATATTGTTGATTTGACAAACCAATTTTTAAACTTCCCTTTTGCTCCCTAGTTCATGTTTTGGAATTAAAATCATACGTACCTTGTATTCTTAGGGGTTGATCAACACCTTATTGAAAAGATTCTTGATCCGGCGTATCTGGATGGTATTGCTAACACATTTAGCAGCCTTCGAAACATCCTAAAGACCTCTGCAACTTCAGCAAGTGCATGGGTTGGGGAAGCAGGAGGTGCTTATAACAGCGGTCATCATCTTGTCACGGATGCATTCGTGTTCAGCTTCTGGTAACTTTGCTTAACAGTTGATCAGCATTTTGTGCCATCTCTTTTGTTCAGTTTCAAAAGGCGATTACTAATTTGTATGTTACAATAGGTATTTGGATCAGCTTGGTATGTCTGCATCTTATGATACCAAAACATATTGCAGACAGACATTGATTGGTGGAAACTATGGTTTTCTCAACACTACTACCTTTGTTCCCAATCCAGACTACTACAGGTGATTGATTGAATCATGATCTTTACTCTACATCTCATTTATCAGATTAAGGCATAATTCTTTCATATTCTCGTACCGTTCTTTTAACTCCTGCTGGATTTTTGACTTTTTCCACGACAGCGCTCTTCTTTGGCACCGATTAATGGGAAGAAATGTACTGTCAACGAGGTTTGCTGGACCCAAAAAGATACGTTCTTATACACACTGTGCAAAACAATCTGTAAGTCTACTAAAACTTCCGTATAAGATAAAGATGGTGGTGGCATTTTCTTTCTATCCGAGCTAATTACTATTTCATCTTACAGAAAGGGATTGTAGTACTATTGATCAACCTACACAACACCACCATTGTTCAGGCCAAGGTTGCCTTCAACAGTACCTGGAGTTTGCGACATAGACACAAATCTCACAAGTCTCATAGATCACATATGCTGAAGAAGCACCATAGCGGTCTAAGAAGCTCGACAGAAAGAGTGAGAGGTGATACAGAAAGAGAAGAATACCATTTGACACCAAAGGATGGAAATATACAAAGCCAAACCATGCTGCTTAATGGAAACGCTTTGAATGTGGATTCATCTGGGAACATACCTACATTAGAACCTATTTTTGTAAATTCATCGCAACCGATAATTGTTGCTCCATTTTCAATTGTATTTGTTCACATACCATACGTTGTTCCCCCTGCTTGCAGGTAGGAAGTACTATGTGGGATCAAAAGTGGTACCATATAGTGATTGCTTAAATAAGAGATACAATACAATTCGATGATGGCCTTTTTTGGCTCCCTTTTCTCTCTCTTATTCAAATGAAGAAGATAAATCATGAGTTTTCAGTGAATAGTGTGGAAAGTCTCTTTATCCGCAAGAAGGGGGCTATTCATAAGAAAAACTGCGATACGGTGAGATTCTTATGTGACAAAAACTTTGACCTTTTCAAATCTTTTATACAATTTGAAGCCTTACGCAGCTGTACAATATCACATTTCATCATGTTCGATCCATAGTAGCCAACTATGACCACCTAGTCCTGGTAACAAAAAGACCTATTACATGAGAGATGATTACATACATGTATAGCTTTCCTTCTAGATGTACAGAATGCAGCCAAATTGCAACTACTAAGTTAATTTCTGCCCTGAGAAACTAGTAATGCATTGACAGAAGATTCCCTCAATTTGGAAGCTTCATTCAAGAGAAATAAACCATAGCATAAAAAGGTCAATCTCCCTTTGTAAAGGTTTGAGGCTTACTGCTGGCAAACACCAACCAAACAATTGTACCAGTCAGGTAGAATAATATTGATGGAAGGAACAATGACATCTGCATAATACAACGTAAATCAAAAGATAAACATCATGGGGCGAAAACAAATGAAGGAAATATGCTACTAATAGAGATAAAGGTGTTGAAGATAAATTAAACTGGCACTTACACTCCATGAATGAGTTGAATCAAGTAGATAGCCAGTGAGGGCAACGCCTACTACTCCAGGTAGCGCCCCAACAGTATTGGTAATACCCTGAGTAAAATATCTCAACTTGCTAAGCATCCCGAATGGATTTATAAGAAATCTAAAATATGTGATTTTAAAATGCGCAGATATAGTCTGCAGTAACATTTTTAATTGTCAAGTCTGAAACTAGATGCAATTTATCCACACTTAGTCTTTTGGACTATCCTTGCCATATTACCACACATGTTGCCAAACCTAGACCAAAATGAGTACTATGGTTCCTATAATATCAAGAGCTTAAAATAGAAGGGCCGGACCTGTTAATGAGTCCTTTTTAGGAAATTACACCAAAATGATATCATTAAATAAAGATAACCATATGATACATAATTACAGAAAACATTGTTAATATGGATTAATTGGAGAAGCTGGGCTAAATTTATCATGCTCAGCAGGAATAAGAGGATGCATAATAACATCCGGCACAAAAGAAAGAAATTTGGACTTTGTGACAACATACCAAAAGTATGCTTGCATATTCGGGTGATATATCTTGATGGGTACAATAAAGTCCTGCACAAATTTAATGATGTTAGTTAGAACTGACAAATAATTTTATCCACGTTCCTCCAGAATCAGGCGCCAGTTTCAAATAGTTCTGTACCTGAAATTGCAAAGCTCGAAAGGGCTAAACCACCAGTGAGAATTCCCACAACTTCCCAATGGGGCAATCCTAGATCAAGAGAAGAAAGAGTCATACAAGCTGCAGGAGACAAAAAGGCAATTGTTTGGCAAAGTTTTCGGACCTACATGTGCAAAACAAGGTCATCAGACACATTAAGACTTGAAACTCAATGTAAATGATTAACCATTCTCTTCATAAAAGTTGAGCATAATTATTTAATGAGTAAATTTATCAAGCAAAAGTAAGATTATTACAGTTATAAGCTTATTATGTATTATAGAAGTAATATAAAATAAAAGAGCAGAAAAAAGCACAACCACCAACTAAGAAAATGCCAACACAGTTTCTTATCTTCTGTTGTTTTCTACTAGATTAAGTTTTTCTGATACCATCTTATAGAACAAAGTAAACATTTTCGACTTCTACGTACCGTAGTGGTTTGAACTCCACTAGAAATCAAGTTATCAGCAATTTGGGATGCAACGCTAGTCACAAATATTGACGCCAACGGAGGAAGGATAGAAACCTGAAACAAATATAAATCCCCTTGCCATCATACAACTGAATATTTGATGACACAGTAAGGTAAATTGTATTATTTACATTACCTTGTGCAGAATATAATGTTAATGGTGTATACTAGTGATTGTTCTATTCTTTTTCTTTATTAATAATTCCCATTATGCGACTGTGTAGGATAATTCTACCACTAGTCCAAATACCTAAGTGAGTAAACCATAGAAATTGTACTGGCGAATAAACTGAGTGACGCTAAGGCATTTGCGATATAACATCCCATATTCTCACAGAAGATAATTACTCTCTGTATCTATGATGGGATATGACGCAACATATCAAGATTTTGCAGGCAGGAATGACAATTCTTTCTTCAGTTGCTGAGAGTTAAAATAAACTCACCCACGCCGCTTCGGTCAAATTCAGGTTCAGCTCCTCACTGCATAGCACGTTTGTTGAAAGTTTAGCATCTTCATGATCACATGTATACATAACACGAAATATGAAGTTATGACAGTTACACTAACGTGTACAACAAGCATGAAGAGAACATTTTTCTTAGATAAGAGGTCCTTATCATGATGAACATATAATGTCAAAGAAAATCTTAGAAAACTAGTACACTATGTCGCAGGTCACCATTTCTGGGAAGTGCTATACAACCCACAATCGCTAAAATCAAATATGGAAAAGAATGGAATAGACAATAGTTAAAGAGTCACATTGATGAGAAAAGAAGATCATACAGCCATATTATTTTTGGAACAAAGTTAACGAATGGACTGCATAAATTACCTAAAATAGGTAGGAAGCCATGCGAGGCAAGTATAATGACCCCAGCTTCCACAAAAATGAGCATATATCATTGCCCAAACAGCTTCACTTCGGAAAAATGCCTTCCACGGTACATCCTACCAAATGAAAGCAAGTAAGAAAGTGAGGCCCTGTGTTATAATCGCTATACTTGGTGCAAAGATAAAAACTATAGTAAGACGAGATACTAATGTGTAAAGCAACAGAATTATGTTATTTCTGAACAAGTCTATCAAAGCCAATCTGTACAATCAGAACTGGTCAGTTAATGACTTTGGGTTTGCATCAGAGGCATTTATATGCTCATTAATAAATAATAACAAGAGTTCCCTAGCATTCTGCGTATGCAATAAAATGTATCAAACTATTATGGGTAAAAATCATAATAGCTCATGAGTATTGCCCCAGATGGAAAAAGATTTTAAAACAATTGTACTCTGATTTTCTGTGCCCAAAAGGTTTTCTATTCAGATTTTTTTTTTTCTTTTTTTCTTTTTTTGAGTAAACTATTCACAATGTTGGTGCCTTGGTGGTAATGCCATCCCAAACTAGAGCCACAGAATCAGACTCTTCACTGCATGGAATTCTTAACACTGAATGTTAAACCAATCAACCATGCCTTGCTAACTGGTTGCCTATAATGATATTGATGCCACCTTGTCCTTAAATTTGAAGGCTTACTTTACATAAATTAAATATGCTTCATCACAATGTCCAGAGTCACACAATAGAAAAAGAATAATACCTTCAACGAGTCAGCCAACTCTTTTGGAGAAGTTTGCTGCGCTGTCTTCATGTCTGAACGGGATCCTATAACCATTTTTTTTTTTTGTTTATAAAGAAAAGTCATCATCATGCAACTATGCAAATGAGTTCCAATACTAAAGGTGCAGTATGCAGTGAAAGAATGAGTTTTATGAAGCCTTCACATATTTCAAAATGAACAAAATTACTTAGTTTCTATTCGGAATAACAAGTCAACTGTTTGTTTTTTACATGAGAAAAGAGTAGAGCTCTTTTTTCCAAATAAACGAGAATAATGAAGAAAAGGTAGAATTGACTCACCAACCCATGAGGCTTGTCCTTCAAGAAACTGAAAACCCACATACCTTCAAGACACATATAGTAGGAGACAACATCAATATAAAAATAGTTTTTTGTGAAACTTCACCATAACAGTATTAAATTGAAACAAGAAAAGAGCATCAATATCAAAATAGCCATGTTTAGAACCCAAAAAGAAATGGAGAAGCATGGTTGGTGCTTAGCAGAAATCCCAAAAAGAAAAGAAATCTTTCTATTCAGTGGAAAGCAATAACAAGAGTATTTTCTTTCTTCCTTCGTTTTTTTTTTTCTTTTCGAAAAATAAACAATAAAACAAAGGTTCCTGGCATATTGCACAAAACAAGTTTTCATGCTGTACTGGAATAATTTAAGGGCATCAATTGTGTGAGTTTGAGACAGCTACTTACCAACCTATCCCCAAAAGGGAAAATATGTAAAAGACAGATCCCCAGCCAAGATTTTGGATAAGGGGAGGAGCCAGAAGAAACCTGCAATGAGTTTAGCATTAACAAGTGCAGAGTATACAGTAAATATAGACATATATGTATCTGTGTGTGTAAATGCAATCGGAAAACTGTGTCCAATTTAGAATGACAAAAACTTAAATCCTTCTTTATACTATGCTTCAAAATTTTAGGATGGAGATAAAATAGTATCATTAGATTTGTTGCAATCGAGGAAGGTTTTACAGATATGCTACAGCAGGGGATAGATCATCTGAGGATCACGTTGACAATCAACAGACCCTGCTGCTATAACCTTCTAAGCTCACATATAAATTGAAGTCATTTCTTTCAAATATATATCACAGGAAAAGGCCAGAGAAATTAAATCCTAGTTGCTATTTTAGTGTTCAATTCTTTATATCAGAATATTGTTTGCAAATCATACTAACTAGTTTTCCAATAAAATAAAATAAATACTTGTATACTTAGTTATATACGACAATACATACCCTGCAACACTTCCTACGCTCAAACCACCAAAGACAACTGCTACGGCTCGTGAGCGCTCTTCCAAAGGTATTGTTCTGCATGAAATAAAAGTGAGTTTAACGGTTGAGTTCTCTGTAGTAGACAAATTACAACAAGCAGAATATGTATGTGTGTGTGTGTGTGTGTGCGTGTGCGTGTGCGTGTGTGTGTGTATTAGGCCTTACAATATAGTTTACCAAAGATTGTGTTTACCCTGATTACTATAAATAAATGTCATACATGCCTGGCAATAAGGTCAGTTGCAGCAGACGGGGAAACACCTTCTCCAATCCCTACCTGTACTTGGAAGAAAAGAGCCTTCAATAAGTAACAGAAAATTCTATTATACCCAAACCAACAATAGGTTGGTCATCAAACAAAAAAGGTGTAAATGTGATATATCAGTAGGAAATACTTCTGTAATAAATACACATTACAGATTGCAAACAGTACCAAATGCAAAAAAATAAAAATAAAAGTAGGACTCGTTCAAGAATTTTTAGCAATAGAATTGGCACTAGATTAGCATACCAAAATTCTTGACACAATTAAACCAGGAGTAAATCCAGCAACGAAAGGAACAAGTGCTGTAGCCAATGACCAAGTTAATACCCCAATCTCAAGAACTTTTCTGCATTAGAAGAAAACAGTAAAAGGAGCATGACATTGCCTTCCTTAAAGCAGAAAGCTTTCATTATTGAACATTTGCTGCAAATTGGTAACTATTGATAAATATGGAAAATATTTAAAACTTTTATTGAGCTTTAATAAACAAACCTCCCACCAAATATCTTGGCAAGCCAGCCCCCAGGCAATTGACTCAAAGCATACCCCCAAAAGAAGGACGACTGAACCAATCCAGCCACTGACGAACTCCAACCAAACTGATGCGACATGGGAATTATAGCAATACTCAAGTTCACCTGTCAAATAAACATAAGCCAAATGAAAAATTATCCAACTTTACAGGCAAAAGAAACCAAACTTGTAGCTCCTTATCCAAACGAACTCAGTAAATAAAAAAAAGTGGAGCATCGTCACTCTCCACTTCGATTCAAAGTCTCTCCCAATCAACAAGCCCTATTGTCTTAGCTCAAACCTTGGATGTTATCCACATTAGCACCATTTTTACGTGCACTAAAAGCTTATTGGCACTTTCATTTCGAAGCACTAATGTAACGAACCCCATTGACATTATAAACTGCCTATACTAATCTAGTATTCAAACTCACATTACACATAACTGATGCTAAAGTTGCCAACTTTCTTCAACCAAAAAAGCATACATGCTAAACCCACAACCCAAAATCCATGTCAAACCAGCACAGCCCCAAAACTCAACCTGAAAATTCAAGACTACTACTAAAGCCGTTGTTACCTTATCCATGTTGCAGATAACAAAGGCCAATGAAGTTGTGCCAATGAGCTTATATCTCTGGGGTATGTTCTTCCACGGAGGCCAGTCCAAATCAAACCCCACAGCCCCAGACCCACTTTCCAGACCCGACTCGCCTTCAGAATCCGAACCCGACCCGACCCGGTGGACCTTATCGCCGGCGGGGATCCCATTGACCCTCTTGATGCTCTCCTTCTCCTTAATGCTGCAAAAGACTCTGAATTTCAAGCTGGGCTTCGAAGGGAAGCTCAGCAAACGACGGCGTTTCGGTGCTGAGGTGAAAGAAGAGGGCTGGGAGTGGGAGGTGGAGGTGGTGTGGGAAAAAAGGTAGGAGCTTTCTGCCCGGAGAGTGAGTTTGGCCATTTGGGTGGGTTTGAAATGAGGTCAGGAATGAGAAAGGTGGGAGCTTTGGTCTGAAAATTTGGTGGGTATTTGAAGGGTCGGACTGGTCAGAGCATTGGAAGAAGAAGAAGAAGAGGAGTGAGGAAATGAGCTACTGAAGAATAGTACTGGGGCATTTTGCGCCACGAAAGAGATTGGGTTTGTGGCTCTGGATTTGTTTTGAAATTTTGGGATTTGTAATTGGAAATTTTTGGTTTGGTGGGAGCCATAGAGTTGGGTCCCAATTCCCAGGCTTTTGGAACCTCAAGTATTTTTGTCATAAGAAGACAAGAAGAGTTTGAGAGGTCCAAACTCCAAAGTCTAAACCTCACATGATGAAATTTGGACTAGCCCAAAACTTGGCCCAACCACTTGAAGGCCAGCCAATTGTTTGCTCTTCTTAAAAGCTTATCACCATTTTTTTAAAAGGGGCTTAACACCATTTTTGTTGAGAAGAGAATCATAGGTAGGGGTGACGTGCCCCATTAGTTCCTGGTTCTTTTGTTTTGAAACAAGTTCAATGACCTGAGTAGATCACGATGGGGGCTTCAAGCCAGAATCTCGAGTCAAATTAAAAACATTCTAGATAATAACATATGCCTCTTCTATCCAATACTCATATAAATAAGAAAAGCTAGTAAGGTGTACTAATCATTTGCTTCACAACATACATGCCTCACTTGGATGTCACTTATAGCATTCAAATAAGACATGCAGTCCTCTAATATCCGTCCAACGTCAGAGTAATTCTCACTCTTGCTTGATAATTCTAAGCCCACAGATGACCACCCTTGTTGAATTGCAATGAGCCACCCTGCATGGTACGCCTCTACCTTCGTGAGAGAAGCAGAAGTAGCCAACAAGCAGCCACACAATTCCCTTTTTCATCCCGGACAATCACACCAACGCCACCCACATTCTGGTCAGCTTGAAAATAACCATCTACATTTATCTTTTAAACCTCAATTTAAAAGAAAGAGAAGATAAATGTAATAACTCTTGTATGTCTGCTGCTCTGCTTGATGTGTTCATGTACAGTAAAAAACTATTTATAGATGAAGACATAGCTATTACTAGACAATAGATCACATGTGCTATCTGAAGGAGTTGTCTGATGTACAATTGAAGTACGTGGTTTAGTGAAGTTTGGAGCTAACATATATCAACAAAACTGGTTTCTTGTACTATTGATTCAGTGCACGAGTTGTCTCTCTTGTGGGAAAGAATTCCAAATAGTTCCTTTTAGTGAGGATTGTCTAGGTGCATCCTCATTGTTGATGCTACTGAGGTAATTGTCTTGTTGTGAGACTATAGTGTTATTATCTTGAATGTGATGAAATTGTGGCCAGTTTAATGTCTAGTTTTTTATTTTTATTTTATCTAATAATTGCATTCATACCGAAAAAGTTACAAGCGGTATGAATACTACGATCAAGGCCACTAATAAACCACTTATAATAAGGTGAGACCAAAAAGCCTGAACACCACTTCCAAATAGCTCAATGTCTAGTTATTAAACAAGAATGTGCTATATATAAGTATAATATTACATGCAAAAACCCCTATCCCGACCAAGTTGTACCAATCCGATAAAACCAAATCCACCCCTAGCAATTTCATAACCATTCCATGCAAAACGTGACAAATATGATATGCAAAGAAAGGGACAAGTTGCCGGAAGTTCATCCAAGTTACCTAAAAAACAGAGAAGTAAAGCTCTTATGAGCCTGCAAGAACTTAAGTATTATATTTCTCATCTCGCCGGCTCTTATTGACCAAGACCAAATAAAATAGGGCAATCATTGGAGAACAAACTTTAGTTATAAAAGCTTATCTTCAATTCTTTACCAACCCGATTGGAATATCAGTGACAAACATGGCTCTCCTTCATGCTGATAATGACTCTGTGAAGTTGTCCATGAGTGTCCAAGAGATGAGCATCAAAGGTGAGGAACCTCCCCCTCAGTATATTGTTAAAGAAAGCAAGTTTGGAGCTATAGAGTCTTCCCCAGAGTTGGGTCAAATCCCCACCATTGATGTCAGTCTCTTCTCCCCATCATCAATTCATACCAAGGAAGCAGAGATCGAACTGAACAAACTCAAAATAGCTCTCAGCTCATCAGGCTGCATCCAGGTTTTGTATTATTTTTCCTAAATTTTACTAGACTAGCGTTCATCAAGTGACCATGTGAACATTTTAGATATATCACAAGTTATATTTGTCTTTCTTTGTGCATTGTCTTAATTTGTTGAACTTGATTTTCTCATTTCTTTGGTTGTTAGGCGGTTGGTCATGGGATATCAAGTTCCTTTCTGGACAAGGTACGCGAAGCTGCGACGCAATTCTTTGAACTCCCAGTGGAAGAGAAGGAAAAGTACTCCAGAGCTGTTCATGGTGGCTCTGAAGGGTATGGGAATGATGTCATTGTTTCAGAGAAGCAAGTTCTTGATTGGTCCTATCGTCTAACACTTCGAGTATTTCCTGAAGATCAAAGAAGGCTTAACCTTTGGCCAGAAAATCCAAATGATTTTGGGTACATAACTTCAAAAATTGACTAGATAATGTGCTACAGAATTTAATTTTTAGTACATTCATTGATTCTAGAAATACTGTTGTGGATTTTGTGCAGAGAGGTTGTACATGAATATGCAACAAAGGTAAAGTTCATGATGGGGGTTCTGTTTAAGGCCATGGCGAAATCGTTGAATTTGGAAGAGAACAGCTTTTCAGATAAGCTGCTTGGAGAGAGAGCTCTGATGCAAGCAAGATTCAACTTCTATCCACCGTGTGCAAGATCCGATAAAGTTCTTGGTGTGAAGCCACATACAGATAGGTCAGGAGTGACAGTTTTGTTGCAAGACAAAGAAGTTGAAGGTCTTCAAGTTTTGGTAGATGGCAAATGGGTTAGAGTCCCCATTGTGCCTCATGCTATAGTTGTTAACCTTGGTGATCAGATGCAAGTACATAAATCTAATTACTTTAATGTACTTCTTTGCTTTCAATCAGATGTGAGATTTTGTAACCAGTTTTGATCCTATATATGTATTCCTGCTGCAGATTATGAGTAATGGTATATTCAAGAGCCCAATGCACAGGGTTGTGACAAATCCAGAAAGGATGAGGCTATCTGTGGCCTTGTTTAATGAACCGGATCCTGATACTGAGATTGCTCCAGTGGAGAGCTTGATAGATCATGAAACAAGGCCAAGAGTATACAGAACTGTCAAAAATTATGGTCACATCAACTACGAATGCTATCAAAGAGGAGAAATAGCACTCGAAACAGTGAAGATCTAAGTTTTCTTTTCTGTATATTTATTTTATTATGTCAACACAATGAAATTTAAAAGGAACTACAAACCCTGTGATCATATTCATTGGCTATGAAATCTGGTATTTCTTTTCATCAATCATATCAATAAATCTCTAATCAATTCCACTGATGAAACACTGTCCATATTTGTTCAAGCCAATTCTAACATTCTCTACAATGGAGCAGAATGAGAAATTACATTATTACCGCATCAAGAGGCACTAACCTTTCCGATAACTTTGGTAGTTAAAAGGACCATAATTCTTCACTGTCTTATTTAGTCTTGGTCTTTTGTCATCTACCAAATCATCCACTGGACTAATTTCTTCTTGAGTTGCTGGCTTAATAAGAATGGCCATAGATACCTTCATTTTTTTCTGTGTTTGTAGTGACTCTGTGCACTGGACTCTTGAATATTCCATTACTGATTATCTGCAAGCCCCTCAAATTTTAATAATGGCTTATGCAGTTATGCCCCAATTAGAAAGACTATACCTTATTTTCTTGTTACTAAGTGAATTTCCTTCAAGTATTCCTAGAAGATCATAGAAGGCTAGCTTCGTCTTTGGTGAGTAAAGCCACATGATTTTAGGTATATGTAACTTCAAACACTGAATGGTGATGAACCACCCCTGAATATAATGCTAAAGAGACCAGACTTGGAGTCAAGAAAATGGGGAAGATCCATTTTAGAAACAAGGTTATCAACCTAGCTAGAGAAGCGGCAAAGTTGTTGAGACCAGTAACAAGCTATGGTGAATGTGATGACTATAATATCCCGAAAGACTTCTGCAAAAGATAACAACAAGCAATAAGACAACTGTGGCCAGCTTAATTTTCTGGTTCCAGTTGTCCTACTACTGCTCTATATTGATTATAGTCTTAGAAATTTAATAACATTCCAAGTTAGCTTTAATTTTTTATCGTTCCCATTTGAATATCTGTATATTATTTTTTATTCAAAATCAACCCTACTGGAATATCACCGACAAACATACTCTATTTTGGGCTGATAATGACTCGGTGAAGTTGTCCATGAGTGTGGAAGAAATGTCCATCAATGGTGATGAACCACTCTCTGAGTATATTGTTGAACAAGGCATCTTTGGAGCTATAGATTCTTCCCCATCACTAGGTCAGATCCCCATCTTTGATATCAATTTCTTCTCCTCAACATCACTCAATTCTAAGCAAGCGAAGAACGAACTTGAGAAACTTAGATCAGCACTAAGCTCATCAGGCTGCTTCCAGGTTATATAAATTTCCATGTTTAGTAATATAAGAAAGGATATCGATCAATGAGCTTTCTGATGTCTTGGAATGAAGGTTGTTTTTTTTCATTGTTTTTGGTTGTCAGGCAGTTGGTCATGGGATTTCAAGTTCCTTTCTTGACAAGGTACGCGAAGCTGGAACACAGTTCTTTGCACTTCCAGTGGACGAGAAGCAAAAGTACTTAGAGGCAGCTCATGTCTCCGGGAATGATGTCAAAGTCACAGAGAAGCAAGTTCTTGACTGGTGCTACCGTCTAACTCTTCGAGTATTCCCAGAAGATAAAAGAAGCCTTAATCTTTGGCCAGAAAGTCCAAACAACTTTAGGTATATGTAACTTTAAAGATTGACTTGAATACTTGATACTGCAATAAGAATTTGTTCTCTTATTGAAGCCGTTACTTTGCTGACTTTCTGCAGAGAGGTGCTAGATGAATATGCAACAAAGATAAAGTTAATGATGGGTGTTCTCTTTAAGGCCATGGCAAAATCTTTGAATTTGGAAGAGAACAGCTTTGCACACCAGCTGTTTGGAGAGCAAGCTC
This sequence comes from Rosa lucieae, assembly GCA_024704745.1. Classification (NCBI taxonomy): domain Eukaryota; kingdom Viridiplantae; phylum Streptophyta; class Magnoliopsida; order Rosales; family Rosaceae; genus Rosa; species Rosa lucieae. The sequence goes on from CM045493.1 coordinate 1,757,976, forward strand.
TGATGACAGCAAGATTCAACTTCTATCCGCGGTGTTCAAGAGCCGATCAGGTGTTTGGTGTGAAGCCACATACAGATGGGTCAGGAGTGACAGTTTTGTTGCAAGACAAAGAAGTACAAGGTCTTCAAGTTTTGGTAGATGGCAAATGGGTTAGAGTCCCCATTGTGCCTCATGCACTAGTTGTTAATCTCGGGGATCAGATGCAGGTACATAAATATACTCATCACTTGAATGTATTTTCATTGCTTTCAAATCCAATCTGAAAATTCTTAATCAATTTTCATACTATATGAATTCATGTTGCAGATTATGAGTAATGGAATATTCAAGAGTGCAATGCACAGGGTGGTGACAAATACAGAAAAGTTGAGACTATCTGTAGCCATGTTTAACTTACCAGCTCCTGAAACTGAGATTGGTCCATTGGTGAGCTTGATACATCATGAAACAAGGCCAAGGTTGTACAAAAATGTCAAGAACTACGGTCGCATCAACTACAAATGCTACCAGAGAGGAGAAATAGCACTTGAAACAGTAAAGATGTAATCTTTCCTTCTCTGTATAATTATCTTTCTAGCAGTTAAATAGTGGTCTTTATCATAGTCTTATGAATTCTGATATTCTCTTCTATCAATCATAGCATTTACCAATTCCACTGATGTAAACAAACAGAAAATTATATGAGAGAAAATTATAGCATTTATGCAGATAAAGGCAAAATGAGAAAGCAAACAGAGCCACTAACCCTCTCTAGTAGCATTGATAATTGAAAGCACCATAGTGTTCTTCAGCTGCAGACTCAATAAGCATGTCTACAGATATATCCCCTCATTTTTCTGTGTTTGTAGTGCACTGTCCAGTGGACTCTAGAATATTCCATTACTCATGCATTAACTGCAAAAATATAACCTGTGCCCCGAGAAAAGCTACAACTGTTCTTAACACTGATTGATAATAAGAGCATGGGTTATTATAGCATTGTTCATCTTTGAAAAGCTGAATACAATACCTTCAACTTCTTGGTCTTGCAAGAGGACAGTGACTACTGATTTATCCGAAGCCAAGAAACGAATTCGATCTGGGACAAGTTGGGGTAGAAGTTATATCTTGCTAGCATCACAGCTTGGTCTCCAAAAAGATTCACGAAGATATCATCCTCTTCCAGTTTTAGTGACTTTTTCATGGCCTTTAAGCAAACATTCATCATCTTATCTTGGTAGCATATTTGATTAAAATCTCTCTGCAAGAAAATTAGGGTATTTCCAATCAGTCATAACTCATATCATTAATTTTGTGATTTTATAAAGAGGCTAGGGTTTTTCCCAAAATACCTGATCACACTCCAAGTACAAACATTGTATTAAGAACTTTTGAATTGATAAAAGGAGGAACAAGATAATTCTTGGACCCTAATTTCAGATCCTGCTAGACAAATACTCCCTTCGATCCTAAACACAATGTAGCACTCATGGAATAGTAAATCTTACTTTAACCACATTCAAACTTCAAACAACATATCATGAAGATGGGGTAGCTGGAAGCAACCACAGGAGCTGCTTTGAGTTCCCTATCCCATTTTCTGAGGTGAGGATCAGACTGATACCAATGACTGGGCTGGAATCTGAAGTAATGGAGGAGAACAGAACCAAAAGTAGTTTCTTTCAGGATCAATGGTGGTAGTGGCTGCTCTTCAGTGGACACTTGTTGCACCTTATTGGGCCCAATGCTGTCACATTAAGAAGAAGCAATCCAATCAATCTGGGCTTTAAGAAGCCCAATTGTCACTCTAAATCTATATATCTAATCTTATTTACTTTGCAGTTGGGTATTGAATATGAGTCTTTCAACGGCAAAATCCAAATTCAGACGTCTCAATTCAAGAACCAATTTCATTGTTTTCGGAATCTTTTTTTTTTTTTTGAACCAATTAAAAGATGATGTTTCCTCCATTTAGTTACGCAAAAATATGATACATATATGATACAACACGTCTTTCCATTTAAATGCATTATTTCTCAAATTGAGTACCTAACGTAACGTTCATTTATGCACTAGATGAGTTGTAAACCATATTAAATGAGTCGCTCAGACCTCAGACCTCACTAGTGTTTGTTGTTGTATTTTCTCCAACTTGAACCGTCAGTGCGACACGTCGAGGTGTGTAGTCTTCTTCTAAAGAAATTTTAATTTTGTGTTTCAATTTGTTCAATTCAATCAATTTCAAGTTGTGGTGTTTGGGTGAGTCCAGACTTGATCGTTGTTTTGGGTGTTTATGTTGTTCAACTACTATACTATTCTTGTTTTGTTCAACTATACTCCGACTAATCATGTTTTGTTGCTATGTATCAATGGTGCCTATTTCCTCATTAAGATTGCATATCCATTCATGGTTCTCATGTTACTGATGTTAGAATGAGAAAACAGATTGCTTCTTATATAGCATCTGTCTTGGTGATTTAAAATTTAAAGAATATTTTTCTGATATTGTTGTTAGGCACAGTGAAGTACGTTGTCCATGAGTGTCCAAGAGATGAGCATCAAAGGTGAGGAACCTCCCCCTCAGTATATTGTTAAAGAAAGCAAGTTTGGAGCTATAGAGTCTTCCCCAGAATTGGGTCAAATCCCCATCATTGATGTCAGTCTCTTCTCCCCATAATCAATTGATTCTAACCAAGCGAAGTTCGAACTAGACAAACTTAGAACAGCTCTCAGATCATCAGGCTGCATCCAGGTTTTGTATTATTTTTCCTAAATTTTACTAGACTAGTGTTCATCAAGTGACCATGTGAACATTTTAGATATATCACAAGTTATATTTGTCTTTCTTTCTGCATTTGTGTTAATTTGTTGAACTTGATTTTCTCATTTCTTTGGTTGTTAGGTGGTTGGTCATGGGATATCAAGTTCCTTTCTGGACAAGGTACGCGAAGCTGCGACGCAATTCTTTGAACTCCCAGTGGAAGACAAGGAAAAGTACTCCAGAGCTGTTCATGGTGGCTCTGAAGGGTATGGGAATGATGTCATTGTTTCAGAGAAGCAAGTTCTTGATTGGTCCTATCGCCTAACACTTCGAGTATTTCCTGAAGATCAAAGAAGGCTTAACCTTTGGCCAGAAAATCCAAATGATTTTGGGTACTTAACTTCAAAAATTGACTAGATAATGTGTTACAGAATTTAATTTTTAGTACATTCATTGATTCTAGAAATACTGTTGTGGATTTTGTGCAGAGAGGTTGTACAGGAATATGCAACAAAGGTAAAGTTCATGATGGGGGTTCTGTTTAAGGCCATGGCGAAATCGTTGAGTTTGGAAGAGAACAGCTTTTCAGATAAGCTGCTTGGAGAGAGAGCTCTGATGCAAGCAAGATTCAACTTCTATCCCCCGTGTTCAAGATCCGATAAAGTTCTTGGTGTGAAGCCACATACAGATAGGTCAGGAGTGACGGTTTTGTTGCAAGACAAAGAAGTTGAAGGTCTTCAAGTTTTGGTAGATGGCAAATGGGTTAGAGTCCCCATTGTGCCTCATGCTATAGTTGTTAACCTTGGTGATCAGATGCAGGTACATAAATCTAATTACTTTAATGTACTTCTTTGCTTTCAATCAGATGTGACATTTTGTAACCAGTTTTGATCCTATATATGTATTCCTGCTGCAGATTATGAGTAATGGTATATTCAAGAGCCCAATGCACAGGGTTGTGACAAATCCAGAAAGGATGAGGCTATCTGTGGCCTTGTTTAATGAACCAGATCCTGAAACTGAGATTAGTCCAGTGGAGAAACTGATAGATGAGACAAGGCCGAGAGTATACAAAAATGTCAAGAATTATGGTCGCATCAACTACGAATGCTATCAGAGAGGAGAAATAGCACTCGAAACAGTGAAGATCTAAATCTCACTTCTCTGTACCTTTATCATGTAGAAATAAATTGTGTAAACACCATGGAACTTTTCAAATGAGTCAAACCCCTGTGATCATAATCACAGGCTATTAAATAAGAGTGAGTGAAACATTATCCTAATTTCTTCAAGCCAATAAATTACCTTTTTTTTTTACTGCATCAAGAGCACTAACCTTTTTCACTGCTGGCTCAACAAGCATGGCACATACACCTTTGTTTTTTCTGTTTGTAATCTCTCATCTGCAGAAACCAATATGAAGTCCAACCTTTCTGATCATATCACGCATGTAATTCACAAGTTAATGAATCCTCGTATTTTGCTATTAGCTCCGTTTGATTACCGAATACTAGATTAACAACAAGAGCATGGGGTCAAATAAGAAATTTCTGAAATTATATATATTTGAGTAAAAAAGTACTAGTTGCTCACATCAGAATGTGCAATTTAGTTCCCAGCAAGTCTAGTATCCCGACACCTGTATTTCATACTGATAATCTAGCAAATTTTTTTTTCGATACAAACTGATAATCTTGCATTAAAACTCCAATTTCTGCTTTTCTTTATTTTTCTTTAATTTTAGACACTGAGACTAGCAACACCTCTAGATCTTCAATACTATTTTTTTTCGATACAGAACAAATGCAACGACAGAGCAACAAAGTACCTTTCCTAGATAGGCCTGAACCAGAAAGACATCTGGAATATTATTACATTATAATTATGCATAGTTGCATATTTTGACTACCTGTCAAGATTCAACATATTAAAATAGGATTGACTCGGTTTCTTTTTTTCTTGGCCTATGATCTCACCCTCTCTCTCTCTCTCTCATCTGAATACAATAAAGTCCAATTCTTCTGTCCTTTGCTTATTAAGTTATCATAAGAGCACTCAGCCATTAGCAGCTAAATCTGCAAAAAAACCTTTACAACATCCAAACAGAAAGAAAGAAAGAAAGAAAGAAAGACATGGCTGAATCTTCCACTCCTGCCAAGGTCGAGTTATTAGCAACCAAAACTGTGCAAGAGCAACTCACTGAAGGAGAAGTACTGGTGCCACAGAAATATATTCTCAAAGATGGAATCCCACTCCCAAATGCTTCTGTTGAGTTGATGGATGTTCCAGTTATTGATCTTGGTCTCCTCGCACCTTCCTCATTCAGTATGGAAGAATTTGACAAACTCAGATCAGCTCTTACCAAATGGGGTTGCTTTCAGGTATGAATTCAAACAACTTGAGAATCTCTTAGAAGTTTCATATCTAATACCAACTTCTGTGATGGTTGACTTACTATGTATAACAAATTTGAGGCTGCTTATTGTATTTTCCAGGTAATAAACCATGGAATGACTCCTGAATTCCTTGACAAAGTCCGTGAAATCACGAAACAATTTTTTGCACTTCCACTGCAAGAGAAGCAGAAATATTTGAGGCCAGTCGACAACATTGAAGGATATGGGAATGACATGGTTTTTTCAGAGCAGCAAACACTTGATTGGACTGATAGACTATACCTTACTGTTTATCCACCAGACAAGCGCAAGCTCAAGTTTTGGCCTGAAAATCCCAAATCTTTTAGGTAACATATATGGTCAGAACTTAGAACTCCCATTTTTATCAAGCCATTGAAAGACGGTTTTTCATCCTGTAAATGATGTACACTGCAGGGATACTCTAGACCAATATACCAGTAAGTTACAGGTCATAACAGAAACTGTCCTTAAGGCCATGGCGCGGTCATTGAATTTGGAGGAAGATTGCTTTCTGGACAAGTATGGAGAACAAAGGAAAATGGATGCTAGGTTTAACTTCTATCCTCCTTGTTCAAGGCCTGATCGCGTACTAGGTGTCAAGCCACATGCAGACGGAACAATAATCACCCTTCTGTTGCAAGATAAAGAAGTGGAAGGTCTTCAATTTCTGAAAGATGGTCAATGGTTTAGAGCTCCAATTGTTCCTGAGGCACTTCTAATTAATGTTGGTGATCAAGCAGAGGTAACTAAAGCTTAAATGTCTTTGTATCTCAATGTTTTGGCTAAGACCAACTAATTGCCATCAAAACCTGTTCTTTGTGATGCACAGATATTGACTAATGGACTGTTCAAGAGCCCAGTGCACAAGGTAGTGACAAATGCCGAAAAGGAGAGGATTTCTTTGGCTACGTTTTGTGTCCCGGATTCAGAGACAGATATTGAACCCTTTGAAAGCCTCATCAATGAGTCAAGGCCAAGGTTGTACAAAAAGTTGAAAAACTACGTTGGCATCTATTTTGAATACTACCAGCAGGGAAGAAGACCAATTGAAGCAGCAATTATATAACCTTGATTATGCATCTCTTATGGCTTGTACCAAAAGATGAATAACTTCAAGTTTTATTACTGAGAAGATAGTGGCATGAATCCTAAGTAGATTTTGTTGTTTTTGTTTTCTTCTATTTTATCTTGATTCAGTTCTAATGGGATGAAGATAGAATTGGAGAAGCATAATCTATCATTCAAACCAAGCGAGCGATTACTAGACACCAAAAATTGTTGGCAGGAAATGCTTGATGTTGATGGAAACAAAAAGCAGGAAATAATACATCAGCAATTTGGAGTTCTACGTCTACTATTCTAATAAAGATACAACATCATCAGTAGTCAGTACTCAGTACCAAAGATCGAGGGAAAGCCAAAATCTTGATAGTTTAAACACATCACAACTTTAGATAATGGCAATGTCTTCAAACTGATCCATTGTCAATTGCTTCTTCATGCAATGCATTCGGCTTGAATAACTCAGTTGTCTACTGTTGCTCAAGAACAACGAATCCCACAATCTCTTCCTCTATCAATCTCTTGAACAACTTCAACCACAACGTGCTCCGGGATTCACTTCAGATAAAACTTATTGTGGAACTAACTTTAAGCAGCTCAATTGGTTCCATATCAAAACTAGCACAATTTGTGTCACGCAGTCCTCCCAGTAATTAGGCTCTTTTTGTATTAGTTGTCTAAGTGTCAATTGAAAGGATCATACAATTGAAAGACACAGATTGGATTATTAAACTCATATGTCCCCAAACTCATATTAAACCATCATTCTTTTTTTGAAACACTACTTTTCTGCAGTCTTATGAAGCACAGTTTTCAGATATCCAGATATGTAATTACCTTCTAAGTAGAAACTTCACCAGCATATTATTCCTGCTGCAGATACAGTGGTGTAAAGGAGTCCTTCCAGGGAAATCATGCCTATTATGTTGGCACCAAATTGCAGCAACAATTCGAGCATCATTGCATTGCCAGAGTGACAAGCCAGATGCAATAATGAACAACCTTGAAGGCAGTTCCCTTGATCATTGGAAGTCTTGATTCTCTCACATGCTGCTGGATCGTGCTGTTTGCTCTCTATTGGGGGAAAACTCAACTCTGAGTCTTGTGCATCAACATGGTGATATAAATCATCGCCAACCACACCATCATACGTGGTGTCGACAATATTCATATCTGATATCACAATAAGCCGATAGACTTCTTGTAAGTTACTAGTCTTGACTGCTTCCCAATACTTGCTGCAAGGACAGGTATAGCTACATCTTTAATGACCATCACTTTCTCTACATACTGGTTGGAAAGCGAAGAATTATTCTTCACCGTAACCATTACTTATTATTTTTTCAGAAGAACTTCACAATAACCATTATGGCCCCCCTTTATTTACTATACCAGGAAAAAGAAGTCAAGGGTGCCGGTGAGCACCACCAAAATTAGAAGGTGATGGGAAGACCAATGCAAAACATGAACATTGGAAGATGATAGCTAGGACATGTCAGAATGAAAAAAAACAATGACAAACATTTTACATAAAGTTGGTTCTTTAAGATTCACCACTCCTTTTCCTCTTCTTTTTGGAGTTGTATGCATTTTCATAACACAGAAATGAGGAAATAAATTAATGGATTACCTTTGCTTGAATGTAAATTTCCTTATGCTGAATTGCATCTTGGGGACATGGTTTTGAAATTGAAGCGCTCATGGCATTTGAACCATCCAATCTGCCAAAAGATTGGTATATCCAACTTGAAATTCACAGCAGTATACTTGACTTCTAAGTACTAACACCAGAAAGCACATACATGAAAGGAAATGATTAAACCAAACTCTTAGCCTTTCATTTGCATCAAATGTTTTTTCATGTGTTATAGTTGCACCAACATAAGAACTTGACACTCCCTTCTGTGTTGTGGAATGTGGACTAGTTAGGGGATAGGATTGATTCCCTTCAGGTGCAGTGATCATAAAGCTCCTCCAACTGGAACCTAATTGTTAATTAATTCATGGATACAATTCAGTTCCATTTGCACAACAAGATTTGTGATCCCATCAAAGCTGCTATGCAAACAAGGAAAATCTCGATAACCAAAGATCAATAGGTGAATAGGTAATGCATCCTGAAAAGTTGAAGCCTCAGCTCAGTTATTTAGTATCTGATTCCATATATATAGTTGTTATAATTGAGTTATATCTTCCTTGCATCACAGCTTTGTCTCCAAAATGATTCAAGAATATATCAACCTCCTTGAGTTTTAGTGACGTTTTTAATGGTCTTTAAGCAAACATTCATCACCTTATCATGGTGGCATATTTGATTAAAACCTCTCTGAACAAAATTAGAGTATTTCCAATCAGTCATAACTCATGTCATTAATCTGTGATTTTATAAAGAGGCCAGGGTACTTTTCCCAAATAACCTCATCACACTCAAAGTACAAACAATATATCTATGGACTTCTTTCTATTTCTTTAGTCTTTGACACCGAGACTAGCAACACTTCTCGATCTGCAATGTTATACTCATTTTATTTTTCAGAATCAAGCCTCATACTTTTGAGTTTAGACAATTATACAAATAACAAACATGTTTTTGAGTTTCGAAAACCAAAAGACATCACTTACTAAATAGCCTCCCTTTCCTTTGGCTTTTCCACCTTCCCTGCACGTTCAGCTCTTGACGCCTTGTAACAACCAGTCAACCATAGTCCTCGACTGACCAAACCGACAAAACTACGGTCGATACAGCATAATATTATCCCCTTTCACATCTTTGCGTCTCTGCAAAAAAAAAAAATGCTTCCACTTTAGGGTTGCCATCTATATATATATATATATATTGTTGTAAGAGAATAGAATTGTGTTTATATTGATAATAGGTTCCTTTATATAGAGAGTTACAAGGTATACAAAAAGTAAGAGAATCCGAATACAATTGAATTTCTATAACACTTTCCTATTACAATCCTAAACCCTAGTTTGTAGAGGCACACTATGTCGACATCCTTCAACACTCCCCCTTGTGCCGCTCAAACTTGGTGATGACGCTTTGATCGTTGCCTCGTTAAAAACCTTGCCAGGTAACAAAAACCCTGTGGGACAAAAATAACCATGGTCGAAGGACAAAAAGAGCACAACACGTCCTTCACTCTTCGAGATCAAACATGTAGACATCATGCCTCCCCCTGATGTCAATATCTCCCCCCTGATTGCTACAATCATGGGAGTTCGGATAACTTTCTCAATCCGATGCTCTTCACATGTTTCTCGAAGGTGGATTTAGGTAACGACTTAGTAAATAAGTCCGCTACATTATCCTCTGATTGGATATGGTTCACTTCAATATTTATAAGTGCTTGTTGTCATTTTGATGGAGGGGAGGAGGAGCACGGAAGGTGGCATTTTGCCTTGTGGGGTCCGATCCCACACTTCCGTCATCTCTTTTCTCTGTAGGGATAGAACAAGCTCATATCAATCGTACCTCTCAAATATCGAAAGATTGCCTTTATACCAATCTAATGACGTTGCGTTGGCGCGGGGCTATGTCTAGCCAACAAGTTCATAATAATTGAGGTGTCCGGTCTTGTATTGTGCTAAGTACAATAATGCGTCTATCGTACATAAGTAAGCACTTCTGCTATTAACACGTCTTCGTCATCATCCCTGGGACGAAACGGATCCCTTTTAGGGCCAAGACTACGGACGACCATGGTGCATCTTTGACTTTATCAAAAAATGTCTCTTGACACGGTATACAAGTTTTTAATCTAGACAAAACCGTGTTCTCCCAAGGTCCTTCCTCTAAAACTCGGATTTCAGGTGTTCAGCGGTTTCTCTTAACTCTCAAGGGTTCCAATTATGTTTATCAACATAAACCGCGACAATTGCAAATCCGAAACTTGTCATGGAAATGCGTGGGCATAGTTCATCATATCCCTTCCCAATCAAGTAGTCATTTTAGTGAGCATTTCAATCTCGTTGCAAATGCGCTCTGTGGTCTAGAGCCACTTGACTTGGGTAAATAAAGTCCACAAGAACATTCATTATATTCCGTATCTAGATCCCCATAGAGATACGTGATGACCACATTCGTAAGCTGCATGTTCAGTTATTTGGAAACTACCAAATTGATAAGATAATGGAGTGCAATGACATCCATTACGAGAGAATATGTCTTCTCGTAGTCGATTTCAGGGCGTTGTGAGAAACCTTGCGTCATAAGGCAAGATTACCATCTCTTTTTCTCATCACGCTATCTAACGAAGACCTATTAATGTCAATAGATTTTATGTTAGGAGGTGTTGGCATTTCAGGCCCGAAATCCTTCCTCTTCGTTAGTGAATCCAATTCAACCTGGATTGCATCTTTCCATTTAAGCCAATTTTCTCTACGTTGGCATTCTTCAATGGAGTAAGGTTCGATGTCATTGGTCTCAATAATTCCACGTCCTCATGTACACTAGTGTAGTTCATAGAGATCTCTATATTCTTAGGAATTGGTTCTAACATTGAGGCGTCCCCCAACGATGTATCTTGGACATAACCACAATCTAAAATATTCTCATGAGACGGATTTTGTGTATCAATGATCAATGGATCAAGTTGTGCCAAACTCGCCCTCTTCTTAGGACGAGAATCCATCGAACCTATGGGTCTCCTACTCTCTCTAGCGGAACCCATGGCCTATGACACCATTATGCCACCTTTGTGGCGTCACCATACCACCATCCATGGTAGTGGTGCAGTACCCATCTTCTCTGGGTGGCACCATGTCCTCTTGTGGGGACATCAATCCTTGCAGGCATGTTTGCAGCAGGTATATGTGATCTTGTCACTTTTAGGGGATCAAGATGAGACATAGTGGGGACAGACCACGACAATTCCTGTCGTTCCTGTTGAACATTGACGTTCCAATCTCCCCCTAACGACGGGAAGACTGTCTCATCAAAGTGACAATTCGCAAATCCACCGAAATAGAGATCGCCTGTCAAAGGTTCTACATAGCAGACTTATAGTTGGAGACTCATGTCCAATATATATATATGCATTCGTTGCAATGACTCATGTTGATGCGCTGTGGCGGCGCAATTGGCACATGAACTGCACACTCAAATATGAATAAATACGAGATATTAGACTCGAACCCAGTCACTAGCTGTAACGCAAATAAAAGTTGAGTGGCTGCTATGAGTCGTAGACGAATTAGCATAGCTGCATGCGATATTGCATAACCCAAGCAGAAATATTGGTGCGCATTACCAATGTCCGGGCTACCATCGTAGTCGTTTAATGGTGGCTTTTCCGCGAGACCAATTGGGTGTGTACATGGGAATATGATACTTAATATCAATACCCAATGATATGCAATAGTCATCGAAAATTGTCGATGTAAACTCTCTAGCATTATCAAGTCAAATTGACTGAATGAGATGATCTGGGTAGTAAGCCCGTAGCCATATGTTATGTGCTAGGAGTGTAGTATAAGCACCATTACGAGTGGATAATGGCACAACACGTGACCAGCGTGTTTGTGTATCAACTAACACCATAAAACATCTATACGGTCTGCAAGTTGGTTGATCAAATCCATAGAATTCCCTTAGATTCTTTGTAAGAATGGAATTATTTCCTCAATCTTCTTTGCATAGGATGGTCTCAAGCCTAAATAACAGGCTTTACAGAACGAAACATGGGCTTTATAATCAACCAATGAAGGTTTTGGTTAAGCCATAATGTCACAATAGACTTGAGAAGTTGAGAGAGGAGTTTATGGCGTCAATGCCATGTATTTGCCGCAGGGGTAGGCGGCGCCGGCCATGTATGGCCGGTCTTTGCACAATCATGGGGCCATGAGGCGCATGTGCAGCTCCTCGAACCAATTCTTGGTTCTTACTTTTCTTCGTTCTGAAAATGGATGTCCGTGTAAAGTCTTTAATACACGGATCATCATGTCAAAGCCTATATGTGTCAGAATCCCATAAGTCGTCTCCCATGACATGGTTGGATTCAATAACTCAAATAGTGGTTGCATACAACCCACTAGAGCGACACATAAGTTTCTTTAATACTCGTTTATGTCCATAGTCATTAGAGGTGATGCAAAGGAACTCTGTCCATTCTCATAATGTGTTTCCACATGAAAACCATTGGCTCTTATATAATAAAGTTCGAATTAAGGTATGTCCAAGACATTAAGTAAAAGAATTGACACTTTATTAATAGCCAATGATTACATCAAAGTTTCCAAAATCTAATCCAAAATAAAATCAAAGTAAGACACATTGTAGTCACTCTATCCGTTTGGTAACTCTAATCAAATATGACCAGGAAAGTAGAGAGAGATGTTGGTGGAGCAAGGCTCTCTTAAGTACCAATAATCTTAATGACTTTCCCAGACATCACATTTTATTGGGTCCGCCACATAAGAAAGAGTTAATACAATTGTCATTTATTGACTAATCTAATCAAAGTCTGTTGCATCCTTGTGCACTTCATCTTCAGCTTTGAAGTCCTCTATGGTGAGATTGACATCTCCACCATCTTCTTCTTCTTCTTCTGCAAGGTACACTTCTTGCTCTCTCAGGTCCCTATATGCCCTGTATCTTGCAGCTAGTTCCTCGCTTGCCTTGCATTGCTTGAATAAATGCTCAATTGATCCACATCGATGACACTCATCATTGTGGTTGCCTCCCTTTAATTGAGGTGCACGTTGTGCACATTGCGGACGTTCCCTAGGAGGGTTGGTGCCACCACCACGACCCATGGCGCCACCATTACGACTAGGGATACCACGACCCCCTCTTCCACGTGTGGCATTACCACCACGTGTATCCACACCAAACTTGCGGTTTCCTTCCTGGTTATGGCGGTTTTATGGGCCCATACGTCCCTCATGTCCCCCATTCTTAGGGTACTGCTCCTTGCGCCCTCCTTTGGGTGCATTATAATTCGCCTCATGAACGCTCTTAGTTCCAATGGGCCTTGAATTATAATTTCTCACGAGTATGTTATCATGTTTCTCAGCTACAGATATAACATTGATAAGTTGATGAAACCTCGTGATCCGTCCAGCATTGACTTCAGTACGGTATTGCTTTGATACCATAATGGCTGAAACGGGGAAGGTGGAGAGAGTTTTCTCAATTAGCTCTTGCTCTGTGACAGGTTGTCCACAAAACCTCAACATGGACTGTATGCGAAGAGCTTCTAAATTATATTCAGCAACAGACTTGAAATCAGCAAAGCGCAGGTTGTTCCATTGAACCTTCAAGTCAGGGAGGAGGGAATCTTGGACATTGCCAAAGCGCTCTTCTAGCGCTACCCATAGCTCTCTTGCATTCTTGATTGACATATACTCCAATCTGAGTACCTTGTCCATATGGCGTCGCATCAAGATAACTGCTTGAGCATGCTTTGTAGGTGTTAGCATGAACACAAGATCCGGGTTGGTGCCTGGATTATGGGTAATATTCCCTTTGAAGTGAGATGGTTCTCAACATCGGTTACCCAACTGTGGTAATCCGAGCCTGTTGAGTCAAGCATGGGAAAGTTGAGTCTAGGTTCATTCTACATCCTGAAAATAAGAAGAGAATATATATTAGTTTCGGAGTTAAACTTCCACGAAAACTAAAACAATAAGATTTCCGAGCAATGTTACCAAGAAATCAATTTCCAAGAATCTCTTTTGGATTAGACCAAACAATGATGTTTTAATATGGTCACAATTTGATGCTTACGGACGCTCTTAGTCCAAGCATTGTGAACGCTCTTAGTTCACACGAATACTCTTAGTTCGTTTAATTATGAACACTCTTAGTTCATACGAACACTCTTAGTTCGTTAAGCGTGAATCCCCACAATTCCGCTTTGTTAAATATCAAAATCATTTGGCAACATATATTCCAATATTTGCAGGAAATAAAAGGAATTTAAATACAAGAAAGCAGCAACCTTAATTATAAAAACTTATGTGATTGTTCTTGGCTTGAAGACATGCGCTTGTTGATGCAGGTGTGTAGCTAAATTAGGATTGCTGGAATCTGATCGGAAATTGGCAGTTGGTGGGCTGCCCTTCTCCCTTCCCTTTTTTTTTTTTTTTTTCCTGGCCCAGCCCTTCTCCTTTTTTTTTTTCTTCCTCCTTTTTTTTCTTTCCTGGCCCAAGCCTGCCCCTTTTTTTTCCTTTCTTCTTTTCTTTCTTTTCTTCTTTTCCTTCGCGTCTTCTTCTTCTTTCTTTCCTCTGTTCTTCCTCCTCCTAATCTGCACCGATCGACTGTGGGAGCAGGTGGGTGAAGCAGATGGGCTCAAGACGAGGCTGAAGCAGGTGGGTGGTGGCCTAGTCTAGGCTGGAGGCCGGTGGGAGGCTCTGCTACAGTTCGCCGGTGGTGCTGCTGCAAATCGGAGGCGCTGCTGCAAAGAGGAGGTCCTGGAATCTGGGCGTACGAAGCGGGGGCGTTGGGTTGTGCGCAGGTGAGGCCGATGTGGCTGGGCAGCGATGGGCTGGGATGCAGGCTGCTGCGCAGGTTGCTGGCTTGCGGCAAGAGGTTGCTTGAGGTAGGAGGCTGGGGCGTGCGTGGCTGCAGGAGGGCTGGGTAGTGCGGACCGGTGTGCAGGGAGGCTGTAGGGTGGCCGGCTGGAGGCTGCAGGTAGATCTTGGTGTTTAGGGTTTTAGTTTTTTTTTCTTTTGGGTTAGGGTTAAAACTTGTGTTGATAACGTGTTATAGGAGAATAGAATTGTGTTTATTATTGATAATAGGAGCCCTTATATAGGGAGTTACAAGGTATACAAAAGGTAAGAGAATCCGAATACAATTGAATACCTATAACACTTTCCTA
This sequence comes from Rosa lucieae, assembly GCA_024704745.1. Taxonomy (NCBI): domain Eukaryota; kingdom Viridiplantae; phylum Streptophyta; class Magnoliopsida; order Rosales; family Rosaceae; genus Rosa; species Rosa lucieae. The sequence continues at coordinate 1,773,023 of CM045493.1, forward strand.
TTACAATCATAAACCCTAGTTTGTAGAGACACACTATGTCGACATCCTTCAACATATATATTATATATATATATATATATTTTTTTTTTTTTGTGTGGAGGAAATTGGGTGTCAATCTATTAATAGAATGCACAGTGACCACTCCTGTGGGCACGGTCGATTTGCATCACTGCTTAAGAAGCTCTATACCTACATAAAGCTAACCTATAAGAGGAGCAGAAAAGTACGTAAACAGTAACCTGACACTACTAGGATTTTCTCCCAACAATTAAAGATCAAATTCTAATTTATTCGTAAACCTTAGGATAACCCTACGCCGAGAGACAGGCCTTCCCTACAGTCCCTAACACAAACCCTAAAGATGAGAACCAAGGCCCAAAGCCACCAGAAGGATCCAGACCCGAACCGTATCAGCGCTGCACAGTTTGATTGCTTACCAAGATAAGTTTAGGATAGACTAAATTCTTGTCCTAGTCTCTCACTCACTCTCTCTCTCTCTGATACAGTAAAGCACTCAGCAAGTTGCAGCTATATCTACAAAACCCTCTACAAATTCCACAAAGAAAGAAAGACATGGCTGAATCTCCCACTCCTGCCAATTAAGGTCGAGTTAATAGCAACCAAAACTGTGCAAGAGCAGCTCACTGAAGGAGAACTACTAGTACCACAGAAATATATTCTCAAAGATGGTGTCCCACTTCCAAATGCTTCTGTTGAGTTGATGGATGTTCCAGTTATTGATCTTGGTCTCCTTACACCTTCCTCAATCAGTGTGGAAGAACTTGACAAACTCGGATCAGCTCTTAGTAGAGGGTGTTGCTCTCAGAAGTTAGAGCAATAGATCTAATACCAAGTTCTGTGATGGTAGACTTGCTATGTATAACATGTTTGGGGCTGCTTCTTGTGTTTGACTGTTTTCCAGGTAATAAACCATGGCATGACACCTGAATTCCTTGACAAACTCCGTGAAATCACAAAACAGTTTTTTGCAATTCCAGTGGAAGAGAAGCAGAAATATTTGAGGCCAGTCGAGGATTTTGAAGGATATGGGAATGACATGGTTTTTTCAGAGCAGGAAACACTTGATTGGACTGACAGACTATACCTTATTGCATATCCACCAGACCAGCGCAAGCTCAAGCTTTGGCCTGAAAATCCCAAATCTTTTAGGTAACATACTAACATATATGGTCAGAACTCAGAACTCCCCTTTTTATCAAGCAATCAAAAGATGGTTATTGATCCTATTATTGATGTACACTCAGGGATACTCTAGACCAATATACCAGTAAGTTACAGGTGATAACAGAAACTGTCCTTAAGGCCATGGCGCGGTCATTGAATTTGGAGGAAGATTGCTTTCTGGATAAGTATGGAGAACAGAGGAAAATGGATGCTAGGTTTAACTTATATCCTCCATGTTCAAGGCCTGATCACGTCCACGGTTTCAAGCCACATTCAGATAGTTCAATAATCACCATTGTCTTGCAAGATAAAGAAGTGGAAGGTCTTCAATTTCTGAAAGATGATCAATGGTTTAGGGCTCCCATTGTTCCTGAGGCACTTCTCATTATTGTTGGTGATCAAGTAGAGGTAACTAAAGCTTTAAATGTCTTTTGTATCTCATGTTTTGGCTAAGACCAACTAACTGCCATTAAAACCTGGTGTTTGTGATGCACAGATATTGACTAATGGACTGTTCAAGAGCCCAGAGCACAAGGTAGTGATAAATGCAGAAAAAGAGAGGATCTCTGTGGCTGTGTTCTGTGTCCCGGATTCAGAGACAGAGATTGAACCCTTTGAAAGCCTCATCAATGAGTCAAGACCAAGGTTGTACAAAAAGGTGAAAAACTACGTTGACATCTATTTCGAATACTACCTGCAGGGAAGAAGACCAATTGAAGCAGCAATGATATAACCTCGCTCTGATTATGTATCTCTTATGGCTTGTACCTGAAGATAAATAACTTCAATTTGTATTACTGAGAAGATGAATAACGAAGCAGCAATATTATGTATCTCTTATTGTCTTGCACCCGAAGATGAATAACTTCAAGTTGTTTCACTGAGAAGATGGTGGCATGATTCCTAACCAGATTTTGTTATTTTTGTTTTCTTTACTATATCTTAATTTGGTTCTAATGGGATGAAGATAGAATCGGGGAAGCCGGGGAAGCATAAAATTAAGAAGGATCATTATTCAAACCAAGTAAAAGATATAAACTAGACACCAAAAATTGTTGGCAGGAAATGCTTATTCATATCGATAGAAACAAAAAGAAGGAAACAATACATACAGGAGCTTCCCTTGACAGGAAAATGGAGCTCCGCGTCTACTACTCTAATAAAGATACAACATCACCAATAGTCCGCTCTGAAGATGTACGTCCAACAGTTTAATCACATCACAACTTTGGATAATGACAATGTTGTTGAAAATATTAGGATATGTAACTATGTAAGTAATATATATCTCTCTTTGTGGGATTATCTTAAGTTGTTGAACTTGTTTTTCTCCTTTTTGGGGTTTTCCGGCAATAGGTCATGGAATTCCAAGTTGCTTTCTGGACAAGGTGCGTGAAGCTGCAATACAAATCATACAATTCTTTGAACTTCCAGTGGTAGAGAAGCAAAAATACTCCAGAGAAATTTATGCTGGCCGTGAAGGATATGGGGATGATGTCATTATCTCAGAGAAGCAAGTTCTGGATTGGTCCTACCGCCTGATTCTTCAATAATTCCTTGATGATCAAAGAAGGCTCAACCAGAAAAGGATTTTCTGGTACATTGACTTCAAACATTTACTACATAATGCATACTGTTGTAGAATGAACATAAAATAACTTGAGAGGGAGAGAGTTTAGATGCAGAGAATGGAGTATATTGTGTGTCTCCAATTCTCTTCTCTCTACATCTATCTTTCTTCATTCAAGAAAGCTCTATTTATAGGTCAACCTTGGTCTTCATTGTAACTTAATTTCCATGTGAATTGCCTTATAAAAATTATCATGCTTGATACCAAACTTCTCCACTCATAAGTGCTTTCACACATAGCATTATCATGCTTGTACCTATATCTATTTACATGATATAGTCATTATACTACAACACTCCCCCTTGGATATTTCATGTCAATAGTGTTGCATAGGCCGTGTGCTTCTAAGTTGCCTTGTCAAAAACCTTGCCAAGTAATAAAAATCCTGTGGGAAAAAAAACAACCTTGGTCGAAGGAGAAAAAGAGCACAACGCGCATTGAGTGTGGAGTATGTTTCTGGATACTCCCCCTGATTTCGACTCCCCCTGAAAATATAATCATGGGAGTTCGGATAACTTTCTCAATCCGATGCTGTTCACATGTTTCTCGAAAGGGGATTTTGGTAACGACTTAGTAATTAAGTCCGCTACATTATCCTCTGATCGGATTTGATTTACTTTAATATTTAGAAGTGCTTGTTGTTGCTGACTGTAGAAGAATTTAGGTGATATATGCTTGATATTGTCGCCCTTGATGAAACCTAATTTCATTTGCTCAATACAAGCTGCATTATCCTCGTAAATGCATGTAGGTTCATTTGTGGTAGACTTCAAACCACAAGTTCCTCGAATATGTCTAATTATAGACCTTAGCCATATGCATTCATGCACAGCTTCATGTAGAGCAATTATCTCTGCATGATTTGAGGAAGTAGCAACAAGGGTCTGTTTTGTAGACCTCTAAGATATCGCGATGCTCCCCATGGTAAAGACATAACCCGTTTGGGAGCGACCTTTGTGAGGGTCAGAGAGATATCTTGCATCAGCAAAACTCATCAAAACATCACTGTCATTTTGATGGAGGGGAGGAGGAGAATGTCGTCCACCATGGATGGCAGCGTCGGCGTCTACATTACGGATGGTGGCGTTTTTCCTTGTGGGGTCCGATCCCATACTTTCATCTTTTCTTTTCTCTCTGTAGGGATAAAACAGTCCCATATCCATCGTACCTCTCAAGTATCGAAAGATTGTCTTTATACCAACCTAATGACGGCGTGTTGGCGATGAACTATGTCAAGCTAACAAGTTCACTGCGAATGAGATATCTGGTCTTGTGCATTGAGCTAAGTACAATAATGCACCTATTGCACTTAGATAGGCCATTTCAGCCTCTAATAAATATTCGTCCTCATCTTTTGGACTAAACGAATCTTTTCCAGGCTCAAGACTACTGCCGATCATGGGAGTACTTACAGGTTTTGTTTTATCATCATTAAAGCGCCTTAGTAATTTTTGAGTATACGCTGACTAGTGGATCATAATCCCATCACTACAGTGCTCGAGTTCTATTCCGAGACCAAACCGTGCTTTCCCAAGATCTTTCATCTCAAATTCGAATTTCAAGTATTTAGCAATTTCCTTTAACTCATCTAGAGTTCCAATTAGGTTCATGTCATCGACATAAACTGTTCATGTCATCGACATAAACTGCTACAATTGTAAATCCGGAACTTGTCCTTTTAATGAACACGCATGAGTATATTTCATTGTTAACATATTCATTCCCAATCAAGTAGTCACTTAGATGGTTATACCACATCCGTCCGGATTGTTTCAATCCATATAGTGAGTGTCTTAATCTTATTGAAAACGCGCTCCGTGGTTTAGAGCCACTTGATTTGGGTAATTGAAGTCCATCTGGAACCTTCATATATATCTCTGAATCTAGATCCCCATAGAGATATGTTGTAACCACATCCATAAGCTGCATGTCAAGTTTTTCGGAAACTACCAAACTAATAAGGTAGCGGAACGTTATAACGTCCATTACGGGAGAATATGTCTCTTCGTAGTTGATTACAGGGCGTTGTGAGAAACCTTGTGCTACAAGGCGAGCTTTGTATCTAACAACCTCATTTTTCTCATTACGTTTCTAACAAAGACCCATTTATGGCTAACAGGCTTTATATTTGGGGTGTCAGCATTATAGACCCAAATACCTGTCTATTTGTTAGTGAATCCAATTCAGTCTGGATCACATCTTTCCATTTAGGTCAATCTGCTCTTCGTTGACATACTTCAACGGAGCGAGGTTCGATATCATCGTGTTCTATAATTCCTTGAGCAATAGAGTATGCAAACACATCATCAAGGATAATAGAACCTCTATTATCGTCTCATGTACACTAGTGTAATTCATGAAGATCTCTCTATTCTCTGGAATTGGTTCTGACATTAGAGTGTCCCCCAATGATGTCTCTTGGACATAACCATAATCTGGAATGTCTTCATGAGACGGATTATTTATATCGATGGTTAATGGATCTCTTTGTGCCAAACTTGCTTTCTTTCTCGGGCAAGAATCCATTGAACCTTTGGGACTTCCTCGTTTTCTTGCAGGGACCCTGGCCTGAGCCACATTTCCATCACCATTAGTGGTGGTGGCGCCATGCCTAATATCCCTAGGGATGGTGCGATGTCCATAATTATTAGGGACATCAATCCTTGCAGGCACGTTTGCAGCAGGTATATGTCATATTGTCACTTTAGCGATGTCAGAAAATGCATCAGGTATCGAATCTACTATGCTTTGAAGATCGAGAATTCTCCGCACTTCAATTTAGGACTGTGCAGTTCGGGGATCAAGATGAGACAAAGTAGGGACAGACCACGACAATTCTTGTCGTTTCTGTTGAACATTAGTGTTCTTATCTCCCCCTAACGACGGAAATACTGTCTCATCAAAGTGACAATCCGCAAATCTAGCCGTAAATAGATCACCTGTCAAGGGTTCTAAGTAGCGGATAATGGTTGGAGAGTCATATCCAACATAAATTCCTAATCGTTTTTTAGGACCCATTTTGATGCCATGTGGCGGCGCAATTGGCATATAGACTGCACACCCAAATATGAGTAAGTGTGAGAAGTTAGGCTCATATCCAGTAACCATCTGGGACGCAGAACATGGTTGAGTGGCAGTGGGCCTCAGACGAATAAGCATAGCTGCATGCATTATTGCATAGCCTCAAGCAGAAATAGGGAGATTGGTGCGCATAACCAATGCACTAGCAATTATTTGAAGTCTTTTAATGGCAGCTTCTGTGAGACCATTTTGGGTGTGAACATGAAGGACAGGGTGTTCAACCTTGATCCCAATGGACATGCAATAATCATCAAAAGTTTTTTATGTAAACTCTCCAGCATTGTCAAGACTAATTGACTTAATAGGATGATCAGGGTGGTGAGCCCTTAACTTATTGATTTGTGCTAGGAGTTTAGCAAATGCAGAATTTATTGTGGACAAGAGCATGACATGTGACCAACGTGTCAATACATCAACCAACACCATAAAATATCCAAATGGTCCGCAAGTTGGTTGGATAGGATCACAAATATCACCTTGGATTCTTTGCAAGAATGGTATATTTTCTTTAGTGTCCTTTGCATAGAATGGTCTCGATCTTACCTTTGCTAAAATGCAAGCTTTGAAAAACGAATGATAGGCTTTAGAAGCAACTCCTTGGACCAATCTTTGGTTCGTACTTCTTTTCATTTTGAAGAATGGATGTCCGTGTGAAGTCTTTAATATACGAATCATCATATCACGACCTGGATGTCCCAAATGGTCGTGCCAAAGCCTATATGTGTCAGAATCCCATAAATTATCTTTCATGACATGGTTGGATTCAATGACTCTAATAGTGGTTGCATACAATCTACTAGAGCGACACATAAGTTTCTCTAATACTCGTTTATTTACGTAGTCATTAGAGGTGATGCAAATGAACACTTGTCCATTCTCACAATGTGTTTCCACATGAAAACCATTGACTCTTATATCTTTAAAACTCAATAGGGTTCTTCCAGCCCTTGAAGCATATAGAGATTTGGGGACATTAATATTTGTGCTATTTGGCAACATAAATTGAGCTGGTCCTCGACCATGAATTAATTGTGATGGTCCTGCCATCGTAGTCACTAAAGATCGACTAGGCATCATCCATAGAAATAGTTGTCTATGTCGCAATATAGTATGTGTGGTGCCACTATCAAGAAAGCATTCCAACTCTCCGGAAAACATACTGAAAGATAATAAAGTTCAGAATTTAAAACATGTCCAAGACATTGAATAATAAGACAATACTTTATTAATAAATATAGCCAATGATTACATCAAGGTTTCTTTAACCAACGACTAATCTGAAATATAAAAAAATCAAATTTAGACAAGTCGTAGACTCGAGTCACTCAATCTGATTGGTAACTCCAATCAGATATGACCAGGTAAGTAGAGAGAGATTTTGGTAGAGCGAGGCTCTCTTAAGTACCACTCATCTCAATTACTTTCCTAGACATCATACTTTATTGGATGCGCTTACGATAGAGTTAATACAAAAATGTCATTTATTGACTAAGGCATAATTGCCATTCTTGGAAAATAAAAGAACCATTCTAATCAAAGTCTGTGGAATCCTTGTGCACTTCATTTTCAGCTTTGAAGTCCTCAATTGTGAGATTGACATCTTCACTATCTTCTTCTTCAGCAAGGTAGATTTCTTGCTCCCTCAAGTCCCTATACTCCTTGTAGCGTGTGGCTAGTTGAGCACTTGCATTGCATTGCTTTAACCAATGCTCAATTGATCCACATCGATGACACATGTCATTGTGGTTACCTCCCTTCGTTTGAGGTGCACGTCGTGCACGTTGTGGATGTTCCCTAAGAGGGTTGGTGCCACCACCATGGCCCATGGTGCTACCTCCACTGCCGGTGTTGCCATATCCACCTCTCCCACGTGTAGTGTTACCATCACGTGTGCCCACTCTAAAGTTGCGGTTTCCCTCCTTAGTATGGCGGTTATATGGACTCATACGTCTCTCATGTCCCCTTTTATTAGGGTACCGCTCCTTGCGCCCTCTTCTGGGTGCATTATAATTCGCCTTATGAACGCTCTTAGTTCCAATGAGCCTTGAATTATAATTTTTCACGAGGATGTTGTCATGTTTTTCAGCTACAAACATAACATTGATGAGCTTGCAATCAAAAAGCGGAATTATAGGGATTCACGCTAAACGAACTAAGAGCGTTCGTAATCAATGAACTAAGAGTGTTCATAATATTCGGACTAAGAGGGTCCGCAAGCATCAATTTATGACCATATTAAACATCATTGTTTCAGTCTAATCTAAATATTCTTGGAAATTGATTTCTTGGTAGCATAGCTTGGAAATCTTATTATTTTAGTTTTCGTGGAAGTTTAAACTCCAAAACTAATATATCTTCTCTTCTTTTCAACAAGATGTCCAATGAACCAAGACTCGACTTTCCCATGCTTGACTTAACAAGCTCGGAATATCATAGTTGGATAACCGACGTTGAGAACCATCTCACTTCAAAAGGGATATTACCCATAATCCAAGCACCTAACCAGGATCTTGTGTTCCAACGAACACCTACAAAGCATGCTCAAGCACTTATCTTAATGCGACGCCACATGGATAAATCACTAAGATTGGAGTACATGTCGATCAAGGATGCAAGAGACCTATGGGTAGCGCTAGAAGAGCGCTTTGGCAATATCCAAGATTCCCTCATCCCTGAATTGAAGGTTCAATAGAACAATCTGTGCTTCGCCGACTTTAAGTCTGTTGCTGAATATAATTTAGAAGCTCTTCGCCTCAAATCCATGTTGAGATTTTGTGAACAACCTCTCATAGAACAAGAGCTAATCGAGAAGACTCTCTCCACCTTCCCCGTCACAGCACTTTTGCTATCAAAGCAATATCGTACTGATGTCAATGCCGGACGAATTACGAGGATGTTGTCATGTTTTTCAGTTACAGACATAACATTGATGAGCTGATAAAACCTCGTAATTCGTCCGGCATTGACCTCAGTACGATATTGCTTTGATAGCAAAAGTGCTGCGACGGGGAAGGTGAGAAGACTCTTCTCGATTAGCTCTTGTTCTATGAGAGGTTGTTCACAAAATCTCAACATGGATTTGAGGCGAAGAGCTTCTAAATTATATTCAGCAACAGACTTAAAGTCGGCGAAGCACTTTTGCTATCAAAGCAATATCGTACTGAGGTCAATGCCGGACGAATTACGAGGTTTTATCAGCTCATCAATGTTATGTCTGTAACTGAAAAACATGACAACATCCTCGTAATTCGTCCGTCATTGACCTCTGGACCATATTGCTTTGATAGCAAAAAATTACTTTTCACTCTATTGTGTTACTTTGCTTTCAAATATCTGGAATTTCGTAATAGATTTTGATACTGTCTGACGTCATACTGCAGATTATGAGTAATGGCATATTCCAGGGCCCACTGCACAGGGTGATGAAGCTATCTGTGGCCTCGCTTAGGGCATCTCCCATGGTAGGCTAAAAACCTATTTATGGCCTTCACCCCCCCCCCCTCCCACCGTAGGCTATATCCCAAATGCCAAGAAAAAAATTTGGCCTTCTCAAATATGCTAGGCCAAATTTGGGCTGAGAATTGGTAAGCCAAATGTGGGACCCGCTGCCTTTTTTTTTTGTTTCATTAATAACATGAATTTTACATTTAAGAAAATTCATTTTTCTTATATACATGGGTTATTTATAATGTTACTAAATATTAAAATTACATCATTGTAAATATCTTGTTGAGATCTTCAATATGAGCCCAATATTTGATATGTTTAGAATTTTTAAAATAAATGTGTAACCATTAATTTTTATGATATACTTATTTTCATTTAACTAAATCGACTAGTTTTATTGATAGCCTCGTCAAAACCATACTCGGAAATATATTCTGAGCTCGGAAATTAAATTATAGCCGTTAGATGTGATGATATTTGATTTTGGCCTACAGAATTTGGTCTACGGTGGCAGCACTGTTTTTTGTTGGTAGGCTAAAAAAGCATATTAGAGGGAATATTCTGTTTTTGGTAGGCTAAAACTATTTGGCTTTTAGCCTACCATGGGAGATGCTCTAATAATGAACCAGATCCTGATACTGAGATTAGTCCGGTGGAGAAACTGATAGATGAGACAAGGCCAAGGTCATACAAAAATGTCAAAAATTATGGCAATATCAAGTAATTATCAACTATGAATCCTATCTTAGAGGAGAAGTAGCACTTGAAACATTAATTCTGGTATTTTCTTTCATCCATGTAATTCGTAGGGGTAACAAAAGTAAATACTTTTATCAGTCATATCAAGAACTAAACAACTCCACTCATGGATCCTCACATTTTTCTAAGATTAACAATAAGAGCATGAGGTAGACACTTGGACTACCAACACTTACTGATCTGAAATATAATCATATTATGCACAGTTGCATACTTTGATTGCTTTATATGCCCATGTCAGTCACAGTGTGTGGACAAAGACGTCAAGAACTAGCCAAAATTCCAGGCCCCACGCTGGTTGGCGTCATTTGCTTATCATTGAAGCACTGAGCAACTTGCAGCTAAATCAACAAAAACCTTGGACACAATCCACACAGAACGAAAGACATGGCTGAATCTTCCACTCCTGCCCAGGCCGAATTATTAGCAACCAAAACTGTACAAGAGCTACTCACTGAAGGAGAACTACTTGTACCACCACAGAAATTTATTCTCAAGGATGGCATCCCACTTCCAAATGCTTCTGTTGAGTTGATGGATGTTCCAGTTATTGATCTTGGTCTCCTCACACCTTCCTCATTCAGTGTGGAAGAACTTGACAAACTCAGATCAGCACTTACCACAGGGTGTTGCTTTCATGTATGAATTCAAACAACTTGAGAAACTCTTTAGAAGTTAGAACAATAAATCTAATACCAAGTTCTGTGATGGTAGACATACTATGCATTAACATGTTTGAGGCTGCTTATTGTGTTTTACAGGTAATAAACCATGGAATGACTCCAGAATTCCTTGACAAAGTCCGTGAAATCACCAAACAGTTTTTTGCAATTCCAGTGGAAGAGAAGCAGAAATATTTGAGGCCAATCGGTGATATTGAAGGTTATGGGAATGACATGGTTTTATCAGAGCAGCAAACACTTGATTGGACTGATAGACTATACCTTACTGTATATCCACCACACCAGCGCAGGCTCGAGTTTTGGCCTGAAAATCCCAATTCTTTTAGGTAGCAAATATGGTCAGAATTCAGAACTTCCCTTTTTATCAAGCAATCAAAAGATGGTTATTGATCCTATTATTGATGTACACTGCAGGGATACTCTAGACCAATATACCAGTAAGATGCAGGTGATAACAGAAACTGTCCTTAAGGCCATGGCGTGGTCATTGAATTTGGAGGAAGATTGCTTTGTGGACAAGTATGGAGAACAAGGAAAATTGGAAGCTAGGTTTAACTTCTATCCTCCATGTTCAAGGCCTGATCGCATCCTCGGTTTCAAGCCACATGCAGATAGTTCAATAATCACAATTGTCTTGCAAGATAAAGAAGTGGAAGGTCTTCAATTTCTGAAAGATGATCAATGGTTTAGGGCTCCCATTGTTCCTGAGGCTCTTCTCATTAATGTTGGTGATCAAGTAGAGGTAACTAAAACTTTAAATGTCTGTAAACTCAGTGTTTTGGCTAAGACCAACTAACTGCTATCAAAACCTGGTCTTTGTGATGCACAGATATTGACTAATGGACTGTTCAAGAGCCCAGTGCACAAGGTTGTGATAAATGGAGAAAAGGAGAGGATTTCTTTGGCTGTATTCTCTTTCCCGGATTCAGAGACAGAGATTAAACCCTTAGAAAGCCTCATCAATGAGTCAAGGCCAAGGTTGTACAGAAAAATGAAAAACTACGGTGACATCTTTTTCGAATACTACCAGCAGGGAATAAGACCAATTGAAGCAGCAATAATATAACCTTGATTATGTATCTCTTAAATGGCTTGTACCCGAAGATGAATAACGAAGCAGCAATATTATGTATCTCTTATGGCTTGTACCCGAAGATGAATAACGAAGCAGCAATATTATGTTTCTCTTATGGCTTGTAGCCGAAGATGAATAACTTATAGTTGTATTACTGAGAAGATGGTGGCATGATTCCTAAATTATATTTGTTTTGTTTATTTCATTTTAATTTGGTTCCAATGGAATGAAGATAGAATCGGGGAAGCATAAAATTAAGGATGATAAGCATTCAAACCAAGTAAAAGATATAAACTAGAAACCAAAATTGTTGTCGGGAAAATTTTCATTCATACTGATGTAAACAAAAACCGGGAAACAATACATACGGGGAGCTTCCCTTGACACCAAAATGGAGCTCCACGTCTGCTACTCTAATAAAGACACAACATCACCACATAGTCAGTACGAAAGATGGAGGGAAAGCCAAAAACCTCCAACAGATTAAACACATCACGACTCTGGATAATGGCAATGTCTTCTTACTGATCCATCGTGCCTGTTGATCAATTGCTTCTTCATGTAGTGCATTCGTCTGAAATAACTCAGTTGTCCACTATTGCTCAAGAACAACCAATCCCACAATCTATTCCTTTATAAACAACTTCAACCACAACGTGCTCCAGAATTCACATCAGATGAAGCTTATTGTGGAACCAACTTCAAGCAGCTCAATTGCAGACTGGCAACAATGTCTTCACTGGTTGATTCCCTTCAGGTGCAGTGATCAGAAAGCTCCTCCAACTGGAACCTACAAACCGCATGATTGTTAATCAAAAGACGAGTAATTCAAGGTTACAAACCAAATATTTCAATTGCACTACTATACAACAAGAATTGTGATCTCCTCAAAGTTGCCATGCAAATAATAAAGGAAAACCTTGATAACCGAAGATCAATAGGTGAATAGGTTAGTTTCCAATTCCATATAGTTGTTACAAGTTATAACACATTAAATAAGTTAGAATTGGAGACAACTCCCCTGCCAGCCATACTAAAAAGCAATCCAGAAAAGGCAATTTAACAGAGAATTTTAAATTTCATTTTTTCATCACTAAATCACAAGCAGATGAAATAACTAGTGTATATTCTCAAAGAATAAGGTGCAAAGAGCTAAATCCACTTACAGATAAGGTGCAAAGATGGTTTTAGTTGTTCTGACTGTTAAGAGCCTCGAAAGAAGGTGTCGCTGCAGATTCATTCTCCAATGGTGTTGGCAACAAATGCTGCTCCTTCATAACTTGAGAATCATCTGCATTCTCAAAAAGCTGCTTCCGAAGAACACCATGCAACCGCCCAAAAAGCTGTTTCTTTAATGCTTCAAATGCAAGGTCAAGCCTCTTTAGCTGCTCCATTGCATTTACATTGTACATGAACAATCCATAGTAGAGATCAAAGCTATCTCCTGCTGTATTCTCCACCAAATTCAACAAAGTCTTGTAACCTTTTGTATTGACCGGCGTCGACTCCAAACCCAACTTTTCCAAAACTCTTCCCATAGTGTGTGTGATGAATTGTGACCCTGCTGCATGCTTATCATGCTCTTCGCAAGCCATATCCACCATTCGACACCCTTCTTGTGCAAAAATATCAAGAAATTGATCACACCTTGACACCCTTGATTCGTCATTTCCAATTCTGATCCTATCATAAACAAAAGCAAGACCATTCCAGCCATTTTTACCACTTTCTGGTCCAAACATAGGATGCGTGCAGAGAATATCAAAATCTAGAGGCAAATTTTGAAGAAACAGGTTTTTTGGGAATTCTTTCACGGATAGAACATCAACAAACAAAGTACTCCGCTTCAACCTCTGAAGCGGGAGTGACATCAAAACTTTCTCAGTGGAAAGAATCGATGTGCAAAGGAGTATTACTTCTGGATGCTCCTCGCAAAAATCATCCGCGTCCGAGAAGTAAGAAACACCCAACTGTTCAGCAACATCAGAGTAGTCTGAGCGAGAATAGGCAAGAACCTTGTGGCCTTGGCGTACAATGGTTTTAGCAAGGAACTGACCAAAGTTGCCAAACCAACAATTCCAATCTTAAGCCTTGAATGATCTTCGGAGCTATCCAAAATATGTGCTTTAGCGGATCTGAAGGTTACAATTAAAATGTATTGTTACAATTAGTCATTGAACCAACACATTCCACTATCTAATAAGCTAATAAGTTTACATATCATTACCAAAGAAGAAAGCAAGAGTTATCAATACAATAGTTATGAAATCCAATGCATTGAAAGCTTACCTCACAGCTTTCGAAGAACGCACCAATGCAGCTCCATTCTGGTTCACATACTCCTCCTGCAACGTCCTCACCTTTTCAGCATTCCCAAACAACTGGTTCCTGACAACATCATGCAACCTCCCGAAAAGCTGCTTCTTCAAATCCTCGAAAGCCAAGTCCAACCTCTCCAGCATCTCCAACGCATTCTTATTATACATAAACAACCCGTAATACAAATCAAAGCTATCCCCAGCCGTATTCTCCACCAAATCCAACAATGTCTCATAGCCTCTAGTATTAATCGGCGTCGACTCCAACCCCAACCTCTCAAGCACCCTCCCAACAGTGTGTGTAATAAACTGCGACCCCGCCGCGAACTTATCATGCTCGGCACAGCTCATTTCCACCATTTCACACCCTTCCCTCTCGAAAATGCTCAAGAACTTGTCACACCTCGAAACTCTAGACACCTCCGATCCAATCCTCACTTTCTCATAAACAAAGCACAGCCCGCTCCAGCCGTTCTTCGCGCTCTCCGGCCCGAACATCGGGTGCGTGCAGATCACATCGAAATAGCTCGGAAGGGACTTCAAGAACAGAGCTTTGGAGAACTCCTTGACGGAGAGGACGTCGGCGAAGAGAGTGTTGCGGCGGAGGCGCTGGAGGGGGAGGGAGTTGATTACTTTCTCGGCGGAGATGATGGAGGTGCAGAGGAGGATGACGTGGGGGTGCTGCTCGCAGAGGTCGTGGGGGTCGGGGAAGAAGGAAACGCCGAGGGCGGCTGCCGCTTTGGAGTGGTCGGAGCGGGAATAGGCGAGGACGGTGTGGCCTTGGCGGGTTAGGGTTTTGGCGAGGAATTGGCCGAAGTTGCCGAAGCCGATGATGGCGATCTTGAGGGCTTGGGAGGACTGGTACTGGGCGGCCAGCTTGGTTTCGTAGTCGAATAATTGGGCGGCGTCTAGGGATTTGATTTTGAGGGAACGAAAACGGCGTCGTTTTGGGGATAGGTTAGGGATTTTGGGGGAAAGGTTGGAGCTTTGGGGGTAAAGGTTGGGGCTTTGGGGGTTGAAGAAGGGAGAGCGAGTGAGGATGAGTTTTGGAGGGAATGGGTGGAGAGGTGAGAGGGATAGCATTTTGGAGAAGAAGAAGAAGAAGAGAGGCCTGAAGGTTCAGACTTCAGACCCAGAAAAGAGAGGCTTTCTACATTTTAGAGGTGTGTGAGTTTTGTACGACTCTCTGTACAACTCATGTTTTGGTGTTCAAAAAATCAAAAATGGTGGGTTGGGAAACTTATCTGAGCTCCAAATTTTTTTTTTTTTTTTTTTTGCTTTTCGTGGCCTCCACGTTTGCTTTATTAATATCCTCGTGTTGGGTTTTCGAATATTCTACATAATAAAATTAGAATATAAAAGTTTTTTTTTTTTTTTGACAACTATGCTCCAACTCAAATCTCGGAGCATGTGAAATGTGCTCCAATTGTGCTACTGTGCATTGCAACAGTAGTTTTCGATCACTTTGACAGCTTTCTTAGTCGAATGAGAGGAGGAGGATCTTAATCAGGACACTCAATCACTAGGCAATTAGAATATAAAAGTCAACCACTAGGTAACTAGAACATAGAAAATGAGAAGGCGCGAGCATGTGGGAAATAATGCATAGGCACCTTGGCATTATCGGTATGCTCCACCAATAAAACTTTATAGCTCATATCTCTTTGGATTATCTCATCCATAGTTCCACCGATCTATAACTCAAATGTAAAGAAATATAAACACCCATAAATTCTCAAAAATAAATTCAATAACCAATAGCTAGAAAAAAAAAAGGAAAATAAGCCCATAAAAAATATCAACCAATTTAAAAAAATACAAAAAATTAGAAAGGATGAGAAGGTAGAGAGCAATGTGATCAAAATTAAGAGGAAATTGCAGCTCACGAGTAGGTTTGATCTATCATCATTATCATCATCATTGTCAATCACCATTCCACGTTACATCATCAACCCCCTTCTAAGAAAGGGAAAAAAATTTCCATCAATTCTAATTTTAGAAACTACATGGAAAGCTAGAACATGCCCTACAGACAGACTAATAAGAGGGGGGTGAAAGCATCGGCTAATGGAGGGAAGCTTGATGACGACGGACAATCGGGTGATGGTGAGAGGGGAACTTGGACTTCTCACTTGTCTGATGTCTCCGTTCTTTTACTTAAAGCTTGAAAAGGAGACCGCCATGTGTGGCGAAGAAAGGTGCAAACACTAGGGACTCGACAGCCATCAGCTTGATGAGGATGTTGAGAGATGGGCCGGATGTGTCCTTGAGAGGGTCTCCGACGGTGTCACCAATGACAGCTGCTTTGTGTGGATCTGATCCCTTGGGACCAAGAGTCCTTGCATGTTCTGAAGCCCCGGCCTATAATAACAGATACAATTAAGTATGGTGTAGAGCCAAAGTTGATTATCTATAGTAACCAAAAAATGACCAGGACATTGCTTACCTCAATATACTTCTTGGCATTGTCCCAAGCGCCACCGGTGTTGGATGCAGAGATGGCGAT
Organism: Rosa lucieae; assembly: GCA_024704745.1. NCBI lineage: Eukaryota > Viridiplantae > Streptophyta > Magnoliopsida > Rosales > Rosaceae > Rosa > Rosa lucieae. The sequence continues at coordinate 1,789,707 of CM045493.1, forward strand.
CTGTAAATGTGAAATGTGTTTAGTTCAAAGGTTATTATATGCATGCAGAAGATTTTAATCCAGCTAGTGCTGAAGAATTTACCTGTACACCAGAGACGAGGGATCCAGCAAGGACACCAGAGAGAGTCTCCACACCAAAAAAGATTCCGACAATGAGGGGTGTTAGCATGACAAGGGCACCAGGAGGGATCATTTCCTTGATGGAAGCATCAGTCGAGATCTTGACGCAAGTAGCATAGTCAGGTTTAGCAGTACCCTCCATAAGGCCAGGGATGGTGTTGAATTGCCTGCGTACTTCTTCAACCATCTTTAGAGCAGCACTTCCCACACTCTTCATTGTCATGGCAGAGAACCAATAGGGAAGCATTGCACCCACTATCAAACCAATGAACACTTTTGGAGTCAACACATCAACTGTTGCAATTCCAGCACGGCTCACAAAGGCACCAAAGAGAGCAAGGGACACAAGGGCAGCGGAGCCAATTGCAAAACCCTATACATAGAAGCACATACAACTCATGAGTAACATCTACATTTTGATGATTTTTTAAACTTTTCTTCAACTACAATGTACCATTTGAAAATAGCACAGAAGCAGATGGAAACTTAGAAAGAAAGTTCAAACCTTTCCAATAGCAGCCGTGGTGTTTCCTGCAGCATCAAGAGCATCAGTTCTCTCTCTGATTCTGTGGCTCATGCCTGCCATCTCAGCAATGCCTCCAGCATTGTCACTGATCGGACCATATGCATCAATGGCCAATCCAGTTGCTATGGTGCTCAGCATTCCAAGGGCGGCTACAGCAATGCCATACATAGCGGCAAAGCTAAAACTAACAAAAATACTAATGGCAATGGCAAAAATAGGAATAATGACAGATTTGTATCCCAATGCCAGGCCAAAAATGACATTAGTAGCAGCTCCTGTCCGGCACGAATCAGCAACATCTTGCACAGGGCTACAACAAAGTTTGAAGCCAGAGTTAAATTAAGAGACAATGAACACCATTTATAAGGAAAAGGTACCATGTATAGAGTTACCTGTATGCATTACTGGTATAATACTCTGTCACAAATCCGATGATAAGCCCAGCCCACAACCCAACACACACGCACAAGAACAGCTGCCTGCAAAACCAATACAGTGTTAAGAGACTCGACAATAACTAAACAATCATGAGACTAATATAATATCTGATATAAAGGTAAAATGCTACAAATTCCATATGCAAGTATATAACAAAAATGATCACATTATGTTTTAACATGGCTTAAACTAAAATTCAATATAAGGCCATAGATATAAAGATTTAACATGATGACACCGAATTTCCAGAAAAAGAAGCGGAGCTTACCAGTTCTTAACAACCTTCTGTGTTCCAAAATTGAAGATGGTGAAGGAAGAAGGAACAGAAATCCAAGTAACAATTGCAACTCCAACAGTCATCAGTACTGTGGAAATAATGAGTTGCTTCTTCAATGCTGGCTCAATTTCCTTTACAGTCTTGATCTCAAAGAAATCAGTTGCGAAAAGGGTGGTGATCAGACAAACAATGATACCAATGGAACTGACAATGAGAGGATATAACATTGCAGTTAACTCATGATTGATCCCAAATGAAGAAATTGAAGCAACAACAAGAGCAGCACATGATGACTCAGCATAGGATCCAAAGAGATCAGATCCCATTCCAGCAATATCCCCAACATTGTCACCAACATTATCAGCAATCACCTGTACAGATGGAATGACATAAGTTCTGCAAATGAATAAAAAGCAAATTTTCAATCTTTAGTTAATAATCTAACGGCAGGTAAAGCCTTACAGCTGGGTTCCTTGGGTCATCCTCAGGAATATTCCTTTCAACTTTGCCAACTAGATCAGCACCAACATCAGCAGCTTTGGTATAGATGCCTCCACCAACTCTGCCAAAAAGAGCCATGGAAGATCCACCAAGACCATACCCAGTTATGGACTCAAAAAGACCACCCCAATCCTCACCATAGAACATCTTGAAGACAAGGATCACAATGTATAAAACTAATAAACCATTTGCAGCAAGGAGAAATCCCATGACAGCACCTGATCTAAATGCTACTATAAAAGCCTTCCCAACACCTTTTCTTGCCTCCAAAGTAGTTCTGGCATTTGCATACGTGGCAATCTTCATACCAAGGAATCCAGAAACCACTGAAGTTATAGCACCAAGCAAAAAGGAAATGGTACTGAATATGGCAGTTGCAAGAGCAGGTTTGCATATCTTTGTTTCATCATAAGCACATGTATGGCTACTAGTGCTAAATCCCTCCACAGAGCCAAGGAAAACAAATATCAAGACTGCAAAAGCCACCATAAAAGCACCAACATACTTATATTCCGTGAAAAGGAATGATGTTGCTCCTGTGTCACACGAGCATCAGGACGTTAGTAAAACCCAAAAAATCTATCCATTAATCAAAGATATATTGCAATTCAAAGTTGTAATCAGTAGCTTAAAATCATACAGACAAATTCAAATGAAACAACAACAGAGAGCAGTTAATCATACAGCAAAAGAAATAACACTACCACAAAATTGATACCAATAAATGATTAAAAAACTTGAGATTAAGAAGCAATTAATTTTTAATCACTGTAAGATAACCATAAAGCACATTTAAAAAAATAAAAAGGACTATAAAGCATTCTCTTGTTCTTTGTTTCTTCTTTTAATACTCTTTATTACATTCAGTGACAACAAAAATCATAATATATTCCTGCTTTCCAAATCCAGAATAAAGTTTACTAAACCAGATAAGTGTTTAATCAGTAGAGGCAATGGGAGAGGCAATACACCCTAATAATAGAAGGCTACAGATTTCAGGGAACAAAAATATTCATTCCATATAATCATAAGTAATGATTGAACACAAGTACACAACAATAATAGTACTGTAACCATGTAACACTGTACTGATATCCAAAATGACAATAGGTCCCAACTCTTTAGCACAATTATGGGACACCCATGTGCACTACCTCAGCACACTTAGTTTAACTATTAACAATTAACAATCAGAACTCAATCTCAGTCAAATAGTTTTATGTACAAAAGACAAATATATGTGGTAGCTACAATGAATCAATGTTGATATCCAGATAATACTATAATATTAAGAGCACAAAAAATATAATTGTAAAATAAAATTGGTGGTCCTTCGTAAAAATAAAATAAAAAGAAATAGATTTTTTTTTGGTCAAATAAAAAGAAATAATAGTAGGTTCCAGAACATCTTCGATCTGTGAACTCAGGAAAATAGTGTGTGAATTATGCCAAAAACTCAAACCAAAACGACGTCGTTAGATCTAAGCAGACACCAAGAACTGAAAAAAGACTCGAACTTTACAAGTTACAACACTGTTTCCACCAAAACATGAAAGACTCTGTTTCTGCCAAAGCTCAAAACTTTAAAGTATATTAATGCAATTAGAACAAACCCACAAAGCCAAAATCAGCAAACCAAAACGACGTGGTTAGATCTAAGCAGACACCAAAAACTGAAAAAAAAAGACTCAAACTTTAGAACACTCTGTTTCCACCAAAACATGAAAGAGACTCTGTTTCTGCCAAAACTCAAAACTTGTAAGTGAATTAAAGCAATTAGAACAAACCCAACCAGCAATCCAAACGACGTCGTTAGATCTAAGCAGAAATCAAATACTCAACAAAAAAAAAACTCAAAATTTGAGAACTACTACACAAGCTCAGGACTTTTGGAAAAGTAATGCAATCAAACCAAAGACACGAAACCCAAAACCAAACACATCAAACAACGTTCGGATCTAAGCAGACACAAAACTCAAGACAAGTTAGAAAACACGGACCTTCAGAGATGGCGTTCTGGATTTCGGCGCACTTCTGAACAACGTTGGTGTCGTTAACACCCTCTTCCTCCTCAATCAGGTAATCGTTGTAACCATTTTTTGCGGCGGAGTTAGAGTTGGAGTCCCTCGCCGGCGAGAGCTGGACGCGTGACACGTACACCCACTGGAGCAGCGAGAACACGATTCCGACCACCGCGCAGAACGGAATCAGAATCTCCGCCCCGAGATCTGGGAGAATAGTTGCCCCCATAAAGCTCCGCCGAACACAACAGAACGTAAGAGAAAGAAGCAAAGGGAGAACACAGAGTCTGGTTGGGACTGTGTTTTTTGTGTTTCAGAGAGAATACGAGGAGGTTTGTGTTGTGGGTGGGTTTATATATATAAGAGTGATGAGCTAGAGTAGAAGGGAGGATAGGGGACTGACAGATTTTTTTATTATTTTTTTTTCTTGGAAAATTGTAAAATTTTAGAAATTTGAGTTGGATTTGAATATGTGTGCCAGATCAATATGACTAAGGATTTTGGGTTTTACTTTGGAAAATGTCTAAATTTTTAATTTTTGTGCTTTGAAAGGTAAGAAATGTCAGCTAACTCAGTCAAATCTTTTTGCTTATCTTGTTTTCCATTTTTAGAAAATTATGCCGAAAATTTGTTTTTATGAAATCGAGTCTCAAGGGTAAATCTATTTAGATCCTAAATATGCTCCTAAGGGGAAAAAATCGTTGTGACGATGACAGTGGTGTTTATAGACTGAGCTTTGAAAGTATGATTTACAAGTTAGAGCATTCAGCATTTAACTAGATGTTATTTTTGTGGGAACAAAAAATATTAAAGGGATCGAACTCTTATCTAGTGCAATTCTAGCTCAATTTCTCACACTTCCCCACCATTTGGTATTTTTTATTTAACAAGATATCATTATGGCAGTATTTATTTTTTTTTTTAGGTAATACCGGAGAGGTTTGAATTCGTAATCTAGTTTAATTCTAACTTAATTTCTTGCACTTATTCATTAATTTGTACTTTTTATTTGTATTGTTCAGTATCGATTTGAAAACATTTACACTCATCTCCAAATCTCTAATTTTAGCATTTTCAGATATAAAGTTTCCACTAACTTGTTTATCTCATACCATATAAGGATGTAGCCATTCAGTTCATAATCAAGTCATTGTGGTGAATGAGAGAAACATATCTTATCTTCTACCATGAAAAATCTTTACTTACTGACATTCCTCCTAAAAACCATATTTTCTTAATCTATGGCATTAACACTAATCCTAACTTAATGACCTAATCAATTATTCCAAAAAAAAACATGACCTAATTGATGGAATTTGTGATTTGGCACAACGAATCTGACGAGTGACAAGACACAATACCTTTCCTAGGCTAGGAAGTTTCTAATGGCGACACCTCAACCCCGCTGAAAACGACATCACCACAGAAACACAAACATGTGTCCTTGTTTGTGAAGCTTGACGTGGTGAAATGACCAATTTAGCCTTTCCTTAAGTGAGAAGAAGGTGAAAGGGGAACTGATTCTGGATTAGAGGATAACTATGACCCGAGAAGAACCCGTATTCGAGACGCATTTATTTCGTGCCCCAATTGTCTTTTTTACCTTTAGAGATTCTTATGTAGGGTAACGGGTAACCGTACCACGTAGCGGTAAAGTTGCGTTGCCCAATCAGGATTTTGTAATATATCTATTATTTTATTAAAATAGGGCTAATTTTGGGATATGTAAAGTCTTTTTTTAATTTTAATTGGTCTGCCCTACCGCCACATGATAGGGAAATCCCTACCTAAGAATTTATCTTCCTCCTTTTTTTTTTTTTTTTTTTTTTAAAAAAGGAGGTACTGGGAAGGACCACAAGGAGGCACGCAATGGCCTTTTTTACCCGAAGTTCAGCACAGTGCCGCGCCAAAGACGCAGCGACACCCCCCCTCCGGGCATCGAGTACACCAAATAGGTGGGCTTGCCCTCCCCGCATAGTCTTTTCCATACACAAGGCTCGAACTTGAGACCTCTGCCTCAAGTCCCTCAACTTGCTTAAGGAGCACAGTCAACTTGCCAACTGAACTGGACCATGTGGGTAGAATTTATCTTCCTCCTTTACTTCTATTTTATCCTTTTCCCATTTTTTTATAAAATTCTTTTTCTTTTTCTTTTTCTTTTACTTTTTTCTTTTTTTTGTGATTCGAATTTTGGTTACTTTTATGTGAGATTCGTGTTTGATCAAATATCACTTTCATGATCCAGTGAATTGTGGGCCTATAAATGATATTCTTACGTGGGAGAGCAAGTCCATGAAACCCAATGGGCTGTACTATGATGGAGCCTTGTGATTGCCACCAAGAAGACATCAACATCAAGAATGTACCATATAGGACACTAGTGAAAAGTGAAAACCATAGTCTTGTTCATAACTAGCTCAATTAGCTCGTTTTAGAGTGTCAAAAGCTGCTTCAGTTATATGTTAAGTAGCAAAAGATGCGATAAACTTTAACAAAAGTTTGAAATAAGTTGGTTATATCATTGAGCTGATGCTTATAAAAGTTGGTAAAAGACAGTTTTTATAAATTAAAATTTTCAGCCGCTTATAATTTATCCCAAACTAGACTTTATTGTACATGAGCGTGATATTTTTATATGGTTAGGTATTTACGGCTCAAATTTTTTTTTTTTTTTCAACAAAGACAAAAACCACAAAAACAACCACCACCTAAAGTATAAAAAAGATGAGCTTGACTAGCTGCTAAAGGGGGAGCACGAAACCAACTTCGAGATTGAGGATGATGACCAACATTGGGTATAGCATTGGCAAAAAAAGTTTGTTTTTCTCTTAGCATGTCTGAACAAGACTGAATTTAATAATCTTGCCAAATGCAAAATGTCTTAAACCACCGATTTAATTCTCCAAGGAGCCTGAATATGACCCAAAACTTTATCTTGGAATCCCCCTCAACTTCCAAGTTTGAATAATCATGTAACCAAGCTACATACAATCCAACTCTTAAAGCAAGAGCTTTAGTGGTAAGGACATTAGAAGATAAAGGCTGGAAAAAAAAAAAAAGAGTGTTGAAAATAATTATATCTCAAAAGTATTGGTAACGTCATTACTTTACTTCACAGTTGTTGAGACTCTAACCTATAAGACAATCGCTTTTCCATATTAGTAAGTTGAAGCTCTAGACTAATGTAATTGCATTTCCATTTGCAAGTATAATGTTTTAATTGTAAGGTGTTATGTTGGCATCCAAAAGGGTAGTTCTTAATTGATTTTTGTTCTTGTGATGAAATTGTAACTTAGCTAATTCTGGTCTATTGTCACCACAATCGTGAATGGCATGGAACAACCATATATAGTTGAGATGGGTTGGGTTGGAGCGTGCCATTATATCAGGCTAGTAGTCAGCATAGGACCTTTATTTTAGCCCATCCCTTAAATCCAAATTGAGGACCAAATCCAGATGGTCTTTGCCTGAATAAACTTTCTTCTTCTTTTACCGGAAGAAGTTTTCATATGTGAGAAGCAAAGGATCATGTTAGGTATATCTAGACTGCCACCATTGAAGCTGTGGTTAGCATTGGTGTATCTTAACCCATTTTTATCGATTCATCGTAACGGCCTCTATAAAAGTATGCTGAAAAATACTTTATCATTAGACGAAATACTAATCAACTAGTTTTCTTTATAAGGAGTTGACATACTAATATTTAAGTGAATGATACAATGCATACAACTATACTTTTCTCAATTGCATGGTAGTTCTATGGCCATATGACTAAAATTAGTAATAATCTTAACAATTTATATGAAAATTCAAAAGTTTGTCTACAGTATATTAATGTATCGATATATTAGATACACTGAATCGATACAGAGATTTACTAATTCAAGATCAACAAATTTACTCTAAATCCATTGTATCCATCAAACCAATTTAGTCTGATAATCCATGAAACCAACTATGTATCGAACTATTATAATCACTGTAATTGTGGAACCATGCAAGGTCCAAATGGTAATGGAAACATTAGAAATGATGACACATGTGAAGGGGAGTCCAGAGGCATACAGTCTGTTCATATTTCCTTCCTCCCAATAACTCTCGAGCACGTGTTGGCTTCCTCTGTTCACCAGAACCTGACCAAAACGACACACACACACCACATCGACACCGCCTGTCTGCCTCTCTAGTCTCTACCTTCCTCTCATGGTTTTGCTTTGATTGCTACATTTTGGGACCGTGCGCTCCGCAAAAGCAACAGTGTCCGCTGAGACCGCAAAGCCACAGATCCATCTAAAACCCTCCCAAACAATTTCATCAATCAGATTTCACCAAACTCAATCCTTACTTGCTCTTATGGGGAAGAGGAGGCCACGCTCTGATGATCACAGCCCACCCTTTTCTCCTCCTCCTTCTTCGGGTACCCTTAATTCTCTCTTCATTTCCTTACTTTTCTTTACGGTTTCTTTGTGTTTGAGAATGCTCTGAAACGAAGAGAAGAAGATGAAAAGGAAGCAACTTTTACTGAAACAATAGGGAAAGCTTGTGTCTTTAACATGGCATTGATTGAGTTATGTGTGCTTTATATTTGTTTTTGGGGTCCTGGCTCAAATTGAGCTCAATTTGGTGTCTTAAGAGGTGAATGGTGTTGGTTTCTTAGATCAAGTTTTGATCTTTTTTGATTCTGTGGGATTAGTGTGCTACTGTTTCCTTGGTTTCTTGGTTACTACTTACTCGCCTCATTTGGGTTAATGGGTTTTCTTCGTTTTAGATTTTGAGTATGATTGTTTCTAGTTCATCAATTACTTAAGTAATGGGGTTCTGTATCTGTTGCCCTGTTGGATATTTTAGAATTAGAATTAGAAGTTTGTTGTTGCTCTGAAGTGATGAATTTATGAGCCAAAATATTGTATCCGTTTCCTTAAACCCTCCATTTGGTGAAGGTTCAAAATGTCTTACCCGATTTTGAAATGATGTTCTGCCTGTATATAACGATATTGATCGAGTCAAAACCTCCAGTGGTTGAGCTCAATTAAATTTTAAGTCTTTTCAGATATTGCATAACTGACTTAGGTTTCAGATTAGTAGTTGACACACAGTAAGATAAAATGGCATTGATCCCAGTAAGTGAAATTCTAATAATCAGGTTTTTCTTTGGGATATTGCAGACATCATTTCATGTTCTTCAGGAATGGAATTGCTATCAGAAGAGGTTAGCTGTTCCTTTCTTATTAATCTAGTCATATGGTTCCTGCTCCTGATTGGTTGTTGTGGTATTGTTGTATGCTACATTATAGATAAGCTCTCGTCTTTAATAACCCGATTAATTGTTTAGTAGAAATTGCTCACTGTATTCCTATTCCATGTACTGGGAGAGAAATGGTTATTCTTACTTCTTTTAATTTTACTTTTTTTTCCAGAAACATTTGCACTCGGTTGATTCTGGTAAACAGCTAAAGCCTCTGTCATCTGTACTGGATACTACCGGTACTTCTTTGAAGCTACTACATGCCCACCCTTCTGCTGCACAACATCATCAGAGCCTTGGCCGATCAACATTCTTTAAACGTTCACGTCATTACTATGCCCATCAATACTCTCGGCGTAACTCTGGCAGTGTTGCCAATGCATCAACTTCTCGTGGAAAAGGGACTCCTTCACGTGAAGAGAAGCTCTCTTATAAGTTGGCTACTCAATGCAGCTCTGACTCTGGACATCACTCAGGTCTCTTTTCTGTTGACCTCCTTTGTTCTCTTCATTTCTTCAGTAGCATGACATCCTTAATTGATAATTTGGTCACATTATTAATTTTACTTCTACTTTTTTTTCTTCCCAGAAGTGAAGGAAAAACCCTTTTTTCGGCCAGCCAGAATAAGGTCTAGTTACTTGGTAATGGATGCTGCCTCAGCTGATCCTATGAAGATGTTATGTGGGATTTGTCAGAAGCCATTGAGGCGCAAACCTTTTTTTCTTGGGATCACGCTGTCTTCTACTGAAGTCTCTGTTGTGGCAGTTTTAGTTTGCGGCCATGTTTACCATGCTGATTGTTTGGAGCAGAAAACAAGTTTTGAAGACAGACGTGACCCTCCCTGTCCTTTGTGTGTTGGGTTGTTGCCCAAGATCGAAGATTCTAGAGGGCAGGTTTAGCGAAGTTGGTATTTGGGATTTGCAAGAATCCTTTCAGGCGGAAACTTGGTTTCCCGAGTTCATGTCATCTTCCTGAACTCTGGCAAGTTAGCAACTTTTATCTGCGGCCATGTTTGTCGTCCAGACTGTCTGAGCGTAATACAAGTTTCAAAGATAGTTTTAAACCCTACCCTGCTCAGTTGTTGTGTGCTCCGAAGTTGAAGTTTACAGAGGGGAGTAGTATTTTGTAAAGATGTCAACTTTGCACCATTAATAGCTTGACACTGATTATCTAGATTAGAAGATCCACAGCTAGATGGAAACATTGGAACTGTTAATGCAGGTTGTATTCAGTACTTACTGACTGTTGGAAATTCCTAGCAGATTAGAGGAAGTAACTTTTTTGCGGTCATGTAAGTAACAGAATCTAGTTCATGTCATTTTATGGATGCATATGAATAATAGAATTTCAATTTTCATATTCATCTAATGTACTGTAATCTTTCCTCCTACACACTTGCAGACTTACAGTGTTGCCAGTACACATTTTATCAAGAAATTCAAACGTGTATATGGTTTTAACTAAACTCAAGAACAAAGAATTCTATGTATTCTAACCATAAACCTAATATAAGTGTTTGAACAACACCGTACATGCACTCGCAAGAAAACAAAGCCTCCTAGATGATCAAAGAAGTACAGCAGTTCTCAAGTAACTCGCAAATGCAGACCTAAGAGCCTGCCTTGCATGTAGCTTTATTATGTCCTGTTTCCTTGCAGTTTGAGCAGAACACTTCCTTTTTTGCCACACCCTTTGTTTTCTTCTGTTTTTCCCTATCATGGCTTTGTGGCCTGGAGATGGAAGGAGGAAGTACATTCTCCGCCTCTGAGTCAATTTTATCACCATCCAAAGGCTTGAAAGGCACCGCCACAGTGGTTATGGATTCCGAATAAGTTGAACGAAAGTTGTCAACTTTATAATATCTTGAACAAAAATCATACACATTCCTACCTGTGCAGTTGAAGACAGCAATAACATGGCAGCAAGGCAGCCCAGTTGATTTCCAATCCAGACAACTACACTCCCCTTTGTTGAGATCCACAACATTAATGCAATCATTATGAACCTCAAAGAGAGTATCAGTTGAAAATAACACTTTAAGGCGATCTGCTTCTAACATTTTTTCTTGCAGCTTTTCTTCCTTAGATGGAGTAAGTTCTGTAGACCAAGTACATGAATCAGTTCGACGAGTATTTATCAATTCCATCAGCCTAGAGCTTAACACTTCCATCTTCCGTATTATGGGCAATGCTCGCATTTCCTCTATCCAGTTGGCATATGTCTCTGCAACATCGACAGTGATATGGTTGTAGTGCTCACCTTTGAAAAATACATTTGTCCAACATTCTTGTTCAATTTGGAGGACCCAGTCATAAGCATGTGATGAAACTTGTTTAATTTGATCTGTAAAATACTTAAAACCATCAAGTCGGAGTGACTGGGCGGCAGCCACGAAACAACTTAGCAAAGAACCCTTTCCATCTCCATGAAATGGGGGCCTCAAGTTTTTCTTGAAGCTTCTCAGAAGGTGGTGCATAGAGTAGCCATGGTGGGAATTCTCAAATACCTCAGTCACTAATTTCTCCAGTCCTTTCTCTCTATCAAAGACAATAGTTAAGGACTGTGTGGTTGAAACAACTGATCTTAATTGATCCAAAAACCAATGCCAGTTATCATCATTCTCAGTGTCTACTATGGCAAATGCAACCGGGAAAGCACCATCATCTCCATCCAAAGCAGTAGCTGCGAGAAATGTCTCATGGTATTTTGATTTTAAGGACATAGAATCAAGAAAAATAATAGGTCGGCAACCATTCTGAAAGCCATGTATTGACGCATGAAAGCATTCAAAGAGACGCTGAAATCTCCCATCCTCACCAGTGAAAAGCCTAATATTACTACCAGGATTTGCCTTTGCCATTTTCTCACAAAACCAAGGTAACTGGTTATAAGCTTCTTTATAAGAACCCATAAGTTGTTCCTTTGCATCTTCAATTCCACGCCGTACTTGAGTATAGTTCACTGTAATTCCAAAATCCTGAAGTATGCTATTGACAATTTCTTTTGGCTTCAGATGTGGGTTGTCTGTTAATCTGTCTTTAATGATACTAACCAACCAATTCTTTTTCGGATGATAAAATTTCCAGGACTCCCCTTCACATGTATGCCTTTTCTCCATCTTCTTTATCACAAACTTTTCCGTGGATGAGTCCCAGGATGCTTGAATTCTCCAAGAACAGGCTTCAGCAATACATATGCAACTTGCACGGTTAGTATCATTCTTTTTTAACCTATACATAAAACGATGAGCAATGGCATATTTTTGCAGTACATCGCGAAATTCATGAACACTCGTGAACTCCTGTCCAACCCCAGTGATACCATCTTTCCACAATGTGACCAACTCTTCAGATGGAACATCATTTGACGGACCTAGAATAGCCTGAATAGGGTCAATGCTATTACTATCTTTACACGGCACAATCTCTTCTTGCTGATCCTCGTTATCAGTTTCTGGAGCAGTTTTATAGTCAACAGTATTCTTCTTCCGAGACGTAGGTTTTCCTTTATCCCCAATATCATCTTTGACAGAAACAATGGTAGGGCCATCTGGACCAATTTTCCATGCAGCAGTACGCCTTCGTTTCTTAACGGTATCGGCAGGGGTGCAGTCCATATCAATTATGTCCAAGCTGTGGACACTTGCATCAGCAGCAACAGAAATGGAACCGTTTGGACTGGAACTAATAACACCAGCAGGGGTAGAGTCCATATCATTTATGTCCAAGCTGTGGACACTTGCATCAGCAGCAAGAGAAATGGAACCGGTCGGCTTTGAAGTCATAGCATCTGCATGATCAGTAAAGGCAGGAAAAGTGTTTGAGGTGTGAGCCACTCCACTTGCGCTTTGAGTCCCTTCTTTGGCAGATATAATAGAGCCTGCTTGTTGTGGAGCAAGAACAGGGGAAGGGACATCTGGAGTATTATTTGAAGCAGTAGGAACAACTGCGGTATTAACATCACTTGATGCAATTGGTGAATTAACTGCAACAGAATGATTGGCATCAGCGTGAAAAACAACAGCTGAAGTACTGGAGGCAGCAACGGGAGTCACAGAGTCAGCCAGTTTTATCCCACATGCCCTGCAGAGTGCAAACCATCAACTCATTCTATCAATGCAAGCAAAATATTGCAACATGCTGCAATCACCCGTCAATGTGCTTCATAATACAGCATAGAGGGCATTGTCATCATTTTTTCTTTTTTCTTTTAAAGCAATGAATCGTGATATCAACGACCTCTTTAACTTAACTGGTTTAGCAGTAACTTTCAGTAAGGTGGACGCAAGTAAACAAATGAAAAAGAAGATACCTTTGAAGTGTGTTCAAGGCTTCTTCGGCATCAAAACCTGCTTTTCCCAAGACAAAAACATCAGCGGTTACCACATTCCCGTGGAACTCATACATCCTTTTCAAGTCCTTATCACTGGATAAAGTGATGAGAGTTCTCCTATTTCCTGGGAGAAAATACTTGATGCACAAAGATTTATACTCTAAATTACACATTTCAGCTAACTTCAACTTGAGATCATCAATTAGGGTTTCATGATTGATATCTACTGCATGTGCATCTCCTCCCGTATATGACAAGGTTCCATCATCCTTCCTGACGAATTCGCCACCACACTGGCAGATTAAGATAAGTTTTGCCCTCGCCATCACACTGAACTCCAACCATTTAAACAAAAAAATTGAAATACTCAGATAAGAATAGTGACATTCATAATTCAGTTTCCAAAACTATCTAAAATTACTACAATCTAATAACAACTATGTAAGTAGAAACCAGCCATGTCTGCAAATGCCAGTTAATCCTGTTATCTAACAATGCAGTGGCAATAGTATTTGTATCTCACATTCAGTTAAAAGCACTTACAATGCTAATATATATAGTTATGAACATAATTTATTATATAAACAGAGCAAAACCCAGTTGAAAACCTTAATGGGAGCACAGAGTAGAGAACTGTCAACATTCAGAATATAATTCTAGCACATGGGTTATCATCCTTGAGCAACCTTATATCAAAATGATGCAATAATCTCAAATGTTCAATGTATTTCATGGTGGGTCAAAGCAAAACAGTGTAGCAACAAAGTCAACAATCCAAACCCAGATGATCATCTAATGTACAATTCAACAAAGCAAGCACCTTTTCCCAGATAGGCATGAATCCAAAGTCCAAGACCATGACTTTGATAAGTAAACTATTTACTGATTTACTAGTTACATGAAATTGAATTGTTACCAGCAAAGAATTTAACTTTTGGGTTTGGGGAGAGAGAAGAAAGGGTTTACCTGCAGAGAAGGTGCAAGGTGTGATACTGTAATGGATGGAAACCCTAGAAATTGGGGCCTTCTGGAAATAAGGATAAAAAAGGAGGATGATTGCGAAGGGTCGTTTAGAAACGAAAGTTATAAAAATGGGGCTGAAAAGGAAAAAGTCGAGTTTAGGGCCTGTATCGATCAGCTGACCTGGGTCTGGGCTTCAATAACCATGCACTCACTATGATTTTCTTTTCTTTTGTAAGATGAGAATTGGTATTACCATACCTTAAATAATTGTTGTTATTGTTGTTGTTGTTTTATTTTATTTTTTTGAGATAAAAGATAATTATCATAAATAGCTGCCAGAATTGGCTTATTACATCAACTCTACTGCTCGGATCTTGTCTCCGGATCAAGCAAAATAAAAGACTTGATTAACACTGCTCATTAGTTTCACTAAGCTTGTTTTTAAAAATAAGCCTATAATTAAGAAAATGGTTATTATCACAAATAGTACCTAAACTTATCCTCTATTTTATCGATGGTACCTGAACTTCAATTTTGATCACAATCAGTACCCGAACTTTTCGATTTCATTTTAAATGGTACCTAAGGCCACATTCGATCACTATTCCGGCCAAAAAAACCCAAATCTAAAAAAATAAAAAACAAAAAAACAAGTTCAAGGCAAGTCTATTACCAAAAAATCATCACTATATATATGATCGCAACTCTTGAAATCATCAAAAATCATCACAATGATTGTCTCCCATGCCATTTTTAGTCGGAATAGTGACCGGAGGTGGCTCTAGGCACCATTTAAAATGAAATCGAAAAAATCGGGTACTGGTTGTGATCAAAATTGAAGTTCAAGTATATCGATAAGATTGAGGTATCGTTCAGGTACCATTTGTAATAATAACCCTTCAGAAAAAAACATAATATCTAGAAATTTGAAATTAAATCTTGCACGCTG
This sequence comes from Rosa lucieae, assembly GCA_024704745.1. Taxonomy (NCBI): domain Eukaryota; kingdom Viridiplantae; phylum Streptophyta; class Magnoliopsida; order Rosales; family Rosaceae; genus Rosa; species Rosa lucieae. The sequence goes on from CM045493.1 coordinate 1,805,079, forward strand.
CAAAAAATTAAACCCTAAATTGGGCAAAGGCTCAGGCCAAACAGCCAAAGAGACTCAAACACAGTAGCACCCTAGCAAAACAGTCGTTGCCGCTATCACCTTTTCCTCCCTTGTTGGCAACCACCATCGCCATCATATCTCCCTGAACCGGTCACTGAGCAAACCACTAACCAAGGAAGAAGTTGCAGGGAAAAGTCTCTCCCTAACAATCGTGACAATGACAGAGTCACTGTCAATACCAAACCCAGTACAAGCAATCTAATTATTCAATGTGTATCCTCAAGTATCGCAGCATCATTTGCCAAAAACCTTCAAAATCTCTCGTAGATCCAATCGTGAACGTAGGAGCAAGATTACGGAAGCGAAGTGGGAGGGCAGAGAAGATTGACGAGATTGACCTGATAATGAAGAATAACTTAATTGAAAATGCATCACTGGGTTTGTCGTTTTCAAGAGAAATCAAGCCTAGAGAGAGCCGGATTTCTCCCTAGGGTTTATTCTTTTTGGATGCAAGCATACACACATAAATGTTAGAAAAGTGACGAAATTTCTTTGACTTTGTATCCGACCCTAAATTGTTATTAACATATTGTAATTTTTATTGTGTTTAAAAAATTGTCTTTCAAAATGAAAATGTCAGAACATTTATGAATCGAACTTAGAAACTTTTACTTATAAAAATTAACCATATTCATTCTCAGAACAATTAAAAAAAAAAAAAAACTTCATCTTAATAATAATGCTTAAGAAAAGATACAACCGATCTGCAAATACTTTACCATGGATTAGGAATAATCCAAACAGGTCCACTATAAGGATTAAACCGTACGCCAAATGACTCCATCGAACGTACTACTTTTGCTTCAAGGTTGTATATTCCATAATCTTTATCCTTTGTGTCGAAGTAGATTGAGTTTTTTTCAGATCCTAAGAAACATGGGTTCGGCAGTGGCATTAGCTGTTTACGAAACAAATATAAACTTTGGTCGCTTAAACTTTGCACATTCTCCCACTTGTCTGCTGTCAAATTTAGCTTTCTCACCCAAAACTGTGAAGTCATACCGACACCACTTTGTTCCAAGCATAAAATCTCACCCATCAATGACTCCACCAAATAGGTACCTGTAACTAATCTGCGAGCAGGAGAGTCCTTAATATACCTAGGTTCCAGAAGAGGGTATTCCCTTAAGTTCCAAATCTCAGTTGACCCTGTGGCTGATAATGCAATTAATTGGTCATCGTGAAACATAATATCCTTATAATGCACATTATCATTCAACTTTGTCCATGAATATTTGTCTCCATGCTTCCAGAATGCTAGTTTCCTGTCATATTTCACTACCACAAAAAAGTTCTTGTTGCTAGACGGATTGGAAGAAACAATACCTTTAGAGATGCATTCTAAGAAGCTGTGCTTATCAAGAGTCTCTATGCTTGGGATTTGAATGCTGGCTCTTGAAATAGGATTAAGAAGATGTGCCGTTGATAATTCTGAATCATTGGAAAACACGACTATCCACCCATGTGATGAACCCACACACCTTGTACAAGAAAGAAGGTGATCACAAAAAACATTGCCATTGTCATAGACGTTCCTGATTTTGTGCATCTTTTTTCCAATGGGATCAAAGAGGAAGGATGGGTAGTTATGAAGTAAGAGACATGGAGTTCGAGGCAATGGAACGTAAGAGCTACAAGATTTTGCAGCGGTTCTCCAGGAATGACAGACGGCTTTAAAATATAGAATATCTCTAAAGCCAAGGATGTCAAATTCAGAAGGTATAAGTTTTTTCAAGATGGACTCTAGAAGGTCCGTAGGAAGCTCAGACCACTTTGCTTTTCTTTTTTTGATACTATTTTGTTTTAGCTCAACAACTTGGTCATGTATCCTGTTCAAATACTCAACGCACTTGGCCTGGTTGATCTCGACCTCAGGTATGCCATCGGTCAAGCTTGTTAGGTCTTCAGGCCTACTACCACCGTCGACGGCGAACATGAGGCGCTTCATGGCTGCGTGCACTTTACGAGCTCCGTCGACATCATCTTCAATCCTTCTTATTCTTCTCTCTTCTGTAAGGTCGACCTTCAACGTTGTTTGTCTCTTTCTTTCTTTGTTCACGTCGTCAATCACAGGGGAAAATACAGAGTGGCCACATCCCATTGCGACGTTGAAAGCTAACTGGTGTCGCTTGGATTAGGGTTTAGGAATCTATGGGTACTACAAAATATAAAGGCAAAAGCGACGAGATTTTCATTCGTGGGCTTTGACCCACGTTTTTGCGTGGCTATCGCATACGGCGACGTTTTAAGGTATCGTGGGCATTGCTGCCGTGGCCCGTGGGTATTGTCCCCCAAATTAAAGGCACGAATCCTTTAATTTCGTGAGACTCTGCAATATCTGGCACAATAGGCTCAACCCTGTTAATCACCCTAACCCTACTAGGATTAGAAACACAATTAATCCAATATTTAGGACCAGCTAGGTAATTAATTTCAATATTTCCTACGTACAATCAAGGAGCACCTGGGACATGACATGAAGGGTACCAGAAAATCGGCTACTGCGGAGGCGAGACCAGGAGCATGGGGAAAAAACGAGGCTGAGCACCATGGCCAAGTCTGGAGGAGAGCGTGCTGCCGAGGAAGGGATCCCAATTTTTTTAAGTACAAAACTAGGTCTCTTTGATCTGCATGTTCCTTGTCTTCAAATCTCAAGGCGTCTTCTGACTTGTGTGTGCTGTAACCTAGAGTTGTACAAATGGTTCCAAGATTTGTTCACACGTTCTGCCAGAACTATACAGCACCCACCCCGCCACCGCAACAATCCCTACCACCGGATACCGAAACCTTCGATCTGGAGCAAAAACTCCCCGATCAAAGGAACTATGATCGCTTATTGAAACATTATTGGCAAATCGGGATAGTTTTAAAAACTTGCCAGATTCTGATATCTCCAATATATTACGGAAAGTTATATTAAGTGCGTTGATTGAGAAATTCTAAAATAGGGCAGACGTGCCTCCTGGTTGGTACGCCTAGCTAATAAAATACCCAAAATATATGTATCTTAATTGTATTACTGAAACTATTCATGTTTTATTAAAATAAAGGGTTGAGCACCAAAATTGGTTAAAATTATCTCACTTACTTCAACAACAAATTTTTATTTTCACTAACCCAATTTAAAATGAAATGACAACTTTGCCCATAACTTAATTAAGAAATCTCATAATGCCACTCCCTCATCTCGCTCCTCCCTCCGAGGTCTCTCTCTCTCTCTCTCACATCTCTTCGACTGCAATATCTCTCTCCTCCCTCTCTCTCTCTCTCTCTCTCTCTCTCTTCTCTAAGATTTGGTCTGAATTGAGGTCCGCCGAGCCGATGCCGGAGGGTACCAGACCGTAGCAGGCGCTTGTCGACGTCGGTCAGGCCTCGTCGACGACGCAAAGTAGTCGTTGCTGCTCGGGGAGAGTTGTCAATTCAGCCGACTCGCTACTTCGTCGAGGAGGTCATCACCGGCTTCGATGAGACCAATCTCAACCCTCGACCCGAGGACCGGATCCGGCAAGGACCTCAGCCCCGGCCCTCCGCCAGCGTAGGGGCGGCGAGGTCTTAGTTGGTGAGCTTGGCGAAGTGGTTGGTGGCGAAGAGAGAGAGAGGAGGATGCAGATGGTGGAGTAGAGTGAGCTGAAGAACCCATTTGCGGTGAAGGTGGAGGCTGAAATGGCGGCGGAGGCGGTGGCAGGGGTGTGGTGGAGGTGGGTCGGTGCTCGAGGATTTCAGGGTAGTTGTTTTGACAAAGCCATGAGTCAAAGAAAAGGTGGAGACGCTGAGGGATAATGGGTTGGCTGAGAATACCATGATGAGCAGAATCTTCTCTTTCTGTCTGTTTTTTTTTTATTTTTTATGAGAAATCTTCTCTTTCTGTTGGGTTTGTTCTTTCCTTGGAACCATAAATCTTGGTGAAAACCAAGTACATTTTTATTTTATTTTTTAAAATTTGGATGGAGCTGATTCGTTGCAAATCAAAATGGTGCTACTCCTGTTATGCAACAGAATGTTCAGAACTCAGAAGGAATGAAAAAAAAAAGGTTTTATTAGAGAGCAATATATGATTTGAATTCCGAAAGTTCTATTGGGGGGTAATAAACGTTTATTGTCCTTCTATTAGGGGACAAGAGATGTCTATTTGGGGCAATAGATGCTTTCAGAAAATTCCGGTGGGCAGCGATCGATAACCCGATTCTGGTGAAAATTGACCGGAATCCGGCGACCGGTGACCGGCTCTGACGAAGTCTCATATGGTTTCTCTCTCTCTCACTCTAAATAACAAATGGGTGAGGGTAAAATAGTATTTAAAAAAAAAACAAAAACAAAAAAACCTTAATGGGATATTAGGGTATTACATTCTTAGAGTGTTTTGGGTAATAGAGAATTAAAAAACTTAATGGGGTAAGTAGGAAAAAAATCCCTAGAAATAAGGTAAATGGACAAAAACCCTAAAATAAAATATCCAAAACATCTCATACTACCTCCTGCATGGGCCATAATTAGTTGGGCTTATCAGCCACGTGACATGTTTGCCCTACCTAAGATTCTCATAATAACCAAAAACAAAAATCAGTTAGCCCTTTCAGTTGGAGAATAATTAATTATTCTTAGTGATAATTAATGAGATGATCCCTAACTTGACAAGGAATCAATCGTGCCATACGAATGGCGGGAAGAAAAGAAAGGTGGCAAGAAATCAAGCATATGAATCGTGCGAAGAAATTAGTGAACACTTTGGCAGTTAGTTTTAGTTGCAGGCTGTTGTAACTGAGGTTACTTTCTCCTAATGAAATTTTCTGTGCCGGTCTTTATTGCACCTGTTCCACCATGCATGCTCTGTTTTTTTTTCCTTTCTCGTCAAAGCACCTTGTATGTAAGATGTTCACAACTATTTAACTTAAGGAAGATGGCTAATTAGTTTGCTTGAACTGAAAAAATAATTGCTTAGCTTAATTTAGAAAGAAGGGCTGAAGTGCATCAAGAAAAAAAGAAATGAGAATATTATTGTTGAAGCCTTTCAAGAAAAAAGAAAAGGTGAAAGCCGAAGCATGCATGAAGCTTAAGAAGAAAAAAGAGATCGAATGGAACGTTGAAGCTGATCATGGGACAAAAGAGTATGCGACGGATGAAACATCATGCTTGAATCCTAGCCTGAAGGCTATTTACCAAAAAATTTAGTGTCAGGTATCTTATAATAATTTGATTGATACTTACACAACGTACACTTCAATTTCCAAATGTACCAAACACCACAAACTTGTCATGACCCTAACAACATGCACTTTTTAAAAACATAGCTTACCAAAAGTTCAATTGCTATCCATGGATTCTGTTTTCACTAATTATTCTGTTTTCTTGACGTTGATTGCAGATAATTTTTACAAGGAGTACTATCCATGATTCCATGCATCCTCATCACCGGAATGGGAATGTCTGATGCGACACACACCAAGCGTTTCTGTAGAGTCCGTGTTTTCAATAATAAGCATGTGGTTAATTAGGTTACTCCAGATCGGAGTCCACACCTCAATTAGATTACACTAGTGTTATGTGAGATTTTGAGACTAAAACGGCACGACCACATAAAGAGTTATGGAAAAATGAATACTGCTTCTTCCTTCCTTAACTCAATCTTTTCCCTAATTAACACAATGCTGCAATTCTCTCATTATCTAGGCAAAGATCAAAAGGCTTTAATAAGACGTCATTGCTGCATATTTGTTGTCCCACGTAAAAAGCAGAGGAGAAAGAAAAGCCCTAATTCACCAGAAAGCAAGATATATTGTTACAAGGGATCTCACACCAAAGCTCCATGAAAATCGGATCAAATGACAGGGCCCTGGGTCAATACTCGCTCATAAAAAACATATGAGTTGAAACAATAAAAATTTGACTCTTCTATAAGAAATTGTGGAGTTAAGGTGTTCAACCTATTGTAACGTATTGTTGGATTCAAGCGAGTTGGGTCTTTTACAATTCATTATCTTTTAAATACTTTCCTAATTGTTTGATCTTCAGAATCTATGCCCGCCCCAAAACTTCTGTCCCAGCTGCTCATTAATTGTAGATAGGAAATATTGAAATTACCCAGTCCTAAATTGGATTATGTCTCTAATCCTAGTACGGTTAGGGTGATTTGGTTCAACGTATTGGCTATAAATAATTCCCCAACATGTGAACTGCTCATTGAGGTATTTAGATTCCCATAGATTCCTAAACCCTAATTCAAACGACACCACCAATAAACTTGCAACGTACGTACCAATGGGTAGTGGGCACTCGCTTCTCTCTGTATTTTCCCCTACCATGGATCTGCCTTCTTCAGACATAGTGACTGAAGAGTGAAGACCACCATACCAAAAGAAAAGAGAAACGAAGGAGGACTGACGACGTGAACAAAGAAAGAAAGAGACAAAGAACGTCCACGGTAGACTATATTGATTGCTATTGCTACAATTCATGATTTGATTATTCATCAAATAGATGTGAAAACAGTTTTTTAAAATGGTGATTTAGATGAAGAGATCTATATTTATAGAACCTGGTCAAGAGCACAAGGTATGTAAGTTATCTAAATCCTTTTATGGTTTAAAGTAGGCTTCTAAACAGTGGCATGAAAAATTTGATTCCTGCATGATTGGAAATGGTTTTAAATCAAATGAATGTGACAAATGCATATATTATAAATCTTGGAAAAATTCACATGTTATTATTAGTCTCTATGTGGATGATCTGTTAATTTATGGCTCAAATTTGCATGTAATTGATGAGACAAAAACTATGCTTGAGAGCAATTTTGATATGAAAGATCTTGGTGAGCCTAATGTTATTTTGGGCATGAAAATAACAAAAACATGTGATGGTATTTTTCTTGATCAGTCACATTATATTGAGAAAATTTTGAAGAAACATGATTATGTTGGCCACAAGCATGTGTCTACTCGTTTTGATTCTAGTGTTCACTTATTTCCTGTTGAAAGTGAAAATGATGTGATTAATCAAAAGGAATATGCTAGCATAATTGGCAGTTTGTGCTATGCAACTGACTGCACTAGACCTGACATTGCATATGCAGTTGGAGTACTTAGCAGGTTCACAAGTAAATTAACCAGGTAAAGAACATTGGCATGCAATTGAGTGTGTTATGAAATATTTGCTTGGTACTAAAAATTATGGATTATTTTATAAAAATATCCTGCTGTACTTGAAGGCTTTTGTGATGCCGATTGGAATACTCTGTCTGGTGATTCTCTCTCTACCACTGGTTATATTTTTACATTAGGTGGATGTGCTATTTGTTGGAAATCAAAAAAGTAAACAATAATCTCTAATTCAACCATGGAAGCTGAACTTATTTCTCTAATGATGCGCTCATAGCAAGCGCATAATTTAACCCTGAAAATATCGTTAGTAGTATAAGCAAATAGGGATCGTTCTATCCGGGGATTGAGGGTACACTTGTAATTGTGAAACAAATAAAGAAAAGTATTATTTACAAAAATAAAATAAAGAATATAAATATATACAATTGTATAAACAAATAAAGAATTAAAATAATAAAGTATTATTTACAAAAATAAAATAAAGAATAGAAATATATACAAGTAACAAAATAAAAAGGGAGGGGGGTTTAAGAATTATAGAATTGAAAATTAAGATAAATAAAATAAAGAAAATGTAAAAACATATATACAAGGGTGGATCGCAAGGAACAAAGATCAAAACCACATCCATATGCAAGAAATCCAATTACAATTCCTATAGTTGATTTTAAATGTCATGAGAGAGGAGTTGATCATGTGAAACATTCGAAAGCAAATGATTTCCCATATTTTACTTTTCAATGCTAATTAACCTAAGCGAAAGCACCTAGATTAATCCTATCAAACATGCAATCAAGCCCTAGAAAGCTAGTCAATCATGACATGTTCAACGCATTAGACATAGAGAAAGGCTATCAACTCAAGTGTACAACTTAGTATGGAAAAGTCCACCTAATTGCAATCCTCTTTAATTAAATTCGGTCTTTGCACAAAACCTTTACTACTTTGATTCAAGTTTACACAAAACGAAAAGTCGATTTCATGTTCTTAAACCTAGCACCAATTATATCAAAACCCTAAGTGTTTGCAACCAGATAAGATTAAAATACAAAAGTTTTCTATCATGCAAATTTAATTAAACAAACCCACATAAGCAACATAAAAATCAACATATAGAAATCACAACTTTATCTCAAAACATATAAACGGGCTTTAAACTTTGCCCTTAACATTATTTGTTAACTAGAATTCATAGTTCTACAAATCTAAACAAAGAAAACCAAAAGAAATTACAAGGAAAAAGATAGAATTACACCATGAAGGGAGTGGATGATGAAGAGCTTGAGACGTTGATCTTGAATCTTTAAAGCAAGACTTCACTATCACGGCACAAGGTGGATGATGACGGCTAGGAGGCTTCATGGCTTCTTCTTCTCTTCTTCTCTTTGCTTAAAAATGCAGAAACTTAAAACTAGAGAATGGAGAGAAAAATGGAAAGGAAATGGAGAGACAAAGAAGATGAGATGGATGAAGGAAGATCTTAACTAAGGAAAATGGAGAGGAAATGGTGAGACAAGGAGATGAAATGGATGAAGGAATTTTTTTTAGAGTGAGAGGAGAAGGTGTTTATATAGGGAAGAGAAAGAAGAGTGAAATTGGAAAAGATGGAGTAAATTAGTGTGAGTAATGATGGAGAAAACATGATGATTACACCCTAAAACATGGAATGTTTTTGGGTGATGATGATGGTGGATTAGTGTGAGAAATGATGGAGAAAACATGATGATTACACCCTAAAACATGGAATGTTTTTGGGTGATGATGATGATGGATTTCCTACTCATTTACTTCAATTTTATCTCCACCATTTGTAGGTAAGTGTGGACATAATGCTCATTTCACCATCATTTACTCCAATGTACCTAAGAAAATAGAAATTGAGTTAAAAATCGATTCATTAAGGAATTAACTAAGCAAAATGTGAGGAATTAACTATTAAAATACCACATTAAAATGCTTCTATCATCTAACATTGGCATGCAATTGAGTGTGTTATGAAATATTTGCTTGGTACTAAAAATTATGGATTATTTTATAAAAATATCCTGCTGTACTTGAAGGCTTTTGTGATGTCGATTGGAATACTCTGTCTGGTGATTCTCTCTCTACCACTGGTTATATTTTTACATTAGGTGGATGTGCTATTTGTTGGAAATCAAAGAAGTAAACAATAATCTCTAATTCAACCATGGAAGCTGAACTTATTGCTCTAGCTTCAGCAAGTGAAGAAGCAAATTGGTTGAGAGATTTATTGCATGAAATTCCTTTGTGGGAAAAACCTATACCACCTATATTGATTCATTGTGATAGCATTGCAGCTATTGGTAGAGTAAATAACCGTTATTATAACGGTAAATCCAGACCTATAAGAAGAAAGCACAGTACTGTGAGATCATATTTGAGTGATGGAATTATTAATGTGAATCACTGTCACGCCCCGAATTTTGAATAACAAATTCATAATCCGAGACATGAATATACAACTAAAACATAAGTTACTCAAATTTCGAATCTCAAAATAAATATTACAACTCACTTATACAAAGTAAAATTGTAAAGCTCCAATTGAGCATCACTCACCTCACTATTACAATCACTGTAAAACTACAACAATTACTCTAACCTGCACGATCACCGCCCTGATTCTCCTAACCTGCAAGACTTCCTGCTACACAATTTGAATAGTGTACCGGGATTGCAACAACACCAAACCCGGTAAGCTTTTGACAGCTCGTGAGTAAATAAGAAGGGAATGTTGATTTTATAACGCATTTATTTTAACTCAAGTAAAAATCAACAATCACATCATATGTAAGGAAACATCAAACCAAAACACGGAACATCCACAACGAATACATTTCCACAATCCTCAAATCCACAATATCACTACTTTGGTCCATCCCAACCGTTTGGATCCAACTACAACTACATCTCGGTTCTTATTTAACCGGCGGTCTTCGGACTCCCAGTCCTCAGAGCACTACAATTCTACCCTCTCGGTTCTTATCTAACCGGCGGTCTTCGGACTCCCAGTCCTCAGAGCACTACAATTCTACCCTCTAATCAACTCAGAAGATCAACATAATTATCACACACATTTATAACAATCATGGTAATTTCCAATACAATATCATATCTCAACCAAATTATCATAATTCCACACCCACCTCAATGTCACACCATTCCATATATATATTCACGTAAATATATATATACGTAATCATCCGCACAGGGATAATCACTAATACCAACTATAATTCACACACAAGAAAATCAGGAAATTCATTTTGTATAATTAAAACATTTTACTTACCTATGGACCGTAGTTGATCAAGTCCATATGATTAAAAACAAATATTTATTCCATAAATATTTTTCACACAATTACAACAAAATAAATTAATTAACAGTGCTCGGTTCGTAATATGAACCGCGTGAGATTTACTCACCTCTAATCCCGCTGCGTCTTCAATTTCACAAAATACCCCAAAACCGCTCACCAAGGAAGACCGTCAATCACCTAATCAAACATGATCCAAAACTTAGCCAACCAACTCATAAATAAAAATAAAGACGATCCAACGGTCGGATCGAAATTATATGATGATCCAACGGTCGGATCCTCACGGATCGCCCATAGAATCATCCCCCAAAATTATCACGAAGATCCAACGGTCGGATCTTCCTGAATCATCCTTATCAACCTCTCCACAAAATTTCATGAAAATCCGACGGTCGGATTCTCACGAATCGCCTTCCAAAACCCTAATTTCGCCTTCCAAAACCCTAATTCACAATTATACGAAGATCCAACGGTCGGATCTTTGCCCGTGACCTCACAAGGTCACCGGGACAGTCATACGATCAACATATCAAAACTACAAGTCCATCGGACGGTCCGATCTTCGAAAAACATTAATTAGATTATTGAAATCGATCGAAACCGTCAAAATTCATAACTAAATCATACCACATCCAAAAAATGCTTATAATATATCGAAATGATCGTATTGAAATGTAGAATCTAAAAATGTAAAGAAACCAAATTTTTGACTCCCGGAGGTGGCCGGAAAATGGCCGCCGGAAAAGAGGCAGAGCCGCCGCCGACCACCGCCAATGGTGTCGGGGCCTGGCTGCTCCTCTTCCTCTCATCGAGCCCAATAATTTTCATAACTAGCACGAAGTCTGAAAATGACCGGAAGTGGTCGAAAAAGCTACCTGAAAGTCACGGTTCGCCGGAAAATTTCCAGAAACCGGCAGCTCCTCTGTTCAACGTGAAAAAGTCCACCACTCGCTTCGATTTCTTCATGAACGTGATTTAGAACTTCATTCCGAGTGCATCTATCCAAGAATCTCAAAGATTGGATGTCTAGAACTCGAGATATCGGCGTTGACTCAAAATTGAGCAAAAACCGGCTCCTCCTTGCTGCGGCGGCTACCGGCGGAGACAGGCCGAAAGGAGGCCATGGGGAGGTGCGCAAGGCTGAGGCGAAGCTACCCTGAAAATTTCACGAGCTATGGTGGCCGGAGGAGGAAGAAATGGAGGAAGGAAGGATTTCGGCGATTTCCGGCCGGTTTTCGCAGCAGCGCCCGACCCCCGCGCCATTTTTGATTTTTTTGATTTTTTTCGGATTTTTCCGAAAATGAAAATATATATACTAATTTGGAAATTCTTCAAAAAATCATAACTAATTCATACGAGCTCCGATTTTTACGTTCCACATATGCACGCGATCGTATCGATGAGCTCTACAACTTTCATGAAGAAAGTTTTCCCAAATTCTGTACGTATAAAAAGTCAATTTTTGAGACGCCCCTAAATACGTACGATTTCGAAATAAAATCGATCGAACTACTTCCACACTTCTCCAAGCTTCGTACAATCACCGATGACCACGAAATCATTCTAAAATGTCCTCGGAAAATAAATTGGATTTTCGGGGTATTACAATTACGTTAAATCATGTGATAATCTTGCAGATCCTTTAACTAAGGGCTTGGCAAGAGAAAATGTCTGGAATACATCGAGGGGGATGGGATTGAAGCCCATATCGTCATGAGCCATATATGGGGACACCAACCCGGTGATTAGAGATCCTAAAAACTGGGTTCAATGGGAAAAACGAATCATAAGGTGGCCGTAAGAAAATGCACTATATTTTCTTACTCATCCATATGATGTAAGTGCATTAATCTTGTAACGTATATAAAGGTTGAGTTTACTTAAAACTCTTAATAAAATCTGTAGCTCATATGAGTGGGATGCCATAGTTACAAGAGCATCCTTGACGGATTTTACCTATATGAGCGAGAGAGTGGGGCCGCTCTTTATGAGAATTGGGCTTATTCTTGAAATACACTCATGAAAACCGGGATAAGCTCAAGGCCGTAACATGCTAGCTAATAAAGCTCATATTAACACCTGAATTATTATGTGTGAGCAGTAGTTCTTATTTCCCTTTAAGCAGTTGTAGTTCAAGTCTGAGACCACTATCAACTCTGGAGTAGGAATTACTGTTTCACTAAGTGAAGGTTCAATGCAGAGCACACCTTCATAATGCATAATGGTTTGTCTTTGGCCGGTAACTTTGGTTGATATTTTTTTTTTTAAATATTAAAATGAGTGGGGGAATGTTGTAACATTTTAATATTTTATTTATTATTGAAATTAATTTTGGGTGAATTTATTTTGTACGTGTTTAAATTTAGAATTTATTTTGAATTTTATTTTGTAACTCATGGTGTTTTATTTTGATTTATTTTGGGTTTTAATTCTTGTAACCTATAGCTTTTGGTTACTACCCTATTAATGGTGGGGAGTGTCCTAAGAGCCTATAAATAGCACCATTTGTTGCATGCTCAAATAGATCATTGCTTTTACGTAATACTATTACGATACACTACTATTCACCCATCAACTTTCTTTTCAAAAATCCCCCAAAGTGTCTTGTGTGTTTTTTGGCCAAAGAAATGTGTTCCTTTGGTGGAGTTTTGGGTTCCTCTAATTTGTGCAGATTGGTGGGAGCCACACAACTTGTTGTTGGGCTATTGTATCCTGGAGGGGACAAGTCAAGAGATTTCTGGTGCACCGGCATTGTTCCGCAGAGGGCTTGAATCTCCTTAGAGAGAGCGAGATACCCGCGCCTCAGCCTTTTGTCAACGAGTTTCTCATATAGAAATTATAATTTTATTGTAATTTTAACAACATAGACCACCTAACTGAAGAGAAGAAGATTAAAATGACTGAAGGAAGTACTGATCGACGCCCACCCGATGAAACGAAAAGATAAAAGAACAAGAATGCCTCACGACGACGTGAACAAGAAAAGTAAGAGACAAAGAACCAAAGAGAAAAAGTTTGATCAGGTTCACACAGCCATCAAGCGTCTCATGTTCGCCGTCGATGTTGGTAGTAGGCTTGAAGATCTTGTAAGGTTGACCAGTAGCAATCCTGAGGTGGTAGAGATCAATGAGCCCAAGTGCGTTGAGTATTTGAACAAGATACATGACCAAATTGTTGAGCTAAAACAGAATAGTATCAAAAAGAGAAATGCAAACTGGTCTGGGCTTCCCACTGAGCTTCTAGAGTCCATCTTGAAAAAGCTTATACCTTCTGAATTTTAGCATTTTCAATTATTTTATGATTTTACATTATGTTTTTTAATTTTTATAATTTTATTTTATTTTAATAATATTTTAATTTAGACTAAAATTAATTTATGAGGAAAAAATTAATTTTTAAGATGTATATATATTTGGATGAGGTATTTATGTGGTATTGTTAATAACATTTTTGGATAAGTTTTTTAAGTCCCACGTACCACTTCGAAAGCAAATATGTAGATTCCCGATTAGATATAGTGTCGACGTGGCAAGATTAATTATTACAGAGTCTTATCAAATTTGCCGATAGGAATTTTGAATGCCACGTTCGTGTTGTGATCAACTCTCTAGATTTCCAATTAGATTTTATGCATACGTTTAATATTTTTACTTTGGGCCGCGAACGACGCGTCGTTTGATGGCGTCACCCTGGCGAGTAAAAGGTTGTGGGAATTTCATTATGTGATAGTGATTTGAGTATGGTTATGACTTGTGAGGGCTGTAGCTTTAGTCCAAGAAGAAAAAACGAGGTGTGCTTGTGACTTAATTATTATGCCGAATGACCAATCTTGGATGAGTTGTTAAAGTTGATTTTTTTTTTTTATGCCTAATGGCTTAACATTAAGGTTAAGCCTTGAGGCATGAACTGAGAGCCCTAGACTCAATGACCGGACCCGCGGCAATTCGCTTCCTGCATGTTTGGTTTTAGCCACGGTTATCATTTGGTGTTGATTCCGTTTAAGAAGGATTTGAGCATCTTCATAAATTCCTTATTATGGCTCTTATTTGGGCATTTTGCTAAGAATGCCTATTACTTAGCGTATGAAGCCACCATCACATATTACTTCAATGCATAAGTTCGAGTTAAGAAATAAATTGATTCCTTCTAAACACTAATGAGAGAGTTTGCATGTGTGGTCCTTTGGTCTCCATCCAGCCACTGATTTAATAGAACTTCTCATTTACAGTGTTGGACAAAATATCAAGTTCGAATCTTTCTTTTTTCAATTATCACAATAAAAAATAACAAGTAATCATCGATCCATGAGTTATGTAATGCAACTTCATAATCTTCAAAGTTAGTGAGCCTTAAAAAATTTGTTCTCTTACTTGAAGTTGTATTGAGGCCTAGTGAGAATTTGCTAGACACATAATGACTTGACAGAAAGACAGAACATTTTCAATCAAAGAAAAAAGAAACACATAACATTTCGAACTCCAACAAGATTAGGCTAGTTAACCACATTGACATATAACAAGATTAAGCTACTAATTGGGAGGTTAGTATAGAGGTGCCTTTTGCACAACATAGTTACTATATAAAGAGAAAGAAATCAACCAATCTATCAACATGTGAATGTGTTACTATATCAACCAATCTATCAACATAGTTACTATATAAAGAGAAAGCAAGCAACTGTAGCTTTTAAATCTGTCTTTTGCTGAGGATGATTGCTACTTTAGCATGACTCTCTACAGTCGTAGCACGAATCTTGGCGGTCATAGCACGAATCTCTACGGTCCTAGAGCAGAGACCAGAACTGATCTGCGATCTTAGTGAAGTCCAGTCTTGTGAACTCACCATCCATTTGTCTCAAATTCTCAATGAGGTTCATAGCATGTAATCGGTCTGCTGTGTATTCAACTCCAATAAGGTTCATAGCATGGATTTCAGATAGTTCCATTGACTGCTATTGTTATTGTTACCATCCCTCAAAAGCTAGCATTTATTGATGTCGCAACGCATGTTTTCAAGGTTGAAGGTGCGTATATTTTTGCAACACACGCATTCGTTCCATTATTAATTCACATAGTTCTAAACTGACAAACTTGTGATTATTTCTTAAATAGTAATGAAAAGTTTACTCAGTCATGTTTTTGCTGAGCTCATTTTAAGTTTTAGTACCCGCTTCCTTCAATTCTTTAAACACTTGGCGCTTTTACGAAAATTAGGTTCCCGCAAATTTTTAAACAAAACTTTTAACACCGGTCATTTTAAGAACCGGTGTTAATAATACACATTTAAATCGGTATTTTTCTAAAACGATGTTAGTTAAGTTTTTTACATCGTGTGCAAGTTTGACCGATTTAAATTATGTAATGTCTAATAACATAATTCTAGTAGTGCATGCTCAAATTTCCCAAGCCGAAGTTTCTCAAACACTTCATCAAACTGTCGTTCTCAAAGTTACGTTCCTCGAACTCTTCCTCAAACAAAAGTTCCTCAAACTTAGGATCCTCGAGTAGAAGACAAATTTCCTTGTGACAAGCTCCTTTCTTTCTTGAATTTGTTTCCATAATTTTAGTTTTCGTGTCAATCTCAAGTTCCTTCACATCCTTGTACATTGATAGAGGCTTAACTGTTTCCGCGCCAACCTCCCTGCCCTAGAAAATTGCTCAATACATCTGTCACCAGAGACTTCAGAGACTGATTGCCCTGCTACCATGTCAACTTTAGAGGAATCCATAGGCACAACTTTACATGCTGGAACCAAGGTATATGTGCTGTTGATCAATCTCTATCTGCAAGCTCTTTAAATCATTTTCAATCTCCAAGAAAAGTCTAAGGAAGAGGCCTTGGAGATCAAAATCTAATTGAGAAAGCTTGTACTTGTAATTACTTTTGTACCTACTCCAATATTTGCGAACAAGCTGTGTAGATAGGCACAAATGGAGTTCCTTCAACAGTACTTCCTTTGAATGGAAGGCTTTGCCATGTGTAAATAGGAGTAACAACAATGGTTGCAGACACTATAGAGTTAGTTCCAGATATGTATAAATCTTGCAACTGTTAGCATTTCCTTGTAGAGCATCGTAGAATGCATGAAATGCATCCTGAATTCGTGATATTAGAAAAGGATTGGAGCAGCAACTTCTTCTCTTGCCGCAACAGCTTGCCCAATTGTATCACTTTGCTGATTGCTAACATGAAGCTAGCTGATTTTTCCTTGGTCCATCCGGGTCATGGTCTAGTGACTTGATCCAAATTGCAATCTGTCTAACAAGTATCTAAAGCATTGAAGATCTTCTTCCGTTCTTGAAGCTTCCTTAAAAGTGTAACCATGACCTTCTCTATATTGTTTTTGGTTTCTTTATTTTGTAACTATAAAGAAAATTTCAACAGCGTTCTAGAATTTTGTTTTAAATGGATGTTTTAAAACTATGTGAGAATAAAGAGTATGTTTTGATGTTTAATTTTCAATAACCTTGAAGCATGAAAACGTTTTAGAAATTTTCAGATTATAATTTGCGGTTTCATGATATGTTGATAATTGTTTGTTGATTTTGTGCTTCAATCCCACATTTTATATGTTTTTTGTTCTTTGGTTGCAAACTTAGAGTTATATAAGCATATAATTGTTTCCAAATTAAGATTTGCTAGCGTTCTAGGTCTTAATTGCTTAGTGAAAAACCTATACTTCCTTAGGTAAATCAACAATGAGTTTTGCATGTTTGATTAGCATTCTAATTTATGTGCTTTGCTTAAATCAATCAAACTTCCATGAAACTTTATGCGTTAACTGTGTTTTGTTAGGGAATTGATCACTCACTAGCGATGCATGTTTAATAGGTTTAACTATTGTGCGTTCATCTAGTTAAATAAATAAGGGAAGTAATAATTAAGAACTTCATATGCATTCATCTCTGTTCTTGATTGATTTCTTTCTATGACATATTTGATACGAAGTTTATGTTTGATAATCTACTTAACGTGTTAATGGTTGTAATTACATCTCTATTTCCTCCATTCATCTAGTTCTACTTTGATTTAGATTTAACAACAACAAAAAAAGAGATCACTTAGGTTATATAGTTAGATTAGAATAGAAACTCTTATAAATTCCCTCTTATCTTGTAATTTTCGTAAATATTTATACTCTCTTTTATTTATTTCTTTACACTTTGTGAGTAATAGTTGTTTGTTTAACATTTCTAACAGGAAGTGTACCTCAATCTCCAGCTAGAACGATCACTACTTATTCTAACTACGATTCGATACAGGGTTAATTTTGAGCACTCATTCCAATTGTGTCCACTGATTTTGACCAACGCACGAACTATCTAGCTGGCTAGTGACATTGACTCCATCTTAAGAATTTTTAGGAGAAGTTTAAGCTCTTTGTTCAAATCTTCAAGCTCTTCTGCATAACCCCTCCCACAACAACCCCATTCATGCTTATTGACTCCACCTTAAGCCTTCCTAGCAGAATTTGAAGCTCCAGGTTTAAATCTTCAAAGTCTTCTCCATATCTCCTTCCGAAATAGCCGCATACATGCAGATTTAGAACACTAACACTTGACAATTGGTCAAGGAGCTCTACACAGTCATTCATTTTCCTCTCTAGCTCTTCCAAGTATCCGGATGAAAGGCTGAGATGCAAGTTGTGTTGTCTTAGCTTCTCAACAACATGTGGCTGGAGTTTTCTTAGAGTGCATTCCAGCAGCTTCAGTTGAGTCTTGAAGATCTTAGTATTCTCAAGCGCAAACTTAACCCCATCGGACAGGAGCTGAAAGGGTGCTCCTGCGAGAAAATCAAGAGTCATGGTGCAAAATGAACAGAAGATATATTAGTGTGAAGAAGATAAACTGATGATTTTGAATTGATGTTGAATTGTATCTCACCCTAACTAGCTAGTAATTTGTAAAAAAAAATTTGAGTTAGAGTTATATATTGAATTGATAAAAGCTTCCTAAAAGTTTCATGTAGAACCATAAAAGTTTTGCAGTTCTGAGTTATATTGAATTAGAGTTATATAGTGAATTATAGAGTCACCCTAGAAGGAAGCTAGCTTTGAGAAAATGATAATAGTCAGT
Organism: Rosa lucieae; assembly: GCA_024704745.1. NCBI lineage: Eukaryota > Viridiplantae > Streptophyta > Magnoliopsida > Rosales > Rosaceae > Rosa > Rosa lucieae. The sequence continues at coordinate 1,823,651 of CM045493.1, forward strand.
CAGATTTGTTGAATACTGAAATATTGTCAATTATAACCGATTGAACAAGTTATACCTTATAGTTGGTCTAATGCCCATTATCGCTAATGAAATTCTTGTAAGCTTTTGTTAAAGAAGCTTCCATCTCAATCAGTTTCCTCTGATGAATCTCAATAATTCAACTTAAAAATTTAAGTTCAAAGGCCCTTGCATAATTTAGTACTGCTCAAAGATGGTACTTTGAGTGTCTAATTTTGTTCATTTCATTATGTAGGGGAGAGTTGGATTACCTTGTTGTTGACATGCCCCCTGGAACTGGTGATATTCAGCTTACTTTGTGCCAGGTCTTGCTTTCTTTCCATATGCACTTTATTTTTTTCTTTTTATTTTAGGGTTCCAGATTAAGAGAATTCCATCAATCAAATTATGCATTCCCCTTCATATTTGTGTGATTAACTTTTTTTTTTTTTTTTTAGGGAAATGAAAGACTTAGTTTGTATCTAGTATGTTGTATGTGGATATTTTACCCAAGTTTTTTCCTATTCAAGATTTCTACGTTTTGATTTGGACAAAGTTTTAGATTTCAAGTAGTTTCATTGACTACTACTGTTATTGTTACCATTCCTCAAAAGCTAGCATTTATTGATGTCGCAACGCATGTTTTCAAGGTTGAAGGTGCGTATATTTTTGCAACACACGCAGCCAAGTATATGGCTATATATATATATATATATATATATAAATGAAAAACAAAACATAAGGTATGACATATATAAAGCCGAGTTCAGGTGTATATATAAACCAATCTATTATATCTCATTTAAAACATACAGATATGTGTGTGTAGATAGATACATATAAGAAATAGTCTTGCTAAACTAATTTTTCTTTTTTCCGTATTTTCTTTTTGATGGTCCACAAGGCGAGGAATTAATAGTGGCCCGTTGGGTGGCAAAGAGGGGTGCCTTCCATTTCTACCGCTTCTTTTTCAGGTCTAAATGTGAGGCTTCAAGTGATATGCATATATCTCTATATCGAAGGAATTAAGAATGCTCCTCCTACTCTGAAAGATGCTCCTTTCAGAATCAGAATGTACTTAAAACCTGACGCGCCAGTTTATGTGGAAAAGAGCTCGAATGTGCTGTTGGAACACATACACAGTTTGGCTCCAGAAACAAGATCTCAACAATACAATCACATATTATAAAATTGAAGTATTTAGATGTAATTTTAGAGTTCAGGACTTCATACATAATAGTCCTCCGCAATCAGGGGTGGAGCCACGTGGGGACCTAGTGGGTCTAGTGCCCCACTGAATTTTATATATATTTTTATTTTCTGTATATGAAAAGAAGTATAAGTTGTCTAGAGCTCACAAGTTTCATTGCCAGCCAACTAGGTGTAGTGGAAAGGCTATGTTTGTATTTTTCAACTAGTTTCAAACTTTCAATTGGTCCTAGGTTCGAATCACATGGGTATTTTTTTCTTTTTTTTCTTTTTAAGAGCTTTGACACAATTTTTCCTTATTGTTTTAAAAGCTAAAAATAAATTATGTCTTCATAATTTGTCTAATATCTAAATCTATATCTATAGTTTTACTAATAAAATATGTAATTTTAAGAAAAATATTAATCTTACCACAATTTTTTATATTAAAGTTTTGGCATATATTTTAAATTAATTTTTTTTTAAATTCTGAGTGCCCCACTTGATATGAAATTCTGGCTCCGCCACTATCCGCAATCTAATCTTTTTTTTTTTTTTGAAATGAGGTTTGGAACCCAGCTTAGCTAGGAGGCTCATCCCCACGCCTTAGATTATTATTAATAATCATAGAATGATACAACGGGGATGACATAAGGCCTGTGACCACAACAATAATCCTCGTACAGAATATCCCGAATGATAACAGGACTCTCATCTAACCAAACTGCATCTAGAAAATCAACACTAGCAAGATGTGCCAATCTATTGGCTACACCATTTGCTTCACGGTAGACATGACGAAACTGAAAGAAAGAAAAACTACTCACGTACCTCTTACAATCTTCCAATATCCGTCCAATATCAGATAAGTTGTCTGCTCCCTTATTCAGGGCATATACAAGATTGGCACAATCACTTTCTACTTCAACACTGCTCCAACCCTGATGGATTGCCAATAACAAAGCTGCCCAAAAAGATTCTGCCTCCATATGAAGTGCAGATTGTGCAGAACGGATCGAAATGTTGTGCAAGAGCAGCCGTGCATAATCCCTGGGCATTACGCCCCACCACACCAATACCACCTTGGCTCTTTTCAGCGGTAAATGCACCATCAATGTTGAGCTTCAGTCGTCCACTTGGTGGACAGCGCCAATGCATCTTTGTCCGCTTTTGCTTACTGATGGAAACAGGCTGAAACTTTTTGTATTCCTCTAGAAAAGTACAAGCCCCTGTGATCATATGTAGAGGGTTATATATAAATGCCTTCTTTCCACACAATTCGATCTATTTCTTTCTGACCACACCACCCATGCATAATGAGACAAGGAACAATTCCAAAGCACTAGTAGTCAACGTATCAAATAGTCATCTAATCCATTGAGTTCGCCGTCGACGGTGGTAGTAGGCTTGAAGATCTTGTAAGGTTGACCAGTAGCAATCCTGAGGTGGTAGAGATCAATGAGCCCAAGTGCGTTGAGTATTTGAACAAGATACATGACCAAATTGTTGAGCTAAAACAGAATAGTATCAAAAAGAGAAATGCAAACTGGTCTGGGCTTCCCACTGAGCTTCTAGAGTCCATCTTGAAAAAGCTTATACCTTCTGAATTTGACATCCTTGGCTTTAGAGATATTCGATATTTTAAAGCCGTCTGTCATTCCTGGAGAACCGCTGCAATATCTTGTAGCTCTTACGTCCCGTTGCCTCGAACTCCGTGTCTCTTGCTTCATGAAAATAACTCCTCCCTTTTTGATCCCATAGGAAAGAAGGTGCACAAAATCAGGAACATCTGTGACTTTTTTTCTCGAGCCACCTGTGTGGGTTCATCATATGGGTGGATTGTCATGTTTTACGAAGATGAAGATTCAAAGGAATCAATGGCACATCTTTTTAACCCGATTTCAAGAGCCAGCATTCCAATCCCAGGCGCACAGACCCTTCTAGACTACAGCCTTGCAAACAAAATTTCTAAAGCTATTGTTTCGTCCAATCCGTCTAGCAACAAAAACTTTTTTGTGGTAGTGGAATATAATGGAAATCTAGCATACTATAAGCCTGGAGACGGAGACAAATCATGGCGAAAGTTGGGCGATAATAAGAGATACAAATATATTATGTTTCACAATGACCAATTAATTGCATTGGGTTAACTGAGATTTGGAACTTCAAGGAATACCCTCCTCGACGACCTCGGCGTATTGAAGACTCTCCTACCGACGGACGGGTTGAAGATTCCTATTTGGTGGAGTCATTGACGGGAAATATTTTACGTGTGGGAAAAAGTGTGAAAGAAAGAGGTATGGATGAGACTTCACAGTTTTCTGTGAAAAAGTTAAACTTAGCGGAAAGCAAATGGGAAAATGTGCAAAGTTTAGGCGACCAGAGCTTATACTTGTTTCGTGAACATGTAATGTCATTGCCGAACCCATGTTTCTTAGGATGTGAGAAAAACTCAATCTACTTCGCAACAACAAAAGTTGAAGAATATAGAATATACAACCTTGATGAAGGTAAAGTAATTAGGAAAGAGTCATTTAGTGAAAATGTACAATTGAATGCTTGTCGTAAACCATTTTGGATTGTTCCTAATCCATGGTGAAGTATTTGTAAGATCGGTTGGTTGTATACTTATAATACTTGGATATATTAATTATTAAAGATGAAATCTTTCTGATTTTGATTGCTTTGACTCTTTTTGAGTATTAAAGTTCTATTTATTTTTTCACTGCGTTGGGTTCATTACACATATAATTGGGCCGAACAACAGTCAAAAGAGAAACTTGTTGACCACGGTCCAAGCCCGATTGTGATCCAATTACTAAATCGGGTGCGAGCATAAAATCCCGGTCACTCCAGACCTCAAAATTGTCGTCTCTAATTCTCTCGACTCCATTACTCACAATGACTGAGCCGCGCAAAAGCAAGAGAAAATGGGATCAGTTTGTTCATGTTTCACTCAAGGCAAGGCTGTCCAGACCCAGATGGAAATCGAAAACTTGGGTATTGTACTGTTTTATGTTCTGCTTCCCAAACACATTTCTTAGTGAGCATTCTGTTAACTTTTGTTTGTTTTTATTTCCTCTATCTCTACAAGGTTTGAACATGAAGGATACTACAGCGGAAAAGGTGAGTAAGTTTCAATTTTACAGTGAAAATAGGAAAGAATATATATATATATATATATATATTTTTTTTTTTGAAAGTATAGTAAATTAGTATTTTGTATAAACGTTATAAAAGAAGTGGATTATGAAAGTCATGATAAAAATAAGTATACAATACCGGTCTTCTATTCTTGTTGGGTAAATTTTCCAGTTTACTAATTTTGGGAATTCCTTTGTGTTTGCAGGAAGATTTGAGAAAGATTCATGTGGGTTTGATTTTTGTCGTAACTTTTTCATGCATCTCCTTTTGGGTATAAAGTAGATGATCAAATTAATTCATACTGCAGGCCAAGATTGTGGAGCAGGAAGAGATCTTTGTGAAGGAGAGAGCTAAATGGGAAGCTGAAAACAGGTGTCGCTACAACAAGGTATGCAGGATCATTGAGTAGTCAGTCAGTGTTTCCGAAAAGACTAATGTGCTGTAACATGTATGGTAATGGTAGTATAATTCAAAGTAGGACTTGATACATTCATATTTTGCAGAATGAGTTTTTTATCAACAGATGTCGTTGGGAAGCAGAATATAAGAAACGACACTTTCAGAGTGTATATGAAGATGTAAGTTGGATTGTACGTGTCTCGTAATTAATTCAAATGTCCAGTTTTTGAATTAACTTGAATGTTTTGTTGATATGCCATCTGTTTATCGTGACTTTGCAGAGAAGGAAGGCTGTTAAAGATGTCCCTTGCTTTTGGGTTACAGCAATGTATGCTAACAAGATAATCCGTAAGGAGGTTGGCAATATTTAACCAAATCATATACTTTGCTTTTGATTTTTAAGTTTTTAATTAATGGTGGACGTATGATCTAATAGATTGCGAAGCACGATGAAGATGCTCGCGAATTCCTGAAGGATATCAAGTCATGTAGGACAGATGATCTAAAAGGATTCCAGCTGGAATTCATGTTTGATTCTTCCAATCCTTATTTCAAAAATGAGGTCCTCACCAAAAAGTATGAGCTGAAGGATGGCGGAGAGTGTACATTCTTGATGGCAATTGGGTAATTCAAGTTCCTGATGTTTTACTAATTTTTCCTATCAGTGTTTTGTTTTTTTCCTTATGGTTGGATTAACTTGTTGTAGGACGGAAATCAACTGGTATCCTGGCAAAACCTTGACAGAAAGTATTGAGAAAATGACCATTGGATCTGAGGTTGTTCAAGTAGCCCAAACATGTCAAAGTTTCTTCAACTTCTTTGCTACGAAAACTCATCGGACTTCTCTTTGTTTGGATGAAGATGCTGTAAGTTTGGATTCGTATATGGTACTTAGGTTGTTCAGTTTAGTTAATAATGATGTTAAGCTAGCTTTCCTAATATCTTTTAATGGATGCACTATGTCAGGATAAACTCAAAGGCAATATTATTCCCCTGGATTATGCAATCGCGTATGTAAATGAATTCTTTTGGTTGGATGTGTAATCCCATCGTAAATTGAAAAAGTTCTTCAAATGCCTTTAAGTTATTCATGATGCATTGGAGTATGCATCTCTTTTTATTGTGTAGTGAATGACATGTTGCTGTTGTGATCTGTAGTGTCATACTTAGAGACGATATCATTCCACACGCAATATCGTGGTTTAATTATGATGAAGAAGCTGCTATGGATGAAGAAGATTAGACAAGAAAAAGTATACAATTTTATCTAATCTGTTGTCGTTCATTGTAGTTCTCATGTTGTTTGGATTTATATCGCAGACCATTGCTGATATGCTTTTTTGATGATTTCTCTAGGTTTTGCAGTTGTAGAGGGTTCTAGAGGAGAGATAGAGATAGAGTCAAGCGCTTCATTATTGTGAAACCTATTACCTATGTCTATTAGTACATTTTAGTTGATCTCACTTAAATTCCTATTAATCAATATCATATTTAGTTGTCTTCTGAAACGTATTTATGTTAATGTGCCACTCATTGAGCTGATGCTAGATTAACACCAGATATTTATGACTTGATCAAAGGGTTTTGGCTTAAAAAGCATTTTATGTAACATAACCAGAACAGCAACATGTGCTGCTAGCTTTGTTTATGATCATTGGTGTGGCTTTATCATCACTTTATGTACTTTTCTGTATTACTGAAAATGACAAATACATAAGTGCTAGAAGAATTCACAAATGTATCAACAAAGGGGCTTAAGAACCTCCCTTGCATGTAGCCTTATTATGTCCTGGCACCTTGCAGTTTGAGCAAAAGACTTCCTTCTTGCCACACGCCCACACCCTCTGTTTTCTTCTGTTTTTCTTTATCCTCGCTTTTGGCCTGGAGATGGAAGGAGGAAGTATACTATATTCTTAGCTTCTGATCACTATCCAAAGGCTTGAATAACAGAACGTTGTCAACTTTCTTGTAAGAACGTTGACAACTTTAACCGCCACAGGGGTTATGATTCCAAATAAGTTGTAAGAACGTTGTCAACTTTATTGTTCAAGAACAAAAATCACACATTCCTACCTGTGCAGTTGAAGACAGCAATAACATGGCAGCAAGGTAGCCCAGTTGATTTCCAATCCAAACTATACTCCCTATTGTTGAGATTCACAACATTAATGGAATCACTGTGAACCTCAAAAAGAGATGCGAATGTTGAAGCTTGTCAAGAAAAAAAGTTAAAGCCGAAGCATGTATGAAGCTTATGAAGAAAAAAGAGAATGGAATGTGTTGAAGCTCATCGAGGAATAACAAGAGTATGTGACGGATGAAACATGCTTGAATCCTAGCCTGAAGGCTCTTTAAAACAAAACAAAAACAAATATATATATATATAGCATCGTGTATCTTCTAGTAATTAATTTGACACTTCCACAACACTTCAACTTCCAAATGTACAAATTAAACACGACAAACTTGCTTAACAAAACTTGTTCAAAACATAGCTCACCAAACGTTCAATTGCTATTTTCTGTACTGCAGTTGCTTGTTCTTACAGAAAGGCATAAGCCCGCTTCTTTTGCTGACTTTTAGACTTATGATTTAGCTAAATATATTGTTTCCTTACGCTCCTCGCAGATTTAGAAAGACGGAATTTGTTGGATGCACCGTGTCTGGCTAATTCAAATGTATGATTAGCAAATATTTTGCAGCAAGGATGAAGGGTCACAGAGATCGGCCGGATTTCGATCTTTCTCAATTGGTATCCAAGTCTGTGTGTGGTCTCAAATTTTATTTCTGGAGCTGTGGTGGTGTGTTTGGATTTCGATCTTTCTCAATTGGTATCCAAGTCATTATTGCTTGTACAAAACCATGAGTGAAAGAAGTCATCCTCAGTTTAGGATGAAAGTAGAACAAAAGTAAATACATGCTAGTGACGACATACACGGCTGGCACAAGAACAAACTCAAATTAACACAAGGCATTCAGACATAATTTAAAGGGTGGTCACAGTTTAGAGACAGGACCTACACCAAGGAAATGACTGTCAAAAAAATTAATTGACATAATGCTGACAGCATTTTTACCTAAAAGAAACGGATGGAAGCTATAAGTACTGTTTTGACGCTTGAGAGAAAACAAGCTATAGGAAGCTTCATATTTCATCACCATCTTCTTGGTTGCCATCTTCTTCTTCCAGAGGATCTTCTCAGTGTCATCAGAAACTACTTGTTTTGGCCTCAAGTTATGAAGAAGGAATAACTGGATAGTCCTTTCTGAGATCTGGTCAAAGTTCTTTAACTTCAAGCAAAACTCTGTTTGGACACCAGTGGACCTCATCTCATTCACATCAGGAATAACGAAAGTACATAGAATTTGCTCTTGCTGGGTTTTTTTCCACAATGAAAGTTCATGACATTTCTTTATCTTTTTTAAGAAAGAAAAGCACAAATAATTTGGGTGTGGCCCATTTAAAGATCAAACGTGGTATCGAGTGTCAACTGCATGTGAGAGTTCCAGGACCATACTACAACCTCTCTATATTTTATTCTTTTCTCCAGGATGACCAAGAATTATTGACCTGAAACAAAAACAATTGGAAGACCAAGAATTAAATAGATTTTGTTGCACAAACATCGCTCCATTCTCTACTTGAACAATACAGTATGGGATTGAAATTTTGGATTCGAAAATCATTAGAATTGTGTGTTTTTAATTTTTAAACTAATTTAATGACCATAAAATTTAGGATATACTCCGAAACACTATAAAACACATTATTTGACTAATTCTCTCACGGTTCTCATCAAACATTACTTTGTTCCAATTATTTGGTTATGCAAGTATCACAACTTGTTCCTTTCTGCTCTCTTTATTTCTTCATCCTGTTCATGCTTGATGCTTCACATCAGCTCAGAAAAATATGCATTTTGTTGATTTATCCAAATCTTATTCGCATCTTCTTCTCATTACCAGGTCTTGCTTTCTATTGCACCACGCATCCTCCTAGCTTGAAGTAATAATCTTTATGTCTTATTCACTGTTGCAAGTCAATTCTTACCTAGGTTTTTCTCTATCTGAAATTCGGAATCCACCCCCTTATTATTCAGTTTTCTGCTTTAAACCCCCTTCTTTTTTTTAATTAAAAGCAAACATTTGGGATTATCAATATCCACCACCAACTTGAGTTGAGGATCTAAATCGTTCTTTGGCTCTATCCAATGCTTTCTAGTGCAATTCAAGCAAGTTACGAGCTATAGATTATAGTCATCAAATGGAACATCACAAAGGCTAATATGCATGCATGTTTGAGTACACACTTTAAAGTATTAAGATCCTAACGTAACATACTAGATTAAGTGTGAGAAAACTAGCGCACTTTGAAAGTTGAAGCCTCCAATTCAAAATGAAGAATTCGAACTCAAAACTTACGGTCATAAGATCAATCAACAATATTATCAAAAAACTCATAAGCGAATATCTATAATGTCCGATAACTTAAAATAAGGCTGTTGATAATGATTTATCATGCTTGGCTAATCTCATTTTACAGCTATGCGACTACATACGCAACTTGATCATGACCATGATGATGCAATTCCCCAAAACCCTTTCTTTTTCTTCCTTTGCATAAAAGGCCCCCCAACTCCAACCAACCAGCGTACCAAGTCTTCTGAAGCCAGAGAGGCGCCAACTAAATTCCAAACCCCAACCTAAGCAAATACCCAAAACGCAAAGCCCCTCATAGCAAAACTCCACCATAACAAGAAGGATTTAAAATCACAAACACTATTACAAGTCACAAAACCTTGTGCAAGATTCGAATCTTCCTCTCCGAACATTCCAACCAAAAATTCGCATCAACATCTGACGGCCAGAAAATTCTCGAAAAACTGAGAAATTCCAAAGCATAATTCTAGCATCCAATCACCAATATAGTCTCTCCCAAATTTGCCAACTCAGTACTCCGTAAATTCTCCGCAGCCACCTAAGGAAAAAAGTTCGTTGCGTAAAATACCTTTCGGCAACGAAAAACCGTTGCTAAATCTTTCCTCTGTTTCTCCCTTGTTTCTCCTCCGCCGGAGAAGCTCCATTTCCGGTGGCGGGAAAGAAACTCCGGCCGTTATCCTCACCTGGGTGTTTCTTGAATTGCTTCCTCGTCGTCTGGCTGTGGTGGTTCAACGGTCACCGGCACATGATGATGTCCGTTGCGTCGCCGAGAAAGTCCATAACGGAGAAAGTGTTTGAAAGGGTGGGAGGGGTTTCTTACCTGAGCAGTTATCTCAAGAACAACAACGGTCATAACCACCACCATCACAGAGAATTTGAGAGCGACGATGATGAGGGGACTATGGAGCTTGTGCAGATTGGTGCTGAGAGGACCAAGAACGTTTTGATTCTGATGAGTGATACCGGCGGCGGACACAGAGCTTCCGCGGAGGCGATCAAGGATGCGTTTCGTTTGGAGTTTGGAGACGAATACAGGGTATGATTCTATATTGGGTTTTGGATTTCACATCTGGGTTTTCATGGGGTTTCTTTGCTTTTGTCTCTTTCTTGAGGTTTTGGTGAATGATGTAATGGTTTTGGTTTCAAAGTTTTCAACTTTTTTGAGAGCTGAAATCTTGTAGCTCGACCTTTTTGTCTTGTGTTGAGGTAGCATTTGTCTTTTTTTCCTTTTCTTTTCTGTGATTTTGGTGAATGATACAGTGCTTTTGATTCAAAGTTTTGAACTTTCTATGGAGAATAGCTTTAAAGCTTGATTCTTTGTTCTTGAAGTTTTCTGTTTTTTTTTTTTTTTTTTTTTGTTTCTGTGATTTCCTTGTTTAATGAGTTGTTTATGTGATGCTTCAGGTATTTGTGAAGGACGTGTGGAAAGAGTACACAGGTTGGCCTTTAAATAATATGGAGAGGTCTTACAAGTTCATGGTGAAACATGTTCAGCTATGGAAGGTTGCATTTCACAGTACTTCTCCTAGATGGATCCACAGTGTCTATCTTGCTGCCATTGCAGCCTACTATGCCAAGTAAAATCTCTCACCTTCTTCCGCTTTTCACTTTCAATGTAACCTCAAACTCATAGATAATTCAGCAGTGATTGTTTATTGGATACTTTTGGTTTTGTCACAAATAGCCCATCAAAGTTGTAATAAACTCAATTGTCACTTTACCACTTTGATTACTTATGCTTTAAGTTTCTATTTTTTTTCTTCCTTAAAATGATTCTTAATCATCCACTTGTTTCCTAATCAGTTGTGAGAGATTAAATATATTTCTGAACGTATATGGTTGTCGCTTTTGGAAAAGCCATGAATTATTGTTCTAGCTGGAGAACCTGATCCGGTTGACTTACATATTTTCAGAATAGTTAGTGGGATTTGTTAAGTATACTAATGGTGCTGTATTCTGATTGAAGGGAGGTTGAGGCTGGACTAATGGAGTACAAGCCAGACATCATAATTAGTGTTCATCCTTTGATGCAACATATTCCTCTTTGGGTTCTCAAATGGCAAGGACTTCAGAAGAAAGTGATTTTTGTGACGGTGATCACTGATCTTAACACTTGCCATCCTACATGGTCAGTTTGATCAGAGTTTTTGTTTCATGTATATGCTAATTAGCCTTAGGCAACCGTACAGTATCTAACATTGTAAAATCATCATGCAGGTTTCATCCAGGGGTCAATAGGTGTTACTGCCCATCACAGGAGGTAGCTAAAAGGGCTCTAGTAGATGGCCTTGAAGAGTCCCAAATACGCGTTTTTGGCTTGCCCATCAGGCCCTCTTTTGCCCGAGCGGTTATCTCCAAGGTACATAGCTTCTGAGATTATGTTTGTATTATGGTTCAATGTGTTTGGTCACTTAAGTGACTGAGTTTTCTTATTTGTGCCTTTTACTAATTCTTGGTTCCACAGGATCAACTCAGAAAAGAACTCGAAATGGACCCTGAATTGCCTGCAGTATTGCTGATGGGAGGCGGTGAAGGAATGGGGCCTGTAAAGGAAACTGCGAGAGCTCTGGGAGAATCCCTCTTTGATAAAGAATTGGGAAAACCAATTGGGCAGCTGATCGTTATATGTGGCCGCAATAAAAACCTTGTCTCCACACTGGAATCTGATGAGTGGAATATCCCAGTCAAGGTAAATTGTCCTTGCTTTGCTTGTAGAGACCTGCTGTCTATAAAACTTTGATACACTTTCCGCATTGGGGAAAATATATTTACATCTTTCGAATTTGCAGGTTAGAGGATTTGAGACACAAATGGAGAAATGGATGGGATCTTGTGACTGCATCATAACAAAGGTAAATTGAGACAAGTTTATCTGGTTCCAATCCAAAAATTCCCTAACAATTTTCATATCTTGTGACTAATGAGTTCATCTCATTCCAATCTTCTATAGGCTGGACCAGGCACAATCGCGGAGGCATTGATCAGAGGGCTTCCTATTATTCTCAATGACTACATTCCTGGACAAGTTGGTGACATTTTCTCTTCTCTCGGATTTGTGTATTTTCTTAGACAATTTGATTAAGTGTAACCAGTACTAACTAATTGACAACCCCAGGAAAAGGGCAATGTGCCTTATGTGGTAGACAATGGTGCTGGTGTCTTCACGAGAAGCCCCAAAGAAACAGCCAGGATTGTGGCAGAATGGTTCAGCACCAAGCCGGATGAGCTCAAAAGGATGTCTGAGAATGCACTTAAACTAGCGCAACCGGAGGCTGTTTTCGACATTGTTAAGGACATTCACGACCTCGCCTGCCAACGTGGTCCTCTTGCAAACATCCCTTACATGCTGACGTCCTCATTTACAAGTATAATCTAATGATCGGTCATTTGCGTCTTCTTCTATTGATTATTGAAGTCTCCCCTGCTAGAATGCCATGTACAGGAAAACGCTAGCTGTCTAATATTATCATTCTTTGGCCTCAAAAGCCCCAAAATGGTTGTAATCTGTAAATTATCATAGACAAGCTCCGGTGTTCGGTAAGGTTCTGATTTTTTTCTAGGGTTTTGGAAGATCATATATATAGAGAGAGGATGGTATTAAAGTGGTCACGTTGTAATTAATCTGCCCCATTATTGGTTGCTTCAGATTAGGCTTTCACACACTACATTTTGCTGATAATCAGAAAAGAGTACATATAGTGCGTTAGCTTGAAAGCAATCTATTCCCAGTAATTTAGATTCTTAACCATCGAGTACTCTCGGGCATAAATTGGTTGAAACTTTCAAGCCAAGGTATGGTGCTCTCTTAACTGCTAAGTTTCGACAGAATTGTCAACAAAAAGCATTAAACCAGGTTGAGAGGTAGTTGAACACAAATGCTTTTAATAGAAGAATGTTAGATATTACCTCCAAGAGTGTCTCTATGCTAGCTGATGCTATTTCTATGAAGTCACTCTCTGAAGCCTTTAGTACACTGGTTGATGGGGCCAATATGAATTATGAAGTCAGGCTAACGAACCTCATTAGCAGTGTCCATGTAATGGAGGTTAAACACACTATAAGATTTCACCTTATAATGATATTTTAAATTGGAACCGTCTTGGAACTTTGACTTAAGAAAAAGAATTTGTCCAAAATTGTGAAATATAACATGCACCATTGGGTCAAAATTTCATGTTTTTATTTTCTCACCAAATTCTTCTCAATCCCAAACCATAATTTTTAGTTAATTTTATCATCGACTCAAATCATTTTTTTTTTCAATGATTTTTCGATTCAAATCATTTTTTCAATGATTTTTCGAATTTTCAGGACTGTAAGGACAAAAGTTTCAGTGCCAATCTGATTAAGCCAAGTGGTTGGTGGTTTAGCAAATCCAATTGGTTTCAAGGGGTTCAATTGAAAGCAATTCATACTTCATAGTCAATTACATCATCATCTCAGCTTTATTCAACTACCTATCTAAACTTTGGTCCCCTCCAACTTTTGGGACTGAAATTGACACAGTTTAATTTGTTTTAATCGTTGGATCTGCTATGAAGCTTTTGAGAAAGAAAGCATAGTAAAATAAGAACAGTACTTAAAACCAAACAGAACCAAATTATAAACAGAGCCATGAATAAGGAATTGGATTGAATTATATTTACAAAGGTAATTTCAGAAGCATACAAAACCAAAATAGGTTATCATACACATTATTGTATGTCTTGGTTTTGAGCTTTGCTCATGAGCTTCATCAATCATCGTCCCCATAAATGTAGTCTTCATGTGATATTGTAGAGCCTTCATCACTAGATTCACCATCACCGTTCTCATTTTTCTTCAAGATCAGTTGTTTCTCACACATAACAGTGTCCTGGAAATCCAAGCAATCATAAGCAATGAGAAGATCTGCCTTGTCATCCTCAGTCATAGTCGAAAACCCAATCGAACTACTAGTCCATGTCTTCAGCGCGCTTTGTGCGGAAGGCAAGACAAGCCTCTCGATCCCGGAGTCCCTAAGCCAGTTCTCAATCTCATTCATCAAAACCTTGCACATCCCTTGTCTCCGGTACTTAAATTTAGTTGCCATAAGTGGCAGTTCTGCCACCACACCATGAATCCTCACATTAGCGGCGGTGACCACCTTGTCTTGCTTCTCCAAAACGACTGTGTAAAACTCTCTTTCCCTATTGAAAATGATGTCCTCCGCTACATCTTTGTGGGTCAAAGGGTCCTTAGAAGGCTTAAAACACTGGTGCATGACTTTTAGGGCTTGGTTGAGCTTGAGGTTGTGATTATTGTTCTCTTTCAAGTCGGACTTTAGTAAAGTCCAAGAAAGATCGCTCCGGCCGTTCACCGGAGTCGGCCTTCCCAAAAGCCTGTCAATGCCGGAGAGAAAAAACCTTTCGTCGTTCATTACGTCCTCCATTGTTCTCATCTTTATCTTCCTTCTCTTTCTTGATGAACAAGTCTTCATGCAGAACGAAGGCGACGACGTCGTTGAGTCCACTTCGAGGCTTTGAGAAACTACGCTCTTGAAGGCTGTACGGAGCGAGTAGAAGACTTTTCCGGCCGGTGAGTAGTACCGGATCTCCATGTAATTGTTGGACTTTCTTGCCCGCAAGAAAGTCCAGCCCGTCGCCAAAAGATGGTTTCTTGCATTCTCTCGAACAAGATCGGAATCTCTGGTCTTGCTGCCGCGGCCGGTCTCGCTCGAGGCCCGAACCCTAATCGCTTCCGAGATCGGAAGTGAAGAACCCATAGACATGGACGAGTCAGACGACTCTCTCTCTCGCTTCGGCATTTTCTCAAGCTTGGAAAGATTGAACTGAGAGATTTTCTAGAGATGAGAGTGGAGTGGAGTTGAGTGGAGTGGATTAGAGAGATGGAGGAGCTAGCTAGGTGGGTTACTATTTTATAGGTTCGGTGATTTTCGGGTCGAGAAGGCCAGGGTTTTGGGTTACCTTATGAACTAGGGATTGGGAAATAGTAATTGGGGGTTTTTCCTTATTTGCGAAGGGAATTAGAAACTCATGCTTTTCCAACTAAAGAAAGGATTAGGTTTTCCTTATCAAAGAGGGATTAAGTAGTATCAGGCCCATTTTGGTTTTCGTTTTTAACAGAGGGAATTAGAATTTTAACTTTTTCTAAATTTAATTAGAATTTTAAATTTTTCTAAATTTCGTTCTTAAATAAAGAATTGGGTATCTTTGTTTTGCAAGGAGTAATGACGTCCTTTTTCTCATAGACTAAATTTTGCCTATATAGTGAACAAAGTTTTTGAGTTAATGCAAATGCAGCATTTTGATTAATCTATTATTGATTTATTCTCTTCTTTGTCTCTCTTTTTTGTTTATATATGTTATTTTGCGCTTGAGTGTTATTTAGAAACTTTAATATCGAGATAAAGTTATTGTTTTGCCTCTTTCCACATGTTTTCAACTTTTACTATATATCAGAATTCAACATTTAACTATAACTAAGAGTCTTTCTATTCATAACTCAATGTTTGATATCTAGACAAGACATGACCCAAAAGCGAAAACTAGCTCGAGCAAAACAAGATGGACCCTCCAAAGAAAACAAACTCATGTTCAAAACAAAGCGATCATTTCCACCCCCTCCCAATAGCGATCGGAGGTCAAATTCATATTTTAGGTATGGTTGTTCTTGAGTCCAAACCTCCATGACAAGATCAACATATGTTTTGTTTCACCATGAAACAGACCCGAGAGGCATAATACATTGAGCAGTACCACCAAAAGTGGAGAGCAAGCGAGCACCATTGAAAACGAAGATCAAAGACCAAACTAAATTTCACAAAGCTCAACAATTTAACCCAAAATCAAGAGTATATACCCTTTTCGCATGAAAGAAAGTAAAAACCGAATAAATTTTCTTCAAAGTAAAAAAGAAAAGAAAATTTACTCCTTTTCTTTTCCATTTTCTGTTTTGGAAAAAAAAAAAAAAAATCTTCTTTTTTGTTTTATTTGGTCTCCCTGCTTCTAAATCCAAGTTCAGTCCTCCTCATCAGTTCTGGTCTCTCAGTAAAACGAAATCCCAGCCGTTGGTTCTCATCTCCCCACATCCATGACCCTTATGCTCTTCAAGCATAGGGTTGCCACCACCAATCTCACCCCACTCTCCACCACCACCACCACGACGATCGCCGTCCATGTCGTCGATGACCAAGATCAACGGCCACGCTCTACCCCAGCCCTGCTCCCACCTCGCCGCCTTCCGATCCAAAAACGGCTCCAAACCCTTCCGCGCCTTACAGGACTGCCTCCGCGTCAAGCCCCCCGGCGGCCGCGCCTCGATCCGCCGCGATCCCCACGAGCTCCCCCGATGCGCCGCCTGCGGCGAGTCAGCTCACTCGCGGCTCTACGCCTGCGTCACCTGCGCCG
Source organism: Rosa lucieae (assembly GCA_024704745.1). Lineage (NCBI taxonomy): Eukaryota > Viridiplantae > Streptophyta > Magnoliopsida > Rosales > Rosaceae > Rosa > Rosa lucieae. The sequence continues at coordinate 1,840,207 of CM045493.1, forward strand.
CGGTTCACTGCCACGCTCCCTCCGGCGGACTCTCCCACGCGGCGGCTCACGCCGAGTCGCTGCCTCCGGGGCACGAGATCGCCGTCGACGTCGACCGGGCCGAGCTCTTCTGCTGCGCGTGCAGGGATCAAGTCTACGACCGCGACTTCGACGCCGCCGTGGTCCTGGCTCAGACGGCCTCTCCCGCCACCGCCTCCTCCGCGATCCAGCAGTACGCGCCGGAGAATCTCCGGAAACGGCGTCGGATCGATTACAAGCCGTGGTCGCCGGATTTGAGTGAGCAGGTGATCGTCGGAAAAAACTCGAGCCTCCTCCACGGCCGGACTCCCTCCGCTTTGCCTTGGGGACTGCGCGGGCTCAACAATTTGGGGAACACGTGCTTCATGAACTCGGTTCTTCAGGCATTGCTCCACACGCCGCCGCTGCGGAACTACTTCCTCAGCGATCGGCACAACCGCTACTTCTGCCAGAAGAAGAGCAATGCCGATAAGAAAAGCGCGGGTAATAGTGGCGGCAACACGGCGGCCGGGTCTGTGTGCTTGGCCTGTGACATGGACGCCACGTTTTCGGCGGTTTTCTCAGGCGATCGGAAGCCTTATAGTCCAGCCAAGTTCTTGTACAGGTTTGTCAAAGCTCTACAAATCTGAAATGTGGATTTACAGGACAATGTGGGTAGCCTTATATGGAATGTATGCTGTGTAGTTTTTTTTATTCACATTGTAATTTATTTTTTGGGTAAATTTGTTCGGTTTGGATTATTTTACTGACCTAGTTTCGTTGGTTTTACTGTAGTTGGTGGCAATACGCTGCAAATTTGGCGAGCTATGAGCAGCAGGATGCGCATGAATTCTTCATTTCGATGCTGGATGGGATTCATGAGAAGGTGGAAAAGGAGGGGAGGAAACCCGGGAGCCAAGGTTAACTCTTTCTCAATCCGAACCTCTTAATAGGCTTCTTCTTGTGATTAATCTGCATGCTGCTTCAGGCGGGATGGGGTACAACTAGCAAAGATCAAACTTTGGTGTTCGTTGTGATTATGAATCATGTGGATTATTGATTTTGATTGTATCGATGTATTTCTGTAACGTGTGTGGTTAACTAATGTTGAGGTGACATGTCTAGTTAACTAGAGGACTTTGAGCTAGGGGACATGTAGCTCATCTCTACTCGTTTCTGTACAGTTCAGTTTTAAGTAGATGTTTGGTCACTACTGAAAAGGACTCCATTGTTGATTTTGAATTAGTTGGTGCAGTGTGTCTCTCTCCTAGACAGCTTTTCTAGTTGAAACGGCGTTAGATCCTGTTCATATAATGTTTCTGAGATAGGTGGTATGGTATCTCACTAGTTGAATAGTATAGCTCATATTTTGGGTCTAAAATGTTTTTTGAGATGGTTTTACAATTTCAAAAAAAATAGTAAACGCAGTTCCTTACAAACTGCATTTACAAACAATTTTTAGTTGGTTGTAAAAGTTCTAACTTCCCTCCTCAGCTAGCTTTGGAAATGGTGTATCCGAGTTTAAGAGTATAGGTAGCAGTTTTCTGTGGAACGTTTAGATGGCTTAAGATCATTTCCTGCTCTCATATCAGAGAAAAAGTTGATGGACTTCTAGAACATAAAGCACACAAAACTTGGAGTCATTTGCAATATTGAAAGAAATTAACTCTAGAGTTCTCTGTGAGCAATTGTCACCCCAAGTTTGTGAATATTTATTATTTCTTTTTAGTTAGGATGACTCAGAATACTGTTGAAGATTAAAGGTGGCTTTGACATCTAAATGCAGGGTGAGTCTAGGTTCCTTGCTTTTGCCCTAGGAGTTGACAAGTGCTCACAGTTTAGGGTTAATATTCACCCTCTGCCTGCTGGCTTGATGGCGTTATCCGCTTCACTCCAGTAAGTGTACCTTCACTTAGCTGTCTTGGGTTTGTCTAGGGGATTCTCATCTTTCACAATTCTCACTAAAACTCAACCTTTTGCCAGGTTTAGGGTCTAATTACAACGAGGATTTGAAAACCCAGAGAATTGGAGGATTCCATTAGGTTGATAAACGGCGTAGATTTTCTCACCAGCACCTGTTGGTAGTTGGGTTATTCATGTTCTTGCTTCAGAAATATCTTTTGTCCATCATGTTTACTCGTCTCATGTTAAGAGTGCTATTCTTCTTAAATAAAGCAAAGTTTACATCCTATTCTGATAAATCTTCATTATTTTTGTAGTGCAGGCACTGGAGATTGTTGTGTGGCTCATAGAGTTTTTTCTGGCATCTTGCGATCTGATGTTATGTGTATGGCTTGTGGTTTTACGTCTACAACATATGATCCATGCGTAGACATCTCACTGGATTTGGAACCAGGTTCTGCAAAGACGATGTCCACAAAGTCGAATCATTCTTGCAATGGCAATGCAGATTGCATGAATTCTGGACAAAACTGTGGCACATCTACCCTTGTGGGATGCCTGGACCGTTTTACAAGACCTGAGAGATTGGGCTCTGACCAGAAATTTTTTTGCCAGCAGTGTCAGGTGAGACAAGAGTCTCTCAAGCAAATGTCCATTAGGAAGCTTCCTTTAGTTTCTTGCTTCCATATCAAACGATTTGAGCATTCTTCAATACGAAAGATGTCAAGGAAGGTGGATCGTTATCTGCAGTTCCCATTTTCGTTGGACATGGCACCATATCTTTCGTCTTCCATCTTAAGGAATCGATTTGGGAATAGGATTCTTCCTTTTGATGGGGATGAGCCAGAAGCTCCGAATGAGTTATGCTCAGAATTTGAGTTGTTTGCTGTCGTAACTCACACAGGCAAGCTGGATGCTGGCCATTACGTGACTTACTTGCGATTAAGTAATCATTGGTACAAGTGTGATGATGCTTGGATCACACAAGTTAACGAGGACATTGTGAGGGCTGCACAAGGCTACATGATGTTTTATGTACAGAAAATGCTATTTTACAAAGCAAGTGAGAAACAGGGTTCTGCATAATATGCTGAGCAGGAAAGAGTGATGATTAGAAAGAAAAAAAAAAAACGACTTCCTGCCGGTTTTGTTCACCGTTAAACAATATGTTGTCGAGTTGCTCATCTTGGCAGCTCCTTGCTCGTCGCGCCCTGATCTTCGAGGCTTTAGAGTGGTTATTTATGATTCTCAGATGGAGCAAAGTGAGCCTGAATTTTTGGGGCAGTGTTGCATTTGGGAAATAATTAAATTCAAAATTGTATTGGTTCCATGAAATTGATCTGATATGAATTTTTTTTTTTTACCTACCTATTCAACTATTTATAATAGATCATTTTTAGAATCGTCTTTACAGCCTAATGTGTATCCTAATGCCGCCAAATGAAGTATGAGAAAATGAAAGCTTCATTCACAAGTTCTATTTTGCATCAGTGTCTTATTTCAATCATATTATCATTCATAATTTCATATACAGAAACAATACAAGGGAACTAAACAAACAAATGAAAGAACTGAATCTTAATCTCGAGTGCTGAGCTTCACTCAATTGCACCTCAAAAACTGAATCTGCTTTGTCGATAAATTAAATTGGAGATCGCAGTACATGGCTGCAGCCTTCTTCTTCTTCATCACCAACATCAACTCCACCTTTCCTGTCAGCTTGGCCGTGCTCGTCAGAGACAAGACTCCAGTGTTCAGATCGTTGGCTAGATTGGAATTTTTCAACCCCTTGGAATTCAAACTCACCGCGACATCAAATTTTTTGGTGGAACGCATTCCGGCCTTGCCTTTAGGAACACTAAGTTGTGCCACAGTGTCACCGTTGTACTCAAACGTGACTTTACTTGCATCAAACTTGTACGGACCCCAATTTGTGTTCTTGACTCGGATTTGGGTGGTGAAGTTTATGTCAAATGACGGTGTTGCAGGGACAGCCGTGATGTTTTGGACATTGATGTTGCCCAACCTCACTTTTGGTGTCTTCACTCGCATCACGGTGAGTGCGAAAACAGTGACGACTATGATCTGCACCACAACAAAGACAGTGACATATATGGCCACTTTGATTCTCTTCTTGCGTTTGAGCTCAGCCTGGGATTGCATAGTGGCAGCTTCATGGTCGCTTCGGAGGTTTGCATTAGCGGGTGACAAAGGGTTTGCTTGACTATACTTATCAGCCATTCTTCTTAAATTTTCGGAAGGTTTAAGATCAGAATGTTTCCTTTTTCTGGTTTCTTTGAATTAGGAAGACGAGAGTATTTATAGTGTTTGTGCATTCTGACCAAATGGATTGGAAAAGAACAAGTCCTTGTTAACTTGTTAATTCCTGGAAAAAGCCAAGAGGGTCATGGTGGTTTGAGTCGTTGTTTTTTGGTGGAGATTCAAGTTGACTTTCTTGAATTCCAGATTGGTTGCTTGTGAGGTCTGATATGAGATTAAGTGTCACTATTAGGGGTAGCTAATGATGCCATTTTATTTATAATTTTGTCCTAATTGGCCCTTGAGAACTATGTGAGGGTGGTTGTTAATCATCTGTCCCAGTCAATTTGGTACTACTCCATAATAGTCAACGGAGAAGAATATTGAAGAGTTGGGCTTGAGCCAGCAGACTGCAGACCATATTGGGCGCGGGTGTTTTGGTTTTTGGTTTAGATTGGAAGTTCGCCGGCAGTGCCAATCCGGCGACTTCTTCTCCATTGGATGTTGTTAGGTTTTACACATGTGGTTAGGTTGGGCCGGCCCTTGTTGATCTTTTGTATCATTTTTTTAAATTTATTATTATTATTATTAATATTATTGTTTATCACGTCTGCACTAGCTTTTAGAGTCATCTTATTGTAAACTTGTAATTGAGTTATATTTTTTTTTCTTTGCTGAAATGACAATTTTTTTTTATCGGGGTTGAGGTAGCAACTAGCAAGCCACATGAATTACGATAGCGAGTTAGTAACACACTTATTCAGTCAATATTGAGATTGAGATCTACGAGGGTATCCCAGCAAAGGTAGACTAATCCTCCACCGCAGGCACACGAACCCGAAAACCGCTCAAACTTGTGGGAGTTGGAACTCGAACACTATACATTGGGGTTCAATGCTAGGCTACTTGACTAACCTTACCACACCAAGTAGTTGGCAAAATATGTTTTGACAATAAAAATCTATTTTGAGCAAATATTGAATTGTTAGAAGTCTGATAATCTACTTGACTAGCCTTTTACAAAGCCGTAGCAGGAGGCTACAAACATCCCCGCTTTAGTGTTGAGCAAATATTGACCCAAAACATATAGGTAATTGGATTTTGTAATTTTTTTATGATGCGCGAGTTTCTACATGAATTGTAACTCTCAATAATCTCTTCCTTTAATACTATTTGATGCAAGGGGGGATTCAGAATTTAAAATCGGGGTGTGCTTGATTTTTTTAAATTTTTTTTCACTAAAGTGATAGAAAAATTTAACGCAGTGTCAATATTTAACTAAAATACATTTAAGACTAGAAGTGTATGACACCGAGCCATGTTATTCTATATATTTGTTCAAAATCAGAAAGCAAAACGACCACAAGTTGGCTTTGCTATGGGAGTCTCAACACCCACATTGGGAATCTGTTCTGCCTCAGTGTTTTACTCATTTGGTCCAAGTTCATACTCAATGCTAGCACTACTATTCCTACTACTGCTAATTAAATTCCCCACTTCTATGTCGAGTCGCTGTTAAATGGATATCGTTCTCTTGATGAGTAGACTGACCAGTTGCTGAATTGTACAGCATGAATGTGAGTTCCACCGCTGCAGCAACCTTAATCCATGAAGTCATTGAAGAAATTGGAATTAACCAATTTACAACAAATATTTAGTTTTTTTTTAATAAAGAAATGAATGTGAAATTTTATTCGATACATTCTACATAGGATGTAAAGAGTCAAAATAACAATCCATAACCTTGTACGAAAATTAAAAAATAAAAGCGTACTCACTATTAACGAATCGATGCCTGTAAACTTTCACGAATATTAATTAAAAATTCTTTTCAAACCTATACACTATTTTCTTCCGTGACGAGAAATTTGTCTCCCACAAATGTAAATACATCAAAATAAATTAAATACATATGAGTAGAAACAAAAACACAAGGGATCTCTCCAAATAATTGATTTGCTTTCATTATTTTTTTTTCCTTATAAGTGTTTGGTGTCAAATTTCTGTCTTTTTCTTATCCCCATAAGTCATCTTTCATCAAACTCATCATCATCATCATCATCATCTTCTTCTTCTTCCCCCAACCTCTCACACCTGGCCTTTAATTTTTTCGTCTCTCAGTACGGTATTACAGAATCCCTAGAAAACTTTGCTGGTTCAAGTCCCCATTCATTCTAGGGTTTCGGATTCTCATGGCCTTGATTCTGCCTCATCTTCAAACCTTATAGTCCCTGCAGATTCACCCAAGTTTTCTTCATTCCAGGTAACCCTCTACTTCGTCTTTATCAAATTCATCCATAAATTCTCAAACTTTCGATTAAATATTGGGCTTTGTAATCATAACCACTAATAAAGTTTGATTCTTTTTGTTTTTGCTCCTGATTTTTCAATTCAATAGATACCCTTCAGGTTTTACGGAGTGAAATCCCACATAGAATTTCTAAGAGACTATACCAATTTCCCCCAAGTTTATTTTTTCCTTGTGGAATGTATGGTTGGTGTTGAATTTTGACTTTTATCTGCTTATATGGTTGGTCAATGTTGCCATTTGAGCTGTGGAGTTATGGTTTATGTTTCGGGTGCTTATGCAGTAAATTTGTAGTATGAGTTTGATTAATTTAGATGTGTGATAGTGGGTTGTGAATGTTTTGCAGTAAGGATGAAGGGTTTTAGAGATTGGATTCTTTCTCAGTTAGTAGCCAAGTCTGTGGTTTTGTCTCGGCCGTTATCTGGCGGTGATAGTTTCTTTAGTGTGGAACGTTTGACTAATCAAGTGATTACTGACCAAGGTATTTCGTCCCCTCTGATTCTTGTGAGTAGTATTTCTAAAGGTTGGTTCTTTAGTTTGACCATGAAAGTTTGCATCAGTGTACAGTTCAATGTAAGCAATGTTTGTAGTTTCCTGTTAATGTATAAACATTATTTCTGAGTAATCTGATTTACGTATTCAGTGAATCGTATTTGTAATGGCTTAGTGCCAGCGATCCAGTTTTTTAACTCTTGAAGCTGAAAAGTGTAAACCCAATTCTATCTATGAGTTACTTGACCAGAGAAGAGCTAATTGTTTGTGACTTTCAGGTGCTTCTGATTCTACCACTTTGGTAGCACCGCCCGTCCTTGATGAAACTTCCAACTCGTTGAATAGGGATCAGGAAAATCAGTCTAGTTCTTCCCCGCAGGATGTTGAGGTTGAAAATTCTGATCAATCTCATAGTGGGTCTGATATGAGAAAGAAGGATCCTTTGGTGAAAATTGATGATCTACAAGCCAAGTTCTTGCAACTCCTCCGGCAGCTTGGTCTATCAAAAGACAACCTCATGGTGGCAAAGGTTCTTTATCGAATTCACCTTGCAACTGTGATACGAGCAGAAAAGTCGGATTTGAAAGGAGTTAATCTCGGAGGTGATGGAAACAGAGTGATGACAGCAGAACAAGCTGGCCCGCCTAATTTGGATTTTTCTCTGAGAATCCTTGTCCTTGGGAAAACAGGAGTGGGCAAGAGTGCTACAATTAATTCTATATTTGATCAAACAAAAGCGGTAACCAATGCTTTTCGACCCGGTACAAAGCACATTCGGGAGGTTGTGGGAACTGTAAATGGGATTAGAGTAACTGTCATTGATACCCCTGGTTTTTTGCCTGGGGTATGTACAGGTAACTTGCGCAGAAATAAGAAGATTATGCTCTCAGTGAAGAGATTTATTAGAAAAAGTCCACCTGACATTGTTTTGTTTTTCGAACGCCTTGATCTCATTGATACAAGCTATAGTGATCTTCCCCTTTTGAAGCTAATAACTGAAGTTTTTGGGCGTGCAATTTGGTTTAGCACCATTCTTGTTATGACTCATTCTTCCTCAGCTCTTCCGGATGGACCAGACGGGTACCCTGTCAGCTATGAAGTACATGCGAGGCGAAGCACGGATATGGTGCAGCACTATATACATCAGGCAGTGTCGGACTCCAGACTTGAAAACCCAGTGCTTTTGGTTGAGAATCATTCTCATTGCAAGACAAATATCATGGGGGAAAAGATACTTCCAAATGGTCAGGTTTGGAAATCTCAGTTTTTGTTACTATGCATTTGTACAAAAGTTCTAGGTGATGTTAATTCCCTCTTGAAATTTAACGACAGCATTGAACTGGGACCCCCAGCTGCTACCTATGTGCCGTCTCTTCCCCATCTCCTTTCATCTCTTCTACGCCATCCTATTGTTCCAAGTGGAGTGGAAAATGAAGTTGATGAGAGCTTGTTTTCAGACATGGAGGAAGAAGATGAGTATGATCAATTACCTGCAATCCGAATCCTGACAAAAGCCCAGTTTGAGAGGCTGACAAAATCACAGAAAACAGACTATCTCAATGAATTGGATTATCGGGAGACCCTTTATCTGAAGAAACAGTTGAAAGAAGAGTACCGTAGGCAGATGGAAAGTAGGCTTTCCAATGAAAAAAATTCAGCAAGTGATGATAACTCTGAGAGTCAGCAGGCTTCCCCAGAGGAGGCTATTTTATTACCAGATATGGAGATCCCTCTGAGTTTTGGCTCTAATCACCCTGCACACAGATATCGTTGCCTTGTTGCGAGTGATCAGTGGATTGTGAGACCTGTTCTTGATCCCCAGGGATGGGATAATGATGTGGGCTTCGATGGAGTAAGCTTGGAATCAGCTGCACATATAAATAGGGAACTCTTTACCTCTGTTGTGGGGCAGATAAGCAAGGACAAACAAGATTTTAGCATTCAGTCAGAGTGCGCTGCAGCTTACACAAATTCCAGGGGAACTGTACATTCTGTAGGTCTTGATGTTCAATCTGCCGGTAAAGATACCATCTATACTTTTCACAGCAACAAGAAGCGAGCAAATCAGAAGAAGCTGTGGGAGGATGTTTTTGATGGTGGAGTCTCTTTGACATCTTTTGGGAACAAGTATTACTTTGGTGCCAAGCTTGAAGAAACTGTTTCAATTGGGAAGAGGTTGAAGTTTCTGATGAACGCAGGCCAAATGATGAATGCAAGCAAATTGATTGTGGATCGTGAACAAGTCGCATATGGTGGCTCTGTGGAAGCTACTTTACGGGGTAGAGACTACCCTGTGAGAAATGACTTTGTCACCCTGACAATGTCTATCCTTTCTTTCAATAAAGAGATGGTGTTGGGTGGAAACGTACGGTCCGAGTCCCGGCTGGGCAGAAATTTGAAGGTATCGGTCAATGCTAATCTAAATAGCCGCAGGATGGGGAAGTTGAGCATAAAGACAAGCAGCAGTGATCATTTGCCGTTTGGTCTGGTTGCCGCTTTCACAATTTTCTGGACCCTCTTACAGAGAAAGGGCATCGCAAATTCAAGTAATGAATTAGGGGAGGCTGAATCAGGGGAGGCTGGATAAGTCGATAAGTTTTGTTGCTATATTCATTTTTCCTTTTTAACATCGGAACTGTAGCACAGAAATGCTCACAAGCCATATCTATTTTTTGGCCATTGTAGGCAGAGGTTATCTACTCAGAGCAGGATATTGAGGCAGCAAAGTGTATAGTTTTTTGCTTTTTGGTCACAACAAAATAAGCTAAATAGAATTAGGAGGTAACCAGTTTGGTTTATGTTCTTAAACAGTTGAAAATTCAAGATGAGTTGCATTATGTTGTGTTAAAACAACAGGGTATTCCAAGTTTATCTAGATCTCTTCTTCAGTCTATTATTAATTGGGTTCCGTCATCCAACATTTCGTATTCTGCAAGATAAGCCATTCTCAGGTCAATTTCGAATTGAAGCAAAGTATACTTTCCTTTTCTTGCCACAGATAATTCCAGGAAACCCATGGACCATGTCGACAATTGCATTAAGATAATCTACTTTTATAACACTAATATTAATATCACCAGAAGCATTCGGGGTTTGTTGTAACAAAACATTAAATATATACATATTAAGACCAAAAAGCATTCGGGGTTTGTTGTAACAAAACATTAATATATACATATTAAGACCAAATTAGCTTGCGCCATTGACCAAGATCATATAATCTCTCTACATCCACCAATTTTACACACACGTGACGTGAACAAACGGATTTCTTATGTATGATTAGCTTACATTTTGTGTTGTCTAGGTTTGGTAGCATCATGCAATCTTATTCTGATATTATCTAAACCACAAGCATGAAGCATATGCCAAATACAGATTCTCTTAATTCCTTTGAAAGTCCACTAAACCTCACCGCTTCAAAAATGGCACTAAATCCTGTAAACCCAAAAGGCCAGCAGTCTCAAATCTGTAAGAAACTTGAAGCAGATTGAGCTTACTCTCTTCACCAAAAGTTCAAAATGATTCATCAATTTCCTAGCACTATTATTCACATGACATTTACAAAGAAAACTAAACGAATAATTCACTAGCCTTTTTTACATGTCGAACCACATCCATGTTGAATAACTACAAATCACCGGCTAATTCAACGGCTTTCAGGGCACGGATGTAGATCAATGTTGAAATTGCCAAACACAAAATGATCTACTTTCTCCCTTTCTCCCTTTCTCCCCAGTCTGTAATTACAACACATAACCTTGTTCTAAGGTGAAGACCCCCACAAAACCTCAGCAATAATAGTAGCAGCCTCTGCATCAGAAATGGAGGCTTCTCTAACTCTCACCAATATCTGCTGCTTGAACGCCCTCCTCTCTCTCTGCCTCAGCCCCTCACCCACCTCCAACTGCACAGCAAACCTCGCCACACAGCTCGAAAACGGCCTCCTCTCCAACAACCTCTTCTCTCTGCAGCCGCCCTTGTTTTCGCCTTCCTCATCATACATTTCAAGTTCCATCAAATCCCCACCAAGCTCGGACCTCTGTAACTCCACAAGCTTCTCTATCAAACCTTCCCCCAACATTGCGTCAATCGCTTCCTTGCGCCCGAAGTAACCAATTTCGAGCACACAAACAAACGCCATGACTCTCATTTCAATGTCGTCCCAATTCAACAGGCCTATAATCTTCGGTATCTGACCGTTAAACTCAATCTCATCCACAAGCGGAGACTTAATAGTTCTGACCAAAGTACACAACACTTTGATCGAGTTCGTTGAAGCCGTTGTTAACAAAGCTTTAATGGTGGCACCCATTAGTACTTGGCCCACAAACACATCCTTGTTGAACTTGATCAAAGCAGCTATGGCGAAAGCGCAGTGTTCCCTGACTCGCTTTGAGGTATTCGAATCGCAGAGAACAGATTCGAGCAAGTTCAACACTTTGGACTTCAACACCAAATCCTGCAACTCGCGGTTGAAGCCTTGCGAGACTCGGTCCTCGAACCGAGTCAGTAGCTGTATCAACTCGTCCTCGTTGCCAACCGGGTCCTTTTGTTTCAGAGCTCTCGTTAGGGACTCGAGGCTCTCGCGGTCGATCCAGGCCTGGATTTCCGACTCGATCGAACCGGCGAGTCGACTCAGCGACTGAGCGGAGGCGCGGCGAGTGAGAAGGACATTATGCTGTGGTGGGTGTTGGGTTTCCGGAGGGAAGCGACGAGGGTTTTGAGGGTGGCGAGGTGTTGGCAGAGGGTGGAGAGACGTGGGTCTCGGGAGAGGAGCGAGTCGGACTCGGTCTCGAGCTCGAGGAGGGCGTTAATGGCGGACGAGTTGGACTCGGCCGAGTCGGGACTCGGGTGGGTTTGGAGCTCCTGGGAGGCTTGTTTTAGAGCTTCCAGGACCTTCAGGACTCGTGGGCTGTCTTGCCTTGGTAGGTCTTCCATGTCCATCACCCAATCCCGAAGAAAGATTTGAGATTTTATGAGCTAAGTTTTGTTGTAAAGTTGTGGGGTGGTAAGGCCTCAACGACCAGTCTTCGTCTCCATAGGCATGCCAACCGGTCTTTGTAGAAAGAGTTAAACTTCCTTGAAAAGTTGGAATTGGTTTCTGATAAAATGAGGATTAAAAAAAAAGAGGGTTGTGTGTGTTTTTGGAAGATTAATGAGTGTGACTGTAACTCTCGGGTGTTTCAGAGAATGGGAAAGGTGATGACCAAGAACAATGTAGGTCTGGGTTTAGGTGATTTTGGTGACAGCTTCAGGTGGATGAGTCATGAGGTGTATGGCCATGATTCCCTACAGCCAACCTTTCTCATCACTTGGCAATTGGCATGAACATCTCCACTCATAACTCATGTTATATGCGTCGAATTTTGGAGGTCCCAAATTTCGTTTTAATAAGTACCGATATTAGATGCAATATTTAATATCGAAGATGGGTCACTCGCTCACTACAAGTTTCTTTATGGAGTCGCAATCTTTCCTGTAATGTTGTTACTGCTTCAATTTTTGATAATTTCAATGTGTTTTATTGTAGTTTTTTTTTTTTTTTTTATAGGGTTTTAGATGCAACGTCTTTAATAATACTTTTCATTCAGTACAATTTAGTTAATTTTGCTTTATGATTTTGGTCAATCACATATTTTATTGGCCGAGTTGAAACTTGAAAGTATGTTGGAACTTGTAACCGGTTAGTATTCATGAGGGTTGGTCCAAAGTGCATGTTAGGATTTAATGTAACATGACCAGAAGCATATAAACTATAGTGTATTGCACTGAGTTTTGTTTCTGGCTAATTAATGAAAGGTGAGGCCTCAATTCACTACTTGTGGTCATTTATAGATTATGTACTACATTATGAAGCACACAATGTTCGATAATGAAAGTGGGTTAGTCCACTAGTATATGCACCTCCATATATAACAAATGTAGCCTACAATATGATAAATATTTATTTCATAAAATTCAATATCATTATATTTCGGGTCAGTTCCACTTTATGTACACAACTATAAGTCTACAAGTAACAAGATGCTTTATTTCTTATTTGTTAATAAGTTTTTTGCTCCTTCAAATAATTGATGGGTCCAAATTCACGAGCATGAATCATTGTTTTGCTAGTGTGGGGTTTGGATTTTCCCTTATAATGAGCACGAGTTTAAATTGTTTTTTTTTTTTGGCCACGAGAATTAGATGCGAGCCCGCCGCGTATTGCTCCTCCTGTCCTGCATGGCTTCGAAGTTGCAGTTGTAAAGCAATGTTGAATGAATTACTCGATAAACATTCCCAACTCTTTTTCTCTCTAAAGTTTGATTGTAATCTCTCAAGTAATAGAGTAAATAAGTTGCTGTACACAAATGATTGAGAACAAATGAGGTAATTAGGCAAATATTTTTTTTCTTAAACCCTTGATGATTTTGTTCCAGTTTTATTTTGTTCCCCCACCCCCAAGAAAGCTCAGGATCATGACCTAGCAGTTTCTACCAGATATATATATGCTTCTCAAGTCTCAACCATTATCTCGTTCGTGGCCTAAAGCTTATGTTCATGTTTAGCTGGAGTCGTTATCCCCTCTCGAACTCTTCTATATATGTACCGAATTCAGTTCAAATCTACTACCGTTGATTTCAAATAATTACCCGTTATTAAACAAAAAGCTCGATTTAGCTCAAAAATGCCTTAAAAAAAAGTCTCATTTCACAAACAGTTTTACCTAGTTGAAAACCACGAAATCTACTAGACTCAATATCAACAGAATTCGAACCATGGAAAAGCGAAAAATTATTTTGAAAAGCCATAAAATGTAACAAAGAAAAAGAAAAAGAAATCTAAACCTGAAGCATAAATCAAGGCTGGTCTAACAAAAAAACCAATGTTCAATATCGTCAGCGACTCAGACAAAATTTGTGGATAGTCCCCCATTCTGTCATCACACGGATCTGACCCCGCGTGGGTCCCACAACCACTACCAAACAAATAAGACTCCGCCAGCTAAGCAATCCCGATCTCCAATGCAACCACAGAGAATCGTTACCCGCAAACCCACGCCAGGCCAGGCCACGTCAGCTGACCTGATGCTGCTAAGTTACGCCTCTCAAGTCTTAACTGATTTTTCTTCAGAGCTTCTGGAGATAACTCCCTCTCCTCCCTCTCCCTCTCCTCATCAAGTTGTTCAGGTACCCAAATCAATTTGGTTTTCTGGGAATAATTTCATATTGAATTTGATGAATGACGGTTGTTCTTGTTTCCAGCTCAAACTTTGTTCTTACACAAAAAATTTGAATTTGGTGAATCCGTGGTGTTTTCAGTCTGTTTCTCCTCTTAAAGTTGATATCTTTGTATTATCAATCCATTTATTTCAATAAAGTTTGATTCTTTATCAGTGTATCTTGCTATAAACAATTTCAGTGTTGTTGGGTTGCATAATTTGTGAGGTGAAATTTGAATTGAATCTATGTTGATGCTTTAACTCTGGGTTTTCTATGCAGTTCTAGCTTAACTGTGATGTTTTGAGTGCACAACTATGGCTGGGGTTGCTAGGATGGAATCCATGTTGGTTCAATTTGTTGTCAGTTGTTTGGTGTTGTTGAGCTGTTTCAGAAATGGGAATGCAGGAATGACTAGTAGCTTTGTTCGGTCCGAGTATCCATCGGTTGATATTCCGCTTGATCATAAAGTGTTTTCTGTTCCAAAGGGTCATAATGCTCCACAGCAAGTGAGTGATCTGTGTACATGACTCAGTTTGTCAGTTTGTTTTATTGTTTCGATGCAATTTTAGTGGTTTCTGATTTTGATCAAGGCTTGTTTTACTTGAAAGTGGTATGTTGGTGCAATCGTTAGCATTCATGCTTGTGATTATAGTCGATGAATAGGCTGCTATGGTCATATTAATTTTTGAGTCATATAATTCCTTTGTAATTTGTATCATCGCATTATCTGCCGTTTCTCTTTGTTTTGAGTTTTGATGTTCTTGAATTCTTTAAACCTTCTTTGCAGGTGCATATCACCCAAGGTGACTATGATGGAAAGGCTGTGATCATCTCATGGGTTACAGCTGATGAGCCTGGGACAAGTAAAGTACAATATGGCACATCAGAGAAGAAGTACGAGTTTTCTGCAGAGGGGACTATAACAAACTACACCTTCTATGAATACAAATCTGGATACATCCATCACTGTCATGTTAATGGCCTAGAGGTAAATATGATCATTTTTTTGAAGTAGTACCTTGTTGAGTATGATTTTCATTTATGGCTTAATCTTCCCTTGAGATATATTAATACATGACATGTTGTATGGTTGAGATATAAATCGTACTCCAATTCGCCAAATTAATATTTCACCAGACTTCCTTTTCTCTCTGTTCTTTTATTTTATTACATTTCCATAAGGCATCAGTTATTTCTCATTTTCAGCATGACACTAAGTACTACTACAAAATTGGAAGTGGCGATTCTTCTCGAGAGTTTTGGTTTATAACACCTCCAAAGATTAGTCCTGATGCTCCTTACAAATTTGGAATTATAGGTGAGTTGCTCTATCTGGAAATCTTACGGAAAAAGTTGGTTTCAAATCATTTCTCCATTTCAATGATTGTTGTGTCGTGTTTTTGCTTGCTATTCCAAGCATTTAGGCTGAACTCTGCCAATCTCATCTGCACTGCACTTTACCTTAATAAATTGGCTTATGCTTTAACCACCGTCTGATACTTAAATTCTAAGGTTCTTTTTTAATTTAGACAATCTCGAATTTGTGGCTACCATTAATGAATAGTTATTTGTATGCTGCAGGTGATTTGGGTCAGACATTTAACTCCCTGTCAACTCTTGAGCATTACATGCAGAGTGGAGGGCAGGCTGTCTTATTTCTTGGGGATCTTTCTTATGCTGATAGATATCAGTATAATGATATTGGTATAAGGTGGGATTCATGGGGGCGATTTGTTGAGCAGAGTACTGCATATCAATCATGGATTTGGTCTGCTGGCAATCACGAAATTGATTACATGCCTTATCTGGTAAAGTATCAAATGGATATATCTAGAGAACTGTCTAATGTCTGAGTTAACTTTTTTCACTCTGGAGTCTTTTTCTATCGTTGCATGTTATTGTTAGTGTCTATTGGTCTAACATTATGGACATACTTATGCACCCTGATCTATTCATAAAGTAATATCTTGATATGTTCGTACCATGTCCTTTGCTCTCATTGTGTGGTCGGTCAGCCTGGAAGTTTCTGTATTTAAGGGATTTGCTTTTCATAACCTTTGCATTCTGACATGAACTCATCATAGCTGATGTTATTTTTCTGGTTAATTTTTATTGTCTCATTTTGGAAATTAAAGAAAAACCTAAAAACCATTCAACATCATAATTTTGCTGGATTGTTTAATTATAAAATAGTAGATACTTTTCTAAGTGGTTTAACTTCAACATTATCTTAGTCAAACCATATCCAGATTAGTCATTTAGAGAGGTGATGTACAATGTCATGAGCATATGGTCGGTAAACATTCATCTTAAGTTATCTGGATCCCAAATACCAGATGGTAGGTTGCTTATGTATCATTCTGCAAAATAACTAATTAAACTCTTTATTTATGTTGCTAGGAAGATAATGTGTTATTTAATAAGAATCATCGCCTCACACAAAGCTGAGCACACAGTTTGAAATAATATTGTTGTAAACATCCATTGATGTTTAAAGATTTGTCTCTATGGTGTGTAAGCATACATGATATATAACTTATTGTGCTAAAAAACTCCTGCATCTTTTTCATAGTTTAACTTGGGAAATGTTACTTTATTAACTATTCGCTTTTTACATATCCAGGGGGAAGTTACTCCATTCAAAAACTATCTTCAGCGGTATGCTACTCCTCATTACGCCTCCAAAAGTAGCAATCCTCTTTGGTATGCCATCAGACGTGCCTCGGCTCATATAATAGTGCTGTCCAGTTATTCTCCATTTGGTAATTACTTCCCACACTTACATTTTTGTAAAGGATTTATATTTTCTTCTTTGTCCTTGTATTTCTTACGAAAATGTTTATAACTTTGTCATCAGTGAAATACACGCCTCAATGGATGTGGCTGCGAGAAGAATTGGAAAGGGTTGACAGGGAAAAGACACCTTGGCTGATAGTCCTTATGCATATTCCAATCTACAATAGTAATGATGCACATTACATGGAAGGCGAAAGCATGCGATCAGTATTTGAGAGTTGGTTTATTCGTTACAGAGTTGATGTAGTGTTTGCTGGCCATGTCCATGCATATGAAAGATCAGTATGCTTTCTTTACCCTTATTTTCCAGTCATCTCAATGTACAATCTTTTTTGGGGTCAAATAATCTATTCATCTTCATAATGAATAAGATTCATGTTCTTTTTTCCTTTCCATTCTTTGCAGTATAGAATCTCAAATATACAATACAACGTAACAAGTGGTTACCAGTACCCCATACCAGACAAGTCAGCTCCTGTCTACATAACTGTTGGAGATGGAGGGAACCAAGAAGGTCTTGCTGGAAGGTAAGCTAGTTATAGTTCTTTAATTACAGTTCGTGTTTGCTCTAATAAGTAAAGATGAGGCAAACTTCACCATGATTACTTATTCACTCTTTATGAAGTTCTCGTATAGCACTCTAATTCTTGTCTAATAAGTACTGTTCCATGGTTTCTATAGGTTTAGAGATCCACAACCAGAATATTCTGCATTCCGAGAAGCGAGCTATGGGCATTCAACACTGGAGATTCATAACCGGACACATGCACTTTACCACTGGAACCGCAATGATGACGGGAAGAAAATGGCGACTGATGCATTTGTATTGCATAACCAGTACTGGTGAGTGTAGTCATGCATTTTTATTTCTGGTGCAAAAGTAGCATGAAATGCCTGTATTCTGTATCCCTACTACACCCAATTCAACTTGATAATTCGGCAATGCACAGTTTATTTGTTACACAACCTAGGCTATTTATGAAATTTAGGAGCTGATGATTATAATTTACGTGACATACTTGAGTTTTGGAAATGCAGGGGTAGAAATCACAGAAGGCGAAAACTGAAGAAGCATTATGCTAGGAAATATATTGATCGAGTTGCAGCTTATTGAAAGCTCAATAAGGAATCAGACACCACCAGTAACAATGGCTTGATATAATTTCAATGAGAGGGAGGGCAGAGACTGGGAAATATTAGACTGGATTTTTTAGTGATTTAAAAGAATTTCTTATCGTCTGAACTCCGTATATATTGAATAAATATTATGATCGTTAATTCTTATTGATTAATTGTTCTAGATATATGGATCTACTTTCCAGACACCACCTTCTAGATATATGGATCAACAAAATTTCATCAGCCAGAGACTCGTTAAAAAGTAGATGGATAATGAAATCTTGTTGAAGAAAATTTTCGTCATTAAAAGCCTCTCTTTTATAAGCATATTTCCAAAGTCCAAACCAGTAATGACTCGTAGTTTTTTCAAGGTATAAAACCACCATGGAATGAGGAGCCTAAAAATCAGCCAAATGAAGAAAAGTCCTCTAAAGCTCATGTTATAGCTTCTGATACTATCAACTCAGTTTCGATAGCCGAACAAAGAGGTCCTATCCACAGATATGCACTAAAAATAATGGGATGATCACAAAGGGGCCAAAAATACAATACAGGAATAATAAACAGGTAGGCACTAGATAATTCAACAAACCAACTATGAGTGCCCCATCTACACCATGAGCCTGATTGGTATGCATTCCATTGTACAGCTTTACTACATTGTATGACAGGTGTTATGAAACAGTAATCTACATCCTTCCGAGTGCTTGACATGCCGGGGGTAACGAATCAACAAACTTGTGCAAAGGTTCAAGCTGTCTTTGGTGTTCTTGTATACATCACCAGGCGGATAACACAACCTCAATATACTGCAGGCCATACAAACAGGGATCCATCAAGAATCGCGGAAAATTGGTTGTGGCATCCACTTAAGATGTATATTCAACTTCCCAGATTTTGCCCCGTCTAGTGGTAAAGTCTCTTTGTATTCCCCTTCTAATATGACCCTAGTGAGCGTCAAGATGCATCTTCCCATATAATCCTGCAAGTTACAGATAAGACCTAGTTAGTTGACAAATAACCATATAAGGCCAGTTCCAAATGGAATGTGTAGCCAACAAATGAATAACTAAGGAAAAATAGTACCTTCCCGAAAGTATCATGGTCATAGACTTCAAGAATGAGCATGTCATGCAATCCATCCTCAACAACAAAGTCAAAAGTTTGATTCCAAACAGGATTCAAGCTGTCGTTAACAACCTGAGAGAAACAATAAACTTTAAGGAAACTGAAACAAGAAATAGCTTTATGGGAATCTACAGGAGTACTTTCACAGGCCAATAAGGTAATTGCAGTCTATGGGCATTCAAAACCCTACCCTAGTTTTGTTTCTCGTTTCTGATTTCTTCAAGGTAATAACCACATAAGGATCAGCTTTCCCCATCAGATCAACAGGTGGCAAGTCTTCGGCAGATATTACAGTTATTGAAAGGACACCTCTAATTATAACCTCCTTTTTCTTCTGTGAGGCTTCCTTTTCATTTTCGGTAGCATCTATTCCATTTGCCCCACTTTTCAGTACTTTTTCCAAAGCGGTCATTGAGAAGTTGGGAGTAAACGGGTTGACAAAGCCATTGTCCATGCCATATGGAACATATAGCAGCTCCAAATGCACCTAAAACAGGAAGGAAACCGATAAAGTACTCTTAAAATATAAATTTTCTTTCATATTACATTCAATAAAATACGTAGTGGGAGCAAAGAACATTATGATCTTCTAATTTCAAAAGTCAAACCACAAAACCATCCACAAAAAGGTGTAAACTGACTAGCTCCAAGTGATGAATTCAAAAGGAGAAGGAGAAGATACTAGTATAATTAATAGTGTATCATGCTACTACATAATGATCCACAGAATAAAGATTAGTCTTCTGACCTGCCCACGGTTTTTATTATCTCTTTGGACTTCCAAACTTTTAACCAGCTTCAACCACACATCCTTCACTTTACCCGGCTGAAGTTCGCTTAATTGTACCTGAGCACACCCAATGAGCTCGGATGCCCCAAGGCCCTCATCATCAAAAACTTTAACCACCAAATGTTGAGTGGATTCATCTTCAACAACAAATTCAAAGTGTTCATTCCAGATTGGACTCAAATCATTGTTCTGTTGATTAAGAGAAACAAAAATCATTCTTTCAAAACCAACTAAATAGAAATTGAAATGAATAAATATAATGCACTAATAAATAAGAGCAGATATTTACGATAGTTCTGCTTTTCTTCATTCTGTCTTTTAAAGGTCGAACATACAACAAGGCGTACGGGTCTGATTTTCCAACAACGTCCTTATTTGTCAACTCCTTTGCCTGCACAAGCTTCACCTCTAGTATGCCAACTGTCTTTAACTCCAGATCACTAAGTCAAGTAGAAAAGGAAACAACAACATTACAAACAGGAACCATGCAATAAATGAAAGGAAACCACTCGCCCCACAGGTCATGCTTATACAGGATTATTCACTGTATTCTGCTGTACCTGTAATCCCCAGGCAAAATGGGAATAACTTTTCGAACAGGCCATGTAATCGAATCTTCAATGGCATCGCGTATTGTCCCCTGCATAAAAAACATGTCTCTTGATTAAATCCAGCATAAATAAAATAAGATCTACCTACTCTCATATTGTTAAGACTATCACACATTTATTTCCCCAAATTTCAGAAACATTGTCGATCTTATAAATGAAACTTCAAACCTTAACTATGAGCCAGAACATTACAAATGAAACTTTACTCTCGAACCATCATGTAAAATATTCAAAAAAGGACCATGCTACATGACAAATAGAGATCATGCATGAGTACAAATTCAACTAGTGGAGCAAAGTGATGGATCTTTCTCATACCTCAAGTTGATCTTGGAGTCCAGGTATTGTAGATATGTCACCACCCACAACTTTCAGCTTAAAATCCAAATTTTTCTACAATAAAGAAAAAACAGGTTTGCTAAATCAGAAGTTAATTATGCACAGGCCTGCATGTATGTGTGCGAGAGAGAGAGGAAGCTGGACCAGCCTATGAGCCCCGTTACCATAATATTTCTAGGCAGAATACTGTTTTTCCAGATTCACTTCCTTATTCTTTTTAGTCAAGACAAAGCTTAGCCATGTTTCTCATCTTAAAAATATTCAGGCTAAATAATTTTACATAAAATTCAGGTAGAAAAACATTACATACAAAGACCAAATATTTCTAGAATAATGTACTGGATGATTTCATTATAAATAGCCTAGAAAGAGATCTGAATATATTGTTTGGTTTAGGATAAAATTGATCACAGTTTAACTGCATTCAACTAGAACCTCTGTACATAAACAAACCTACAATCCTAGAATATAAAATTGTCACTCAAAATCTACATCTCAATGCAAATATTTTTTTTCCATGTCTGACATGCATGCAACTTCTCACTTCCAAAATCTTTCAAAAATGGCACTAGAAAGAGATATTGCACCTTTTCTCTCAAGGAAAAGCTAACAGCTCCAAAGCATGGGAACTGGTCAACCAGAGGCTTAAATATAAGCCTGAATACCCCAGTGAATCCAATGTCTTTCACCTGCAAATCGAATACAAATTAATGCACAGTGAAAGCACGACAACAAAACAAACTTCTGAACATTCAAAAAACCTCCACCAAACAGAAGTCAGCAGGCATTAAGTTGTAGTTTACCTGCACAGGTAGTGATACACCAAGTAAAGTATTAATGGAAAGTATTATACTTGGATTTCCATCCCACTGCATTTCCAACTCCAAAGTGACACTGTCACCTCCACCTTCAATTACAGAAACCCCTAATGCAAAGCACCAGCTCATTAATGAAAATCTTTGCAAGACATCAACTTAAAGAGCTTCCCTTTAATGACATTAAAAACATAACAAACTGGAAACTTTAATCTACAATCATTCATACTGCGCATTCATACATGCTACCCTCTTTGCAACCATAATGTGACTAGAAATTCTAAACTAAGAAACCACTTAATGAACATTATCTATATGTTCGAATTATAGTCGAATAATTGCGATTAGATGACATGATCAAGTTGGCCATAACCAAAGCACAAAGTAAATTTCCTATGCAATACATAACAGTATAAGCACTGCATTGAATTGAACTGACCTGTAAACTGCGGTGCCACAGTACCAAGAGTGAACTTGGAAAACTTGATTGAGGACAATATTATCGGCGTGTACTGCTCCAGAATTGGCTCCACTGAAGCCTTAATCAACTCAGAAGCTGCCTACACCACCACATTCACAAACCCAAATCAAACTTTTTTTTCGCAATCTTGGTTTCGAAAAAAGACACAAACTTTAACACAGACAAAGAAAACCCAGATGGAATTACCTCATTCACATACGGCCAGATCTTCGTGAGGTGAGAATTGAGCCACTTCAACTGAAACAAACCCAAAAAAAAAATGAGAACTTGAGAGCTAAAACTAGGAAGTGGGTTTGAGAGAGGGTGAAGCTGAAACCTTCTGACGCTGAGAGAAGACGACCCAAGAAGGGTAGTAGTCAGGAGGGAGGAGCTTTCTAGAATCTTCGACGGTCATTCTAGCAAAGGCGGCGACGGTGGTGGCCAGCTGAGACCGGAGCTTGGAGCGGCGGTTCTCGAGCTTGACGAAGCCGACGACGAGGGCGAGCCCGACGACGATGCCGAGAACCAAACCCAAAACGAAGCCCATTATTGGATTCCGGGTCGGAGTTTGATTCGGTGAAACAGAGTGTGGTGGTGGTGGAGGAGATTGTGGGCGGAGATATCGGTGGTGGGGACTGAAAAGGAGAGAGAGGATTGCTTTGCTTTGCCGACAGGACTATTCTAAGAAACAAAAGAGAAAAATGAACAAGAAGAACCACATGGACGAACCGCATGGACTCTGAGCTCTTCATTTTCTTTTTTTCTTTTTGTCTTTTGGCGTATTTTCAAATTTCCTTGTCCAAAAATACAGAAGGAGACTATTTGACTACGTTACAGTGAGGCAATGAGCCATGGGTTGAAAACTTGAAATATTGTAGAAAAGTGTGATGACGGTTGTATCGGTTGAAATGACGGTGTTACAACATTTACGGTAAGGTAATGAGAATCGAAATGATATTGTTCGCCTAAAAATGATTGAGAATCGAAATTATTTGTTAGTGACATGATAAATTCAGACCGAGAAACTCCACTTGATGTTAGAACATTGATTTACCGTTTTATTTGGCTCTACTTCTTGACGAGTGCCTTCACTTTTTTAGCGTAAACACTTCTGACAAGTACAATACTTTAATTACACACCGAATTTGTATGTATATCTTCTATCTTATATCTTCTATCTTCTATTAATTACACACCTATATAACTTGTAAGTATAGCACATAGTATCATCGGTTTCTAAACGGAAAAAAAAAATGCTTAGAAGATACTTGGATTATTTCTAAGTTTAAGGTACTTAGAGTGCTCTACAGTGATACTAAGTTTCGGGTTATTACAGTCTACCCACCTTAAAACAAAATTCGTCCTCGAATTTTACGTACCTTGTTCTATGAACAATTGCGGATGTTTCTTTCTCATTTCTGATTCTAGTTCCCACGAAGTCTCGTTTTCGTCATGTCGATTCCATTGTATCTTTACTTGTGTACACTCGATATTTGTTTTCAAACTCAAAAATTATTATCTATGTTATTTTTGTGATGCATGTTATTTTAGTACTAATTATTGCTATTTTTACCTTAAGAAAGCACTAAAGTTCTTTACTTATTAATTGGATAAATGTGCATATGGATGTGTGTGTGTGTACATACATATATATATATATATATATATTTAGCAAGTGGATTTATGATCTGATTTATGCTTTCTTTCTTTTATTACTTTTTTTAAATTTTATCTTATCCTTTTAATCATTTAACCTAAATAGTGATTAGTCACTCACCTTACAATAATTAGTCACTTACTTATTTTATGCTTAATTCTAGCCTATATAAGCATATGATCTGATCATACCTCTTACAAGCTTGAAGATCAAATGCAAAATTGATCAAAACTCCCTTAGTTGAAGAGAAAACCCAACTAGAAGTTCCTCACACAAATCCTTCACCCTTTTTCTCTTAAGAAGTTCCCTTTTTGTGAAAGAAGTCCAAAGTTTGATCACAAGACCTTATGAGTTCCTTAAGTAAGTACATGAATACATTTCTATATTCTTTTGTCTTTAAGATTTATCAAACTACATAATCAATGATAAGATGGAAAAGGATCTGCTTTGCTGCAAACCCGTATTTTCGTATATAAAAAAGTCTGCTTTGTCAAAAATAATAACAGTATTAAATTCCTCATCAAAATTTCTTCAATTTAGGCTTTTGAATCACTAAAAGAGTTTAAGAAATGAAGAAGTTATGCATTAATTCATCATCAAATCATACCTTTGCACTGATCAAATTCACAAAATACAATCTTTATGAATTATAGATCGTAATATATGTATATGTACTCACACATATAGAGACATATACTTAGGAATAATCTCATATGAAAACATATGTAACATAATTGTATAACACAAAATAAGTAAATTCACTAGCAAACAACATAATTAAAAAGAAGCTTATACATAATTGAAATCAAGTAAAATAGGTAATAATAAAGCACAAGCATTAAATAAGTAACTATAAACAATTTAACAAAATTATATTATAGTTAGTATTTCAGTCCTTATGTCCAAATCCGTTGAAGTTCATCAACCGTATTCATGTTTCTCTGATTAGAGTCATCAAACTTCAAAATGTGTTATGTTGTCCATCACAAGTCCGAATTAGTCAAATGAGTACACCATTTCTAAGGGTTTTTCACAAGGAATGAAATGGTATAAGTCATGTAATCTAGTTCGAAGTGAAATAGTCCAGAAATGATGAAGAACCATAACAGTGCAGAAACCGATATTTTTGATACTGACCTTTGATATCTAAGTCTTTACGTACAGTGTAAAATTACCATTACTTCTCAAACTTTTCAGATCACAAGTAGAGGTCCTAAGCTTCAAATTGATATAAAGTTTGTAGAAAATGGATAAGAAATGAGGGAGATATGAATTTTTGAAGTTGTAATGGCTGTATGAGATTTCCAGCGAGTTTAAAAGTTGAAAACTTTGATTAGTCATAACTTCTTCATTTCTTAACCTCTTTTAGTGATTCAAAAGCCTAAATTGAAGAAATTTTGATGAGGAATTTAATACTGTAATTATTTTTGACAAAGCAGACTTTTTTATATACGAAAATACAGGTTTGCAGCAAAGCAGATCATTTTCCACCTTATCATTGATTATGTAGTTTGATAAATCTTAAAGACAAAAAAATATAGAAATGTATTCATGTACTTACTTAAGGAACTCAGAAGGTCGTGTGATCAAACTTTGGACTTCTTTCACAAAAAGGGAACTTCTTAAGAGAAAAAGGGTGAAGGATTTGTGTGAGGAACTTCTAGTTGGGTTTTCTCTTCAACTAAGGGAGTTTTGATCAATTTTGCATTTGATCTTCAAGCTTGTAGGAGGTATGATCAGATCATATGCTTATATAGGCTAGAATTAAGCATAAAATAAGTAAGTGACTAATTATTGTAAGGTGAGTGACTAATCACTATTTAGGTTAAATGATTAAAATGATAAGATAAAATTAAAAAAAAGTAATAAAAGAAAGAAAGCATAAATCAGATCATAAATCCACTTGCTAAATATATATATATATATATATATATATATATGTATGTACACACACACACATCCATATGCACATTTACCCAATTAATAAGTAAAGAACTTTAGTGCTTTCTTAAGGTAAAAATAGCAATAATTAGTACTAAAATAACATGCATCACAAAAATAACATAGATAATAATTTTGAGTTTGAAAAAAAATATCGAGTGTACACAAGTAATACGAACTAACGTATTTTAGAAAGTTTACTAGAACTCTAATATAAAAAAATTACCTATATAACTTGTAAGTATAGCACGTGGTATCATCTACGGAAAAAAAAAATGCTTAGAAGATACTTGGATTATTTCTAAGTTTAAGGTACTTAGAGTGCTCTACAGTGATACTAAGTTTCGGGTTATTACATGGAGTGTGATCACCGGTAAGAGAAATAGAGGAGTTGCTCTTAGAGAGGATTTGCTCTAGAGAGGCTTGGATAATCTTAGAGATTGTTGTTGAATTGTGTTGTTTTTGTTACTTGTTGTAGCCTCTATATATAAGCTACCAAGCCATAGTGGTTGGCCTTAAACAAATCATGATGGGTTAGGTTTGAGCACTTAAAACACTAATGGAATGTTAGGTTTAAGCACTTAAAACACTAATGGAATGTTAGGTTTAAGCATTTAAACACTAATGGAATATTAGGTTTAAGCACTTACTGCTCCAAATTTTCTGCAGCTATATCTCCATCAAGAACTCAAAATGGGCCTTCGACCTCTTCATATAAAATGATCCACAATGAGTGTAGATCATTGTGGAAAATTTTCAGAGCTTTATTCCATGTGTTTGGGCCGGAAATGCTGCTGGACTCCTTGCAGGTCCTGTTTTCCAATTTTGCTTCTGCATAAAATTGGACTGATTGTTTGAAGGCTTTCCACTCATAACTAGCCCTGGAACTCTTCATAAGAAATGATCCTTGGGATGTCTAGAATTAATATGGAAAGTTTTAGCTCATTTGGATTTTATTTGGTTAGTCTTCCGCTCCTCATTCCTTGTTTAGCTCGGTTTCTCCTAGCCGAAGTAGGAAAATGTGCTAAAGTTGACTTTTCATTTCCATGCTTCCATCATTTCCTTTTCTTGCAGCTCGCATAATCTTCTATAGTAGGCTTTATTTAGCCCCTAAATAATATATTTCGAACTTGTCGACAATATATAGCTTGAGCCACTGACTTTGGCTCAATTTCTCCAAGACACGCCTTGTCAGGCCAAAATGCTCATTTTAAGCCCAAACACCAATTCTTCAACCTATAGAATTCACAAAATACCAATTCTTGACAGAAAATACCATCAATATTCATTGACAAACACACAAAGATATGATGATCAAACATTCTTCGATGAGGCCGGAGGCTGACACACAAATTATTAAGCTTATAACTTGTATGTTTATTCATTTCAGCATCTTTCAGAGAGGATTTAACATAATTTTGTAAATACAAAACAATTGGAGAATATTCAAAGAAACCAATGTTCCAGAATCAATTAGAATATTAATTTGCTCCTTGGAGATCTGGTACAACCGCCAAAATGCCAATTTTTTTACCAGTGAAACGTTTTACAGTTTCACCCCATCGTCTCTGCCTTTCATTCATTTTGTTTGATACATTACTTCCGATCACTTAGTCTGGACTTAGAAAGTGATCGGACATTGCTATTACTGCCTTTCATACTTAGAGATGCAATTAAAGTGATCGAAGTTATACAATTACAGATTTACAGCAATCTAGCTAAGTGAATTTCTACAAATACTTATACTTAGCTTGCTAGTCTGTTTTATGTCCTCTCATTCATTCTTCATGTCTATCCAGATAATGAGTAGTGCTTGATGTGAAAGCTGAATGCACTGATGAAGATTGATGGATAGATATTTTCATTTTGATATGTAGAGGTCAAAACGGCATATGCAAGTCATGTAACTCATTTGTGATTTTATGGATAGATCTATTTTTTACGTCTTGGCATTCTTGGAAAGCAAGATATGCCAAGTTTCACTAATTTTTTATTTTGTCGGGGACCAAATTTCACTAATTGATGACATTTCCTTCCTTAAAATCAATTATTTCAATAAAGAAAAATTGTTCTCCAAAAAGGAATGCAAGATATTTTTTTAGTTGAAAAGAGATACCATACTGTTTCCTGTTTCTTCATTTATCAGCTCCAATTTATTGCAGACACAATAAAATTGACCCCTATTATGGAATACAAATGAACCTTTAATTTAATTATTCTCTTCTATCAGCTCCAATTTTTTGCCTCCTCGAATACAAATGAGCCTCTTTAAACCACTAATTACGAATGACCTACAGAAAATTGTAATACCCGGTATTGAGAAGTTAACTAAAACAAATCAAATATAAATTAGTTATTTGTAGTAAATCAAGAAATTGAGTACTCAATGTGTATTCAAAGAAAGTTAAATGAAATTCTCAAAAAAAAAAAAAAAAAGGTTAAATGAATTATAGATATCTAGGTTTCTAAGCCCAGTGGCGGAACCAGGATTTGAAACTTGGGAGGGTCCAGACTTGAATATAAGTTTTTGACATGACAATTTTAACTTTTTATTTTTGATAAGATAGTATTATTATTTAGAAAATGGAGAAAATATGTATCAAAAACAATATCTCCATGCACAAATCATTAATTTTTTTTTTATTAACCTAGCCTACAAAAAGAAAGAGATCAAATATATGTAACCGAAAGAAAGGAAAAAATCAATATATATCACTCACAAGATAATGAAGAAAGTAATTAACTTCTTGACTTCATTATTTCTATAAAAAAAAAAACTGTTTGTTGTTCTATTATGTTATTTATTTAATATAGCTAAGTTAAAGTTGTTTAATATGATTGGGTTGAGAATTGGGAGGGGGGTCCAGCAGTTGAATTAAACACTTTCATATGTTAATTATACACTCTTTAGCGGCAAAACATGGCATCTACAGCAATCAAAGGGGGGGGGGGGGTCCGGACCCCTTCAAACCGTAACATCGGTCCGCCCCTATCTAAGCCTACACGTGGTATTATATTTCTTGTTGACACATAGCAAATCTGGAGAGAAAGGGAAAGGTCGACAGTCTTCGAGGAGGCAAAAAGAAAAGAAAAAGAAAGATAGAAGGGGGGGGGGAGGGAGAGAGAGAGAGAGAACGGGAGAGAAGAGGAGAAGAAGCTTCCATCATCTCGCTTTGGGTAGTCTCGTCTCTCTCTTCGCACTGCTGCATTACCCAAACCCATACTCCTAGCTCTCACTGATTAGCCTTGTCTCTCTTTTCCGGTCACACCTCATGGCTTTAACATCATCTCTAATCGTCTTCAAGTGAGGAGCTAGTTTTTAAGTTCATAGATAGAAGAGAAAGGTTGCTATCACTTCTACCTTTTCAATTCAAGAGAGTCAGGGCAAGAGATTAATAGATCTCTGGACACCGATTTCCTGACACTTTCTCTTCTCTCAATACGATTATGACGATATTTGATGGTGGTGATGGAAAGGTATCAATCTTAGTCTATCTGCTGAAATCTAGACAATAGTGTGGTTATAGTTTTCAATTGGTGTTTATAAGATTGATAGTGGTAAGAATAACAATTCCAAATCCCCTCAAATTCTGATTTTTTTTTTATTATTTCGGGTCGGGTTGTTACAAAAATTGAGCTAAAATATAAGAAGGATGAAAGGAAAGTTGGGTCACGGGCCTATGCATTGTTGATGGGCCTTTACTGGTGGGCTTATGATCTAATTTGATTTGTAGTAGTTTGTTTAAAGTTTAAGTGTATTTTATGTACAATAAAACCCTACCACCTATGGGTAAGGACATGTGGGCGCTATCCAAGTTTACATACTCAGTATGCCTTGTCTGCCCTAACGAGGCGACAGATCATAAATTGGTTGCAACCTCCTAGTGGTAGGATGAAACAACGTGTCGTCGGATTTCTTTCCGATCATCAGCATATTGGGAAAACTACTTTATTAGTTCTATGACATTGCTTTAACTTTTTGATATGCCACCATTATTATAAAGCAAATGGAGTAGTCGGTATGACACTCTTTGCTATTTGATGCATGTTTGAATACATTGTAGTTGTATAGACTCCTGTTATTATTCGGGAGGTTCTCTTGAGGTGTATTGTAATAAGGAGTTTAGACATTATGTCCCCCCTATGTATTCATCCGTTTCATTAATTAAGGTTTGAGGGCAGTCGCACAGCCCTTATTTTAAAAATAATAATAATAATAATAATAATAATAAAAAGAAGGGTGTGTTCAAGGAAAACCTAATTTGTGTTTAGCGTTCTAGGTTACTTGACCTAGTGGTAATAGGATTTAATTAGAATGATCTAGAATCCTAATCAATGTAGAATTACTTTCCTTGTATGATTGAGATTCTATGCATTGTAATCCTCTATATAAAGAGGCAACTATTATCAATGAGAATACACAGCAAATTCCTCTCAATTTCTGATTTCCTACAACACGTTATTAGCACGAGCCTTAACCCTGAAATCATAAATTCGTAGCCTTCAAATCCCAGAAACCACCGCCGCCCACCTTGAAGATCTCAACTCCAGGAGTCCAGAACCGGCCGGCAAACCACCGAACCGGCCATCAGAAGAAGCAAAAGTTCTCCTGCCCGGTTCAAAGCCTTCCTCACCACCTCCTGCAGCCATACTCGATTCCCTGCAGCATCTCCACCCCAGAAACCTGGAACCGGAAAATCCTCCACCGGAACAGGCCTAGAATCATCCGAACCTGCCACCAGAAAAGGCTGAAACCGAACCGGCAGAAAGAAAAAAAAAAAAGAAAAAAAAGGAGGAAGCAGAAGCCGAGCCCAAGCCGCAGCCCAAGCCTCAGCCTGAGGCCCAGCAGCCGACCCACCTGACTTCATCCTTGCGTCAGCAGCCACGTCAGTCTCCAGTCAGCGAGCCACGTCAGCAATCTGGTCAACGTCGGTCAACTCTGGTCAACCACCGCCTGCAACTTTTTCGGCCGACTTCCGGCCACTTTCCGGCCAACTTCTGGCGACTTTTCCGGTCAGCTACAGTAATTTTCCGGCGTCGACTTTTCCAGCCATCCTTTTAAGGTAATTTTTCTAAAAGTTCCCGTTTTTGAAGTTTTTTTTAATTTCTTCTTCTTTTTCGGGGACTTATAAAATCCCTTCTCCTACTCCCCTTTCTCTACATAGGGGAGACCAAAAAGCCGAACTGTGGGGGTTCGTGCTCACTCCAAGCTTGGAGCTTGTAGAGTCCTCCAAACTTAGAGTTTGTTGAGAAGAAAACGATCGACCACATACATCGTTGTTTCGATCTAATCCAAAAACCCCTCTTGGAATCGGATTTTCTTGGAAGCGACTACGCTCATAAAAATCCCTAATTTCTTGGAAGCGACTACGCTCAGAAATTTAATAGTTTTTCGTGGTAGCCTTTTTCGCTCCGAAACTAACCCTAATCTTGTGTTGTTTTTCAGGATGAGTTACCTGAACAAGTTGAACTTTGTTCCACTCGAGACAACTGGAGCAGGATACCATAGGTGGGTCCGAGATGTGCGCCAACATCTTAAGGCTGATGGACTTCTGGAAGCCATCCAAGAGCCTAGTCAGAACGTGCTCTCCATTGAGCAAGCTACTGCTTTCGAAGCAAAACAAGCTAAAGTCATAATTCTCATGACAAGGCACATGAATGACGCGCTCCAAAATGAATACCTCAATGAGGAAGACCCAAGAAGGCTATGGGTAGAACTTGAGCAGCGATTTGGCAACGTTCGTGACTCCCTGCTTCCTGATTTAGAAGTGCGATGGCATAGCCTCCGCTTTTGTGATTTCAAGTCTGTGCTTGATTATAACTCGGAAGCTCTTCGTATCAAGTCTCTGATGGAGTTTTGTGGCCAAGCCATAACTGATACGATGTTGATCGAGAAGACTCTCTCCACCTTCCCCGTCTCTACACTGATGATTTCAAAGAATTATCGGATTGATGTAAATGCAGGACGCATCACAAGGTTTCATGAGCTCATTGGCGCCATGAACGTAGCTGAAAAGCATGACAATATTCTTGTGAAAAACTATAATGCTAGACCTGTGGGAACTAAACCTATTCCGGAGTTTAACTATAGTCGCGCCCCCAATGGAGGACGCAAGGAGCGAAACCCTAAGAGTAGGGACAATTCTGGACATTCTGGTCCTTATGTTCGCCCTAAAGAGGAAGGAAATCGCCGAGAGAGGCGTGCACGGAACCGTGGAGGTCAACGTGTGAAGAGAGAGAGAGGCCGAGCCTCCGACCATGGTGGTAACGCCACCAAGAGCATAGGTCGTCCAAATCGCGCACCAATGGTGCCTCGATCAAGGGAGCCTGACCATAATGATGTTTGTTTTCGATGTGGATCAACTGAACATTGGGCCAAAACATGTACCGCACCCCAAAATGTTGCAAACGCATACAAGACGTATCGTGAAGCAAGGGAAGCAAATTACATGGCACGAGAAGATCAAGATGGCGATCTAGATCTAAGGGTGGAAGACTACGAGGATCAAGACCCATAAACTGGGGATTTTGATTAAGTATTTTTATTTTCCAAGAGATGTAGGCGATTGCCATATTACTTTTTATTGGATTAGATTTTCTTTGATCAAAGAATCAATGATGTACTCTGTTGGTTTATGAATAAAATTTCGAGTTCTTTTCATTATGACTCAATTTTGATTCTGAGCATATTACTTTGTGACTACGATGGCTAGGCCATCAATATTAATTCAAGGACATGGAATAGCCCAAGTTCCACTTGCCAAATTGCACCTTGATTACAGTTGTCACAGAAACTCTCTACGCTCTTAGGGCAAATCGTACCCTATGAATAGCCAACGTATTCCATGCGAAAATGCATGTAGAGAACAGAAATGAGTTCCTTTGCATTACCTCTAATGATTGCGAACAAAGACGCATCTTAGAGAAGGTTATGTGTCTCTCTAGTGGATTCTATGTCACTATTTGCGTTATTAATCCAATAAAGTTACGAGAGAAGATCTCTTGGATTTAGACACATATTGGCTTTGTCACGACAGGATAGATCATCCTAGTCATGATATGATGATCTGTCTACAAAAGACTTCACATGGACATCATTTCTTTCGAGCGAAACGAAGCATGAATCAAAAGTTGATTTCCGGACTAAGTGTGACCGACGCAACTGCCTCCGTCCACCACCTGCCTAGGGCTGGCGCAGTCCCTATCCATGACGCCATGGATGGCGTCCATCATGGTGATGGCACCCCAGGTGATATTGTAATCACCTTCACATAGCATTTCGGACGCTCAGGCCTAACCAAAATACTCAAGGGTTGCTTCTAAGGCCTCTCGCTCGTTTTACTAAGCCTGTTCCTTAGGGATATTAGGACTGAGACCGTCCTATGCAAAGGATATACTCATTCTGTTCCTACGTAGAATTCATGAGGATTCTGTGGACTAGTTCAACCAACTTGCGGACGTTTAAATATCTCATGATGTTGGTTGACACGCAAACACACTGGTCACGTGTTGTGCCATTGTCCACTTGTAATGCTGCTTATGCTACACTCCTAGCACATATCATGTGACAACGGGCTCACTCCCCGAACCATCCTATTCAGTCAATTGGATTTGACATTGCTAGAGAGTTTCCATCGAAAGACTTTCGATGGATATTATAATGGGACTGATGTTGGACATCATATTCCCTCGTACACACCCAAATGGTCTCGCCGAAACGACTACGATGGTCATCCGGGCATTGGTAATGCGCACCAATCTCCTTACATCCGCTTGGGGTGATGCAATATCGCATGCAACTATGCTAATTCGTCTACGACCTATCGCCACTCAATGTACCTCTGCGTTACAGCTAGTGACTGGGTACACGTATTTTGTACTTACGCATATTTGAGTGAGCCATTTTTGTGCCAATTGCGCCGCCACAGCGCTCTATGATGGGTCCTTACCGACAAATGGGCAACTACGTTGGATTTGAGACTCCAACAATAGTCCGCCACTTAATGCTCTTGCCAGGCGATCTCATTACCGCTAGATTTGCGGGTTGTCACTTTGATGAGACAGTCTTCCTGTCGTTAGGGGGAGATAAGAACACGGATGTTCAGCAGGGACGACAGGAATTGTCGTAGTCTGTCCCCACTATGTCTCATCTCGATCCCTGTTAAAGTGACGAGATCACACAAATATGCTACAAACATGCCTGCAAGGAAGGACGTCCCTACGAGAGGACGTAGCGCCACCCTACACGGAGGTAGGCATGGAGCCAATGCCAAAGAGAGTGGCACTCTGGCGTTACAGGCCATGGCCCCAGCTAGGATGCGTGGGAGGCTCGTGGATTCGAATGATACTTTGGCACATTCCAATCCTTTGATCATCAAAACTCAAAATCCGTCTCATGAGAATCTTCCGGGTTATGGAGCATGGAGCCAATGCCAAAGAGAGTGGCACTCTGGCGTTACAGGCCATGGCCCCAGCTAGGATGCGTGGGAGGCTCGTGGATTCGAAGGATACTTTGGCACATTCCAATCCTTTGATCATTAAAACTCAAAATCCGTCTCATGAGAATCTTCCTGGTTATGGTTACCGTTGGGGGACGCCTCAACTTCAGAACCTATTCCTGAGAATATAGAGCTCTATGAAACTTACACTAGTGTACATGAGACGTGGGATAGAAACTCCATCATAATTGATGATGTAGTTGCGTATTTCATTGCGCATGAGTTTGTTGAGTCAGATGATATCGAACCACGCTCCGTTGATGAATGAATGCCAACGTAGAGAGTTTTTGGCCTAAATGGAAAGATGCGATCCAGGTTAAGATGGATTCTCTAACGAAGGGAAAGGTTTTCGAGCTAGAGATGCCAACACCTCCCAATATAGAATCTGTTGACTAATGGGTCTTCGTTAGAAAGCGTAGTGAGAAAAAGATATGGTAATCTCGCCTTATGGCGCAAGGCTTCTCACAAAACGCCCTGGAATCGACTACGATGAGACATATTATCTCGTAATGGATGTCATTGCACTCCACTACCTTGTCAGTTTGGTAGTTTCCGAATAACTGAACATGCAGCGTACAAATGTGGTCACTACGTATCTCCATAGGGATCTAGATACGGAATATACATGAAGGTTCATGGTGAACTTCATTTACCCAAGTCAAGAGGCTCTAGACCACGGAGCTCGTTTACAAAGAGGTTGAAACGCTCACTAAAGTGACTACTTGATTGGGAAGGGATATGCCCACGCGTTTCTATAACAAGTTTCGGATTCTATCGCGGTTCATATTGGACATGATCTTCATTAGAAGCCCTTAAAAGAGTTAAGGGAAACCGCTGAACACTTGAAATCCGAGTTTGAGATGAAGGATTTTGGGAGAACACGATTATGTCTCGGTTTGGAACTTGAGTATCGTGTCGATAGATGCTTAGGCATTTTTGACAAGGTCAAGCCTTCAAGCACCTCCATGATCGTCTGTAGTCTTGATCCTGAAAAGGATCCTGTTCGTAGAAAGGATGATGACGAAGATGTGCTAGAGGCAGAAGTGTCTTACTTAGTACAATAGGCGCATTATTGTACTTATCCCAATGCACAAGACCGGACATCTCATATGTTGTGAACTTGTTAGCTAGATATAGCTCTGCGCCAACGCAACGCCGTTGGATTGGTGTAAAAGATATCTTTCGATACTTGAGATGTACGATTGATATGGGCTCGTTCTATCCCTACAAAGAGATGATGGATTCGGACCCATCAC
The DNA here is from genome assembly GCA_024704745.1 of Rosa lucieae. NCBI lineage: Eukaryota > Viridiplantae > Streptophyta > Magnoliopsida > Rosales > Rosaceae > Rosa > Rosa lucieae. The sequence goes on from CM045493.1 coordinate 1,875,780, forward strand.
ACACCAGAAACGCCGCCAACGCTAGCCTGCGTTCTCTATCCCCATCCCAAAAAGACAAGTGTTTTGAAAGGTTTTGTTGATGTTGGGTATCTCTCTGACCCACACAATGGTCACTCCCAATCCGGTTAAGTGTTCACCATGGGAAAAGACCGTGACATCTTGGAGGTCTACAGAATAAACCCTCGTCGCTATATCTTCGAACAATGCAGAGATCATTGCTCTTCACGAAGTGGTTCGTGAATGTATGTGGATTGGATCCATAATTACGCATGTTCGAAGCAATTGTGGTTTGAAGTCTACCACAGATGAGCCTACGAGCATTTAGGATAATGTTGCTTGTTTTGAACAAATGAGGCAAGACTACATCAAAAGCGATAAAACCAAGCATGATCAGCAACAACAGACTCTCCTCGAGATCAAAGTGAACTAGGTTCAATATGAGGATAATGTGGCAAACTTGTTTACTAAGTCATTGCCCAAATCCACGTTCGAGAAACATGTGGCAAGAATTGGCTTGCGGAAATTATCTAAACTCCCATGATCGTAGTCATCAGGGGGAGGCGCAGACATCAGGGGGAGATGTCTACATGTTCGTCTCGAATCGTGAAGGGTGTGTTATGCTCTTTTTCCCCTTCGACCGAGGTTATTTTTGTCCCACTGGGTTTTTGTTACTCGGCAAAGTTTTTAATGAGGCAACGAGAGAAGCACCGCATTTGGACAACACAAGGGGGAGTGTTCAAGGAAAACCTAATTTGTGTTTAGCCCAAACTCTAGGTTACTTGACTTAGTGGTAATAGGATTTAATTAGAAAGATCTAGAATCCTAATCAATGTAGAATTACTTTCCTTGTATGATTGAGATTCTATGCATTGTAATCCTCTAAATAAAGAGGCCCCTATTATCAATGAGAATACACAGCAAATTCCTCTCAATTTCTGATTTCCTACAACATGGTGAACCTTAATATTGTGTGAAAGAAGAAATTACTTAGTTGAGTTGGTGTTGCTGTTTGGTGTATTTTAATTAATTTTTTTTTTGGGCCAAATTTTCTTTCATTTAGATAATTTGATACCCTAAATCATATCAAATCAGCTTAGGAGGTGTATTCGGTCCATTTAGATTTTAAATGATTTTGTCCGACTTTTTATAATCAGTGAATTCTACGGAATTTACGGATTGTTTATCTTCCATATATATGTTAACATATGAATTTGAACATATTCTAATTTATTGTATAGTTTGGATTTTAAATCTCATACAAGGATGAACTCAAAGCTAACGTAGCATCATATTCTACCTCCATCTCGATGGTTACTGGATTCGTTTGGACACATTCATCCTTCAAGTGATCTCTGGCCATTATCCCACATTGCAATATTTGTCGAACAAAGCTCGACTTAGCTCAAGCAATGTTTCAAAAAGTCTCATTTCATGATCACTCTTTACATGGTTATACCCAAGTGATACGTATTCACATTAGTGGAGTGCATATGTTTAAACCGTTTAATTTAACATCTCTTTTTTTGACATTCATGGGTCTTCTCACATTCATTTTCCTCTGAAAATGCAAGTTTGACTGCATCGGTATCATTAAACATTTCAAATTCACGCATTACTAATGACTTAATGAGCAATATTTAAAGCCTTTGAACAGTCTACGTTCGTTAACCTTGGAGTCTAGAAAGGTGACTGCAGCTGAAATCACTCAAATCAGGAAGCTACGTACAGTCTCTATATTGCCCTCCCTAATCTAGTAAGCTTTCGATCAGAATAAATTGAAGGCTGAAGCTTTCTAAAAAAAGGATACCATTTTGTCTTAAGCTTTGATAGCTTCTTGTACAGGTTAATATTTGCATATTAGAATTATGAATGGGCCAGAATTCTGGGTGGGAAAAACCATTTTGATTATTGCACATATGGCCAATGTCTGCTTTCGATATCATCCCCTTAACACAATTGTATATATTAGTAATGTTTTATGTTTAAGAAAAACATAAATGTTTTAAAACTTTATAGCGCAATTATATACATGTATTGATGCTTCACGTTATACCCCCTCCTCAATTTATAGTTGACCTAGAGCTTGTGTTCGTGCATCGTACCATTATTTCGATCTCTAGGTCGTTATCCCATCCGACTCTTCTGGGGAAAACTTTTCTGGAGCTTGGTTGTTGGTGTTTAATTATGGTAGATTATACTAGTACTTTCTACCGAACTTACATGTCAATGAAGAAATATCTCATGCAACTCTTCGATGTACCAATATTAGCCTTAATTAGCCCATTGAGCTCATATTTTGAGATAACGTACACTTCCACTGTGTTGCTGTGTTATCAGAATAATGGTCGGTTTGGTAGCTTCGATTTTTTTTTTTTATGGATGCTCGAAACACAGGACCAGGTAAACTAAGTAATATCTTGGAAACAAAAAAAAGTAGACCAAGTAATTATGGAGATAGCATTGGAGAACCTTAATGAAATGCACAGATAAAAAGAAAAATATTTAATGACAAAAGAGAAACATGATCAAAACTAAATTTTGATATATAATATCAGTGTTACTGTGATCTAATAAAGAGAATATAAACCCTATTACAACAACCAACCCTCTCATTCCCCCTTTTTCTCATAGTCGACGACTCCTTGATCATTCACCTCTTAACGCTGCAAGAATTCTCACGAGTTTTGAAATATATCTCATATGTAGCCTGTGCAAATAAAGTACTGAATCATCCTACCCCCGATCCACTTCATGCTTCAGTATCTACCTTCCATAATTTGGTCCATCACAAGGCACAGTCTATACGGCAAATAATCTCTATGTAGGCAATAAGTCCCAAGAGCACTTAAAAGCTTCAAGCTCTACCTTCTTTTGGTGTAGAGTCATTTAATTCAGCTCCTTTTTCAACGTCTTATCGTCATCAAAAAATTCCTTCTCCATCAAATCCTCTAGTTTCTTCAAATCGGTCATAGTGAACTTTTCTGAAGGTATATTAAGATTTTCCAAATCACTTGGCCAAATACCTAACCAATACATCAAGGGGCTGGCTAAATTTTTACTGTCATACGCCATATTCACCGCGCCGTGCCTGATAATAGCTGAAATCTCAATGCCCCATGGATCACAATCTACAAGGCAGAACGCTGGTAGCTTGAAATCATCCATTAGTATTTTCGTGAGTTGTCTGGATACAACATCAGCGTGGCCCGTTCCGGTAATAATGATACAATGATATTTATTGTGGAAGTTTTCTAGTGTCAGTTCTAGAAAAGTAGAATATTTTTCCACAAATAAGATTAAACAGACATCATCTGCCACATTTATCTCAGTGACTAGATTCATGAATGGCGGGATAATCTGCCCCAGTTTGCACGTAATGTCATCAGCCGCTTCAATATTACAATCGACTGGTCTTCCCTCCATCTTGAAAGAAAGGGGACCTATGACGGTTCCTCGGTCTGTTGCAAAAACGTTTAGACTAGAACGGGTGCAACGGAGTTCAGAACATATTTGATTGATCGCTCTATCAGTCCTAGACTGGTCCTTGAAAAGCGGGACATCCTTGTAAAAGAGCGAGAGAAGTGTGCGGTACACTTTATCTTTGCAGAAAGTGTGAAGGAGATCGAGAACACGGCGCAGTGTTTTCTTTGTATCTTCTGTTGGGTGGCAAACTTTGTCACCGTCTTCTAGAATACGACGTTTGGCCCTATTCTCGCCGGCGATCCGTGTGTTTGAGGCCGATTGATCAATTATTGTGTTTGGCCCATTGTCTCCATTCTCTCTCTTAAAGTTTTCAATTTTCTCTAATACTTGCTCTCGAGACATATGGCTGGCCTTGACACATCTGGGGTATTTAGCGCTGGGGGTGGCGGATAAGAGCTCCTGAGAGTTCGAACTGTTGTGATTTATTGTTGACCTCAACTCTTGTTGGTGTGTTCCAGTTGGGAACTTGGTTAAGGTTTTGGGAGCCTGAGCTTGAGTCGTTTGCCATTTCTAGTAAGTAGCTCTCGATGGGATTCTGCTAGTGGGATCTGTGATTCAAGTTGAGAGGAGTGAATAACTCTCCGCCTCCTTCTCAAAAAAAATCTCCTCGTCTCCAATTGACAATGGCGGACTCTATCAGTGCAAAGAGATCGATCCAGGATGATGTCTCCGACGACGACGACGACGCCGCCGCCGCAAGAGAAGCCTTCAAGAATATGGTACGCGCGGGTGATGTCTTGTCCCCCAACCCATTTCGAAAAGATGGGTAATAATACCTCACACCTCACGTCTCAATTTGTATTTGATTTTTTAGGGTTATTTGCCATGCGATTATGCATGGAAAGAACTTGGCTGACCAGCCCTGGTCAGGAGGGGCTGACCACAGCCACTAACAATCTGACAGTTGTCTTTTTTTTTTTTTTGCCCCTTTCCCTTTCGGTTCTCCTTCGTCAGTTCTTCCTCTTTCTCTTCCTCACTGTCCTTCGAAAACCCACTAACAACCGAAGGCGGCGCCACGGTGCTCGCCGCCACGGTGACAGTCGTAACCACCTCCTCCGACGCGGTGGTCGTAGCCTCCCATTCCTCCTCGATCACCGACCGAGACGAAGCCGGCACAAAAGGGTCCCAGAAATCCCACGTGGACGACGGCGGCGGCGGAGGCTGTGGAGGTCCACGTGGTCTCGGAGCTTGGGCTCCGCGGAGGAGGCGGAGTCGGTTGAAGCGGAGTCTGTGGGGTTGAGGCTGCGGCGGCGAGTGGTGGGTGGTGGGTGTGGTTGTTGAGGTGGTGGGACTGGTGTTGGGTTGGGTGGGTGGGGTGGTGCTGGTGGTGGAGGGTAGTGTTCGGCATTTGAAAATTGGAGCAGAGCAGCATGGGGAAGAGGAAGAGGAAGAAGAACAAGAGGAAGAGGAAGAACTGAAGAAGGAGAACCGAAAGGTAAGGGGCAAAAAAAAAAAAAAAAACAGCTGTCAGATTGTTAGTGGCTGTGGTCAGCCCCTCCTGACCAGGGCTGGTCAGCCAAGTTCTTTCCATTAAGCATTCTCTCAACTGTTTGTTTGTTCTGACTCTAGAACGACTCTACCCAGAGAAAATGCGTAAATTTAAGGCAAGTGTTTTTTTTCTTTTTCTTGATTGGATTTTATTGTACTTTAGAACGACTCTGCATTATTGTACTTTGTTGATCAATGTTTCGGGATTGGGTTTTATATTTGTTTTTTTTTTGTTGGCAGGATTTTGTCGAACGCAGGGAAAAATTGAAAGAGATACATGTGGGTTTATTTTCAGAATTTATATCCTAACTCTAGATTTTCAGGAAATCTATAACCTGATCAGTTGTAGCATTTCCTTTTGAGAATAGTGTACATGATCAAAATTCATAATGCAGGCTGACATTGTCAAGGAGGAACACCTGTTTGTTGAGGAGAGAAAGAAATGGGTGGCGGATAACCGGAATCTCTATAGTGACATGGTAAGTAGGTTACTTAGCTATGTAACGTTCTATAGTTTCTTAGAGTATTGATTCGGAACAGTTGAATCTGCATGTCAAGGATGCTACAGTTCAAATGTATGTCTTATTACAAATGTAATTTGCAGAATCAGTTTTTTGTCGAAAGATGTCAATGGGAAACTGAGTTTAAGGAAAACCACTTAAAGCCTCTCTATGAAGAGGTATGCCAAACTGTTTTTTGTAGATCAGAGGTTTAATTTTCTGGATTGCCTTGAAAGTTGTATGTGTTGATATGCCGTCTGGTTAATGTGACTTCTTTGCAGAGATGTAATGTTGCTAAAGGAATCCCTAGCTTTTGGCATACTGCAATGATTGCTAACAAGATGGTTTCTAAGCAGGTGTGCAATTTTTTATCTAATTTTTTCATCTGCGTTTGTTTTACTTATGTTTCTAATCAATTGTAGATGCTTGATCAATCATTATCTTATTTGTTTCTTTCTAACAGATTGCAGAGAAAGATGAGGAGGCTCTGAACTTTCTGAATGATATCGGGTCCCGTAGGACAGCAGATTTGAAAGGATTTGAGCTGGAGTTCACCTTTGACAATCGTAATCCTTATTTTAATAATAAGGTCTTGACTAAAAAGTATGAGGTGAAGGATGACAACCAGTCTGTTTCATTGAAGGCATTAGGGTAATTTTAGTTCATGATGTTATACACTTGTACTGATCTTTTCCTATTTTTTCTTTTTTCTTTTTCTTCTTCTCCTTCTTAAGTGTGTGCTATTTTCTTGTAAGACTAAAATTGACTGTTATCCTTCTCAAAACTTAATACAGGGTAAAAGCAGTGAAAGTTTCTTCAAGTTCTTTAATTCATATGCTTCTCTCGATCCTCTTTCTTTTGACAACGAAGCTGTAAGTTTGGATTAGTTTATGGTACCTCCTACATTGTTCAATTTAGTTAATGATGATTTTAGGCCTTTTTTTCTCATCTTCTTAATGGATGCAACTTGTTAGGATGAACTCAAAGCGACATTCCGACGGATTATGTAATTGGGTAGGTTAATATTTTCTTTTGCATTAGATGTCTAATCCTCACAGTAAATTAATAAAATGACTTGAATGCTTACTTTTTCGTTAGATGCTTAAGCTCTGAAAATTGTTTAAGGATGAGAATCTTTATGATGTATATTTATTGTTATGTGAATGACATATTGCTGTTGTGATTTGTAGTATGAAGTTTCGAGACAATATCATTCCGCATGCTATATCATGGTATAAATTTGCAGAGAAGGATGATAGTGATGGCAAATGTGAGCGTTGCTCAAGGTGGTAGATATGGAAGAGGTATAGTATGGCGTAGCTCACTTGAATCATATTCTTTGGATTAAGTGTCGCGAACCATTGTTGACATGCTTTTTTGACGATTTTTCTTGATTTTGCAGTCGTAGAGGCTTATTGAGAGAGTCCTTCTCGTTCATTGTTTGGCATGCTGACAAAGGCATATGGCTACCTCTGCTTTTACTCTTATTATATTTTGTTGGGTAATGCCAAGTGATGTCTTTGGGTTAAGTATTGAAGTCACTTGGTTCTTCTACTTTTGTAAATCGAGTTTCACGGATCATATATTCATGGAATTACTTTAGTTGATCTTGTGGTCAGGCCATACTCTAGGGCTTGGGTTCATGTTTATCTTTTCATTACCAATTATTTCAATCATGGCTTAAAGCTTATGTTTTCATGTTTAGCCCAATCAGGGCTTAAAGATAGTCGTTATCCCCTCCAACCCTCCTATGTACTAAGTTGAATTCAAATCATCAATTGTCATGCATGTAAGATGGAATGCAGGTAATATCTAAAAATGTGATTCACCTAATATTACTGTTCTGTTTACTCTAAATTTGGTCAATAAATCGTCAAAATGCTTAGCAAGATGACAACATGTGCATCTTTAAATTTTGAATGATTTATAACCTAATCCACTAGAATTCAATGAAATTCTGGACATTTTCAATGGAGAATAAATTGAAACAAGACTAGTCATAGTGGCAAAAAGCCCTTACAGATTCATTGGAAATTTTTTTTTTTTTTAGAAGACATTGGAAATTCTAGTTAAACACAAGTTCGTAATGCCAATATACTCAACTCTCTAACTATGGTAAAAACAAATAAATAACTCCATCTGCGAGTAAACTCAATGCCAACCCTCTGACCAAACATTTAGGTACAGAAAAAATCATCTCAAATTGCGTCATCTTTGGGTTCCCCTGCAAGCAGGTCATCATCATATGAAACAGGTACCCTTAGCGTATCATGAACAGAAACTTGCCGACGTCGGGGATTGTCTAGAGTCTGCACTTCCGGCATTTCAGATCATGCTGCAAATCATTTGAAAATTTGGGTGGAGTCCCATCCTCTGATGAAGTGGCAAATACTTGGGATGGTTCTTCTTTACTTTGGTGTGTGTGTGTGTCTCTATATATATATATATATATATATATATGTATTGGTGGTTGTCTATTATATGGTTTTGTTTTTTATGACAGTCTATCATGTGGTTGCTTCAATTGAGAGTGATTTATAAAGGAGACTAAAGGAATTTGCCAAAAAAAAAAAAGAGAGAGAGACTAAAGGTAGAGAAATATCATAAAGTATTGTACCAAGACCAATTCTAAAAGATTCTCTATATTTTGATTTTTCTCTACTTTAGAGAAAAATAAGTCTATTTTGAACTCTAACAGATTACTTATAACTATCCCTATTATAGGGAAAGTGAGGAAAGAGAAAACCAAATTCCCTATATTTACAGCAAATTCTAAAATTTTAAGGAAAAATATAGAGATTTTAGAGATTGTTGTAAAATAGAGAATTTAGAGAAGAAAAATAGGCTAAAGTTTTGACTTTTACTTCCCTATAATATTAAAATTATAGGAAACCTTTATCTCAAAAAAAAAAAAAATTATAAGAAACCTGTTGGAGTTGCTGTAAATACGAACTTTCTTTTTCTAAATACTAAAAATAAATACTGAAAATTCTAACTAGTAATGATATTCATATGATTTATATCATTAGATTTTGCGGCCGCCGGGTTGACCGGAAATTAGAGGTTGACTATAAGAACAGTAAGAGGACAAGGACGAGACCCGTGGCTAGTTGCACGTGGGTGAGAGAGAGGAATGGTAGGTCTTTGTTACAAAAAAACGACAGGACGTAAAACTAAACCGAAAGCGTGAGCCTTCTGCTGACGTGTACTGCATGGTTTCCACGCGCAGTGGCCCACCCACCACTGGTGGTTCCCAAAAGTGAAGTTTCCTTTTCCCTACGCGCGCGCCCACAAGAGCAGGTGAGGACAAACCACATACGACCTTCCTGAATCCTGAAACTGCACGATTCGCATCACGCGCGACGCACGTGATATTTCCGTGTTCGAATTCTTGTTGGCGAAAATGATCACCTGGTCAGTTATTGACCAAGAAAATAATGCTCAACCACCCTTTGATGTAAATCCAATGATAGAGAGAATTATTATTAAGTTGAGATGTTTTGTTTTCCACCCTTGGATATAAATCTAAGGGTTATTGAGCATAAATTATTTGGTCAGCAACTGACCAGGTGAACACTACTGTTCTTGTTGGTATTGTGAAGAAAGAAATATTACGAATCTTCTAAAAATAAGACGACAATAATAATAATAATAATAATAATGAATTAAAATTAAATTGTAATTAATTAGAATTTAATGGTTGTCGTCGTTTTGGAACTTGTTCTCCAAACAAGGAGATAGGGCCGGAGGAAAGGTTGGAATTACTGGTCCAAACTTGTCTAATTATTATTAGGAAAACTGATATTATCGTCATTTTTTTTTTATATTAGAAAGAGATATTTTCACCGACAGACTAATAGCGATTAATAATTTAATACACAGCTTGGATCATGCCATGCAATGAGGAAATTTTGGACTAATGTCTAAACTACTATCCCACTTTAGCTAGTAGTGTTTTTGTTGTATTAGTGTAATCGAAAACATAATCCTAGTCAATCATTATCGCCTAGCTGGCTTTGAAGCCTTAAACAAGTAGTATTTTTCTTTTCTTTTGCAAATAATATTTTCTTTTTGAAAAGCTAAGAAAAATAACTTCAATCATTCGTGATGCAAAATCAATAGTTACACAGTTCATTTTAATAAGGTAAATGCTAACAACTTTCTCAATCATCTCATTATATTTTTTTTGTTTACATATTTCTATGCAGTTTTATATTGGTAATCTTACTTTAGAGGTCATGTTTGATGAATCTATAGGTACTTGCTATATCACATCTATTTACACACAAAGCAATGAATCTATAGGGTTTGGTTACTTCACTCTATCAAACAATCTAATAATAAACTCTTATATTAATTATGTGTAACATAATTGGTTAAATTTGAGTTCGGATCACTATGTGCATATAGTTTAGGATAACTTATCGGTTAAGACTCAATGCGATGTCATTATCTGAATATTCATCTTAAAAAATGAATCAATTTTTTATAGTAATAATAACATAATTCAAATTCTATAAAGAATCAAATTTATGGTACCAAATCATTAATTGTATATGTCTAACACAAATCTCGTTATATTTTAGGGAAAAAAAACTGTGTTGTTGATTTTGTTATCTCCACAAATCATTCCGTTGACATCGTATCTACCTATCTCTCTTTCTCACTGCTTCAATTGCCTTTCAATTTGATCAATTAGGATAAGATGCTTCGTCGAAAGTCTGTAATTAAAAAAAAATCTCTATTGTGAAAGAATTAAAACACAATAATTACTAATTTCTTTCAAATTTTATGAACTTATTTTAAAAAAAAAAAAAAAATTGGAAGTCGTCCCCGTCAAATTTATAGCATAGAAGCACAGGTAGCCTAGAATTCGCTATCGAACTTTCACAACGAAAGAAAGAGACGGGAGAGCTCACAAAATGAAACCCAAAACCATTCCGATGCTTCTACGGCATTGAGCTCCTTCTCTCTTCCGTAACGGAAACAATGTCGAGTAACGGAATCGACAACGGCGAGGACCCGGAGTCGATCACGGCGCCGTTACTTTCCGGCCGCCGATTCGCCCTCAACAACCACACCTCCCAGGTGGCCCTCGTCGGCGCCAATGTGTCCCCAATCGAAAGCCTCGACTACGAGATTTTGGAGAACGAGTTCTTCAAGCAGGACTGGCGCAGCCGCGAGACCGTGCACGTCTTCCAGTACATCTTCATGAAGTGGTTCACCTGCTTCCTCGTCGGAATTATCGTCGGAATGATCGGTTTCTGCAACAACCTCGCCGTCGAGAACATCGCCGGCGTCAAGTTCGTCATCACCTCCAACATGATGCTGGAGCGGAGGTAGGTGCTAGTTTCGCTTCGAATTTGGTTTGATTTTCGAATTATGAATGATGATTGGGGATTTTTTCCGTTAGGTTTTGGATGGCGTTTGTTGTCTTCTTCTCTTATAACTTGGCGCTCACTGTGTTTGCGTCTACTATCACTTCTTTAGTGGCGCCGGCGGCTGCCGGCTCCGGCATACCGGAGGTGAAGGCTTACCTTAATGGAGTGGACGCTCCGGGGATTTTTTCAATTCGGACTTTGATCGTAAAGGTGACATTGCAAACTTAACTAGTTCAGAAATTATATGAGTAGAGATTATCTAAGAATTCAACAATTCTTAAACCATTAGGGTTTATGTTTTTGTTCATATTGGGGTAAATTCTTTGACAACAGCATAGTAATATCATTAGCTAGCACTGTGTAGTTCTTTAGTAACGATTGTCATTGAATTAGCAAAGTTTCATATTGATGGTTTTGGTTTTTGTTCAGATAGTTGGCAGTATTACTGCTGTGTCATCGTCTCTTTTAATTGGGAAGGCAGGGCCGATGGTGCATACTGGCGCATGTGTTGCATCATTGTTGGGACAGGGTGGATCAAAGAAGCATGGTTTGACGTGGAAGTGGCTACGATACTTCAAGAATGATCGAGACCGTAGGGATCTTGTGACTTGTGGATCAGCTGCTGGAATTGCTGCCTCTTTCCGTTCACCTGTTGGTGGTCTGCTCTTTGCCCTTGAAGAGATGGCATCTTGGTACATGTTTTTGCTGTTTGTTCTTGTGTGATCAAAGTTAATGTCTCTAACACTCAACTTTGCATACTTTTTGCATCCTATGCATTACATGTTGTTGAGACAACATTCAAGACCTAACTATATGTAGTTTATTGATTAGACGACTAAAAGCAAACCTGAGTGATTAGCTTTTTGGGAAAAGATATTTAAAATAATGGAATTTAACCAATGTTTTGTTCCGTAGGTGGCGAGGAGCCCTTTTGTGGAGAGCTTTTTTCACAACTGCTGTAATTGCGATTGTGCTCCGAGCTTGGATTGATTTTTGCTTGAGTGGAAAATGTGGGCTATTTGGTACCGGAGGCCTGATAATGTTTGACGTATATTCATCGAATATGTCTTATCACCTAACAGATGTGCCTCCTGTGCTACTCCTGGCATTTGTAGGTGGCATATTGGGGAGCTTCTACAATTATCTATTAACAAAAGTTCTCCGAATTTACAATCTCATCCACGAGTAAGCATCTTGGTGATGTCTTGCATATTTTAGTGATTTCAGAATGTTGTACAACACTCTGTTTTGCACTCCTCTTTATTTTTTCTTTATTTTTTTTTTCCAGGAAAGGCATCTTTTATAAAGTTCTTCTTGCTTGCTCAATTTCCATTTTCACATCTTGTCTTCTCTTTGGATTGCCATGGCTTGCATCTTGCCGACCTTGCCCACCTGATGCATCAGAGGCCTGTCCTACAATTGGAAGGTCCGGTAACTACAAGAAGTTCCAATGTCCTCCTGGTCACTATAATGACCTTGCCAGCCTCATATTTAACACAAATGATGATGCTATCAGAAATCTTTTCAGCAAGGACACTGATACCGAGTTTCAATACTCCTCAGTTCTCATATTTTTAATCTCCTGCTTTTTCTTAAGTATCTTTAGCTATGGGGTTGTTGTTCCTGCTGGTTTGTTTGTACCTGTTATTGTGACTGGTGCATCATATGGCCGCTTTGTTGGAATGTTGGTGGGTTCATACACAGATCTCAATCATGGCCTTTATGCTGTGCTGGGGGCTGCTTCTTTACTTGGTGGAACCATGAGGATGACCGTGTCTTTGTGTGTAATTATTCTGGAGCTGACCAATAATCTGTTATTGCTACCATTGATAATGATAGTTCTTCTTGTTTCCAAGACCACAGCAGATGCTTTCAATGGCAACATATACAATCTTATTATGAAAGCAAAGGGTCTTCCATATTTAAAGGGTCATGCTGAACCATATATGAGGCAGCTGACAGTAAGTGACGTAGTGACGGGGCCTCTTCAACTCTTTAATGGCATTGAGAAAGTTGGTAATATAGTACATGTTCTCCGAACTACAGGGCATAATGGTTTCCCTGTAATTGATGAGTCTCCACCACCTGAACCTCCTGTTTTGTTTGGTTTGGTCCTCCGTGCCCATCTTATTGAATTGTTGAAGAAGAAATCTTTTGTGTCTACTCCAGTGCGGACGACTACTGATGCCTTCAGACAGTTTTCGTCGGAGGATTTTGCAAAGAGGGGTTCAGGCAATGGTGACAAGATAGACGACATAGAACTGACTGAGGAGGAGATGGAAATGTACATAGACTTGCATCCATTTACTAACGCTTCACCTTATACTGTTGTGGAGACAATGTCATTAGCAAAGGCTCTCATACTTTTCCGACAAGTTGGTTTGAGGCACCTTCTGGTGATACCAAAGATGTCCTGTGTAAGTGATTTCATCCTCTCTCTGTGTCTGTTTTAAAACTACAAAATATGGTATTCTGTAGAATCAGCTTTTTCATTGCATTGCATTGCGCATTTATATTCTTGTAGTTCACATGACATCCTTGTTCTGTATATGAATTGCCTATATTTACCCTAGTTATATATCAAATTATCAATCCTCTACCACTGTTTCTACTAGATTAATAGATCATGTTGATCTTTTTCAATTTGCTCAACGAGCTTACCTACTAGATCCAGTTTTGGCTGACTAGAATATAAATACTTGGCAACCAGTGCCTCCAGTTATCTTATCCAAATGCCGCTATGGCGCCATTATATATATGATCAGTATCTACAATTTCTCATATATGTTACTTGCTGTTACAATTTACTTTCCTAGCTCTCTTACTAATTGCTTGTAATCCTGCTCCTTTGCAGAGATCTCCTATAGTGGGCATATTGACAAGGCACGACTTCATGCCAGAACATATATTCCGCTTGCACCCTACGCTGGTAAGTAGCAGGTGGAAAAGATTAAGACTCCGGCTGCCCGTTCGAGAAAAATCTTTTAGGCTATCTTAGTCTAGAACTTAGTTTCCCTTGAAAAGGTAATTGTAAATAGTCTCATTTGAGCTGCAGCTTCCTTGTGTAGGTTACAAAAATCATGACAAGCTGTACCATTAATTATCAATTTCTTCACCAGAGGTATCTGCTAAAGAGGGTATTATATATCATGCACTGCAAAAAAAACATTATTGTTAACTAGGAATAGAATGAAGTTTCTCATGGTCAACCATGAATCGTGGCATTTTTGCCCTTTGATGAAGTATTTGCACATTGCGGAACACTGTAAAGCTCAGATGATCTATACAATTACTCTTTTGAAATTTCTTGGTCTCCAGATCAAAAAATAATAATAATAAAGAAAAATTTCTTGGGCAAGAAATTTGACCCAGAAATTTCAAATCTCTTTGTGCCAAATTTGAATTTATCTCATTCACCTTACAATGCACAACTTGGTTAGCTGGGAATGTGATGGTTTTGATATTAGCGAGCAATATGCTGATGGTTATTCGAAGAGTCCAGGAAACAGAAATGAGCATATCTCAACCACAACTGGCATCATGTTCTCAACATTCAAGTGTCTAACGTTCCAGAGTTAAAAATGATGCTGAGAAAAAGGCAAAAATCAAAACCAAACTGTGTCCTTGAACCAAATATAATTTTTACAGGGCAGTTGAATACAGCTCTGATTGAATCAGAGAGAGGGAGGGAGATGCCTCTCGCAATACTACTACCCTCTTTTGAGACTTTTCAGGTAGTCTGCCCTTATTGTCCACAGCTGCTCCCCCACTGTTTTCATGTCTGGCCGATCAGCTCGAATTGGAGCTGCACACTGGATGGCCAAATCAAAGATTTTCTGTAGTACGTCTGCATTTACAGCTTCCTCTATTGCAGGATCAATCAATTCCCACGTTCTTCCTTCGTTCAACTTTTTGAATGCCTGCGCAGTGTTAAAATAAGATGCGCATATTAGTATAACAGTTGGGCTGCATTTTGTTGTTTCATGTTCTACTTCTAAAGCTGTGCTGCAAAATCAATTACTAATCAAGGGATAAGAAGGGAATACAAGATCCTTACCCATCTGAGAGTGACACGCTCTTCAACTGGTCTCTTCATCTCCACTGGACGACGACCGTCACAATTTCTATAAGTAATATCCCAAAGAGTAGACATCACTTTTGGCGGTGAGTTGATATGTTTTCATGTACTCCGGGTCTAGGTAGCCAACGGTTCCTTTCACTTTAGTAGAAATGTGTGTTCGATCTGCATCCATCGGACCAAGCCTGGCAAATCCAAAATCAGCAACTTTGGCTCGCATGCTTTCTGTCAGAAGAATGTTGGATGACTTCACGTCTCGATGGATAATTTGCTTTTCTGTTGTGAGATGAATAACAGCTTAGGGATCAATTAAGTTCAAATGCACATCAATAAATACAATGGAGAGTATTCTTACCTGTACAGATGAAGATAAGTTAGGGCATGAGCAACATCAATGGCTATTTCAAGTCGCTGATTAAACTCCAGGGTTTTCCCATGTTGACCTGTCAGTGTAGCAACACAATTATTTATGATACCATTACTTCCTATAGTAAAGTTACTTATTTTTATGTACCAGTGGCTTACCATCCAGATGTTCTCTGAGATTACCATTCGGCACATACTCTGTAATGATAAGTCGTTCATTTCCTTCATCCACATAACCTAGTAGCTTTACAAGATTCCGATGATCAATTTTGGCCAGAAGTTCAACTTCGGTACTGAATTCGGTTTGCAAATTCTCAAAGAGTTCCTATGACAAAGTTTCCATGTTCATTTAGATGGGAATATAAAAAAGAAATCCATAAAGTCAACTCAAATATTACTCTCATTTAAAATTATGTAGAAAATTAATAAGTTTGGAACAAAAGCTAAAGAGAAAATCCTACTGTGCAAGCCTCCAATCCCTAACTCCTACTATTAACATATTGAGTGAATCAGAAACAACTGCAATTGCCCAAGTGGTGATACTAGTGTTTTACTAGCTAGAATGTCCCCTTGGATGGTATTTCCATTCATAAGAAAACCAATAATCATCAGCTTTTCACTAATACCCACAACAAAGTTTCCAGATATGAACTGTCCATACCTTCTTTGCACGTTTTATAGAAACCACTTGGCCATCAGCTAGCCGAGCTTTGTAGACAGTTCCAAAACCACCTTCACCTATAAGTTGTGATTTTGAGAAGTTGCGGGTTGCCCTGGCAATCTGATTCAAATTGAGATGTACAGACCCAAGTCTACTGAGTTTTGGAGAGTTTGAATATCTAGGACTAGGTGGTACACGAAGTGGACTGGCCGGTATCTTTTCAGCGGCATGATTCACTTCAAAAGAAGAAGCTGAATTATCCACTGCAAGAGGATAATCAATTAGTGTTGACAATATATGAAAGGAAAAAATCATATTAAGTAAACAACTAATCTAGGATGGATACGGAAGTGCAACAGTCTGCAGAATTGTAAACATAACACTGTAACAGTATGGACAAGTTGGGAGAGAATTATTAATCTAATTTTTGATTGAATGCATTCAAATGGTAAACCGGAACATTTGATCAAACAATTCTATGGCAACATAATAACCTGTAGTTATAAATTCCACTACACAGTTGAAATGTAAGAGACTTACTTGAATTTGCGTCCTTAGCAAGAACATTGTGAGCAGCTTCTGTCCTTTTCTTAAAAAAGCAGGGACAAAGGAAAACACAACACACCAATAATGCTCCACTTGCTGCTATTGCAACTGTTTTGGTTGTGGACATAGATTTAGAAGCGTTCTTGTTTTCTCCATGATGGGGAGTGGATTCATCCTTAAACTCCTTTTGCATAAGTTTTCTTCCTGTTTTGAAGGGAACGTCAAAGAGCCACACTTAATAAATGTCCGAAAGGCTTTCTTCCTGTGGATTTATAGCATCATAGAAACAAAAAACACAAGCAACATTCAGTAATAGTGCATACCTAGTGAAATGACTGATCCACAATGGCTGCTTCCGAGGCACCCCTCCAAAATGCAACCATTTGCATAGTATGTTTGAAGAGCATTACAGAATAAAGCTTTCTCCACTGAATTCCCATTTATGTAAAACAAGTCCTTCCCATTAGAAGTCGCATAGGCAAACTGGTCCTTACAAACCTTTGACTGTATGACAAACGCAGAGGCAGGGATTGCTGGCAATTGTACCAACATCAACAAACTTAACATAGTTATTGCCATTCTTAACGGAATTATATGCACAATTTCCATTTTCTCAACAAAACGATAACAAAGCATCCCTGTATTCTCCTATTCTTCTTGTTACCACACAGACACAGACCTTTTCACATTCTCCAAAAACCTTATGCAGTTCCAAATATAGAAACCCCAAAGTTCACTAATTTTGAGTTCAAATATTCCAACCCCTCTATATATGCAACATCAGTGTTTCACCATCACTCGCAAATCCAACCAAACTCTACAAATCACATAATCAAAACACAAATAAGGAGCTGATCAAAACTCACTGCTAGCTTTCATCTTGATCATTAATGTTACGGATAGTGTACCAAATCAAATTGCTCCATACAGCCAAGTCTAATACAAAACCGTTCACTCAATATCAGCAATCTCGAACCTCAATTCATGATACGCTAGATGAAATCTTCAGATGATTAAAGAAAGCTGTCACTGATCAAAACAACAAAAACCAATTCAAACCCACCTCCCCCAAAACCTCAGACAACCAAAAGCTCCAATCTTTTACTCAACTGCTTGAAACCCAACTCAGAAAACCACAAGCCCACATCAGAACTCTGCCAAACTCACAAACCCAACATCCATAAAAGCTTTATACAAAGAGCAAGACAAGAGCTTCAAAAACAATCCAACCAGTAGTAAAGGAACAAAACAAGTAAAAAGCATCTGAATAAGAGAACCAAACCTGAACAAGAGAATAATAGGTAAGCTGAGGCAAAGCTGATGATGCTTGCTTGCTTACAGAAATAGAAACAAAGACCGGCCTCGAACACAGTGAAAATAAAGGAGAAACTAAAGAAGAAGAAGAAGAGGAAAGATGGTGGGATTCTGATGCAACCCGCCACGGCCGTCTCCGTGAGTTTTTTCTTTTTCTTTTTGCATTTAATAAATTTATTGACGTCTGAAAATATAAACCTCAAATTTGGACTAAGTGCTCAATGTTGACCGTTGGGAAACTACCAGATCATCTGCGGGCGACACCAATCCAGGGGCGTTTTCGTCATTCTGCTTATATATATATATAATAAGGGATTTTTTTATTTTATTTTTTGTTATTATAAGAAGAGAAGTTCTATTCATACTTCCTAAAATGATATTTAGGCCTCTAACAATTTTTAGAATTTTTTAAATCCAACTTTGCCCTTCTAAAAAATGAACAAAATGGAAGATAAAAAAAATTAAATAAAATCAAGGTACACTCTACATGAGGATTATTCGACAACTTTGATTAAGGTAGAATGTTAAAAATTGCAAAATGGAATAAATGACAAAAAATATAGAGAAAAAGAATTGAGAAAATAATGATCGAAAAGCAATTTCTATTGCCTAAGGTTTCTTTCTAATTTGGCTTAATTGCTTCACTTCATAGAGTTGACGTTAATTGTTATCTTGGTCTCTTTTTATGTTTTTTGTTGTTGTTGTTGCTAGAGTAGACTATGTTGCTAGCCTGATTTGGATATAGGGAAATTGATTTTGATAATAGTCCTCCTGTGATATTATAAATTACACGATTTATTATGAAATAGAAGGAGGTTCATAAAAGTATCCAAACTTACAAGGTGAATGGTGTTAAGTCTTGGCTATGAACTGAGTTGTAAGTGTCGAAAAAAATATATTACTAGTAGATTTGTATTGGAAAAAAATTGTGTGGATACAAAAAAAGAGCAAGATTGGAAGTTTTGTGCAAATTTTAAAAGGGGAGGTCCAAATACCAATTTAGGAAGTATGAATAGAAACTCTCTTATAAGAAATTCCTTACTAAACTAATTTTTCAAACACTTATTGTCATTTGGACCGTACAATTTTTTGATATATATATATATATATGTGTGTGTGTATTTTTTTATCATTGATAGTGTCACCTTTTCTTATTTATTTGTGTTTTTGATAGGAACAAGTAATTTGTTTTGTAGAGGAATACTTTGAATATTAAAACAAAGAATCTTGCTGTTGAAGAGAGTCCATCTCTTTGGTGTCATCAAATAGAATTCCATGTTATATCCCACTTTTATCAAGTAATTATCTTTCAAAGTTTGGAACTTGCTATTTTGTATTTTCAAAAATTGTTTAGTTTGTATGCTAATTACATGTGCTCGGACCAAAAGAATGTGATCGGGTCATGGTTTAAAAGTTGGATGGTAATGGTTTTCTTTAGTAGTGTGAAAAGATTTCATGTGCTGTGGAATTTTCCAAGGTAAAAAGAACAAAAGAGTTGGTATATAACAGCCCCACTTGCATAGTTTAGTACATACAAATCTCTTCTTCTGTTGTATTACACTAATACTCCATGATTAGATGTGACTTAATCGATTTGAATACTCATTCAATTATTTCAAAAGGAACCATGCATCATCCTAGAATCTCTTCTTAGTTTGCTCAATGCCTCGATGTCTGTCTCATCTACTTTCTTCAAAGAACCGGAAACATGAACATGTGGTTACCGGCTAATCATCTTCGTTCCACTATTGTTAGCCAGAAAAGGTCATTCCCGTTATTTGTTTTGCCCTCGAATTTGGTTCGGTTATACTATTTCTGGCTTGTGAACTTTGTTATAGTTAGTAGGTAATACTCTTTCCTCGATTTAGAATCTTATTTCATTGAGTTTTATACGAACAAGTTTAGTTTAAGTTTGAGGAGAAGTGAAGGCTTTTTTTCATTTTTTCCGAATTTCTAATTATAAGTATTTATTTATGTTAAAGTTACAAACAGCCGAGCTAGTTCGCAGTGAGTACTTTTTTTTTTTTTTGTTGGGTCCTTGATCCAAAACACCAAAATGGGCCAAAATTATCTCACTTACCCCAACAACAGAATTTTATTCCCACTAACCCAATTTAACGTAAAATGACAACTTTACCCTTAACTTAATTAATAAACTACACTTATGACACTCATAATCAATCTCTCCCTCTCCCCACATCGACTCCAGTCCACTCTCTCTCTCTCTCTTCACATCGACTCCAGGCCAGAAGGCGGCTTCTGGCATCTCCTCCCTTCGCCTGAATCTACGTCACCGGCCACCTTCCTCGTCATCCTCACCGGCTCGATCAGCGCCTTCGTCTCCTCCGCCTTCTTATCCTCTCTCGAGCGCTTCTCCTGCGTCAAAGTCGCCACCAAGGACGAGGCCGCCCACCGCTCCCTCTCTCTCTCTCTCTCTCTCTCTTCCACTCTTCCATTTTTGGATTTCTCGCGAGTTCTCGATCTAGTCCAGCTTAGTTGGCCCAATTCGACGACGACGACTCCAACAGCCGTAACCTGCCGCATATCCGAACCACAGAGCCGGGACGGTGGCCGAAGACCATGCCTCGCCGGTGCATTGGGAGTAGGAAGTGCTCTTTGCTGATGGAGGCAGCAACATGAAAGAAGAAGGGGGTTTGTCTTGGAGCCCCAAACCCTGGATTAGAGGCACTGTAGTCTTCGACAAGAGAAGGGATCGAAGGCGGAGATCGTGGGCTCATGGCCGTGTGGGAAGAGATAGGTGCCCAGATCTTTTTTTTTTTTTTTCCAAATATTGCAGGTTTGATTATATAAGAAAAAAGTCATTTTTTTTAGAAGAACAAAGCAGTAATTGAGTGTACAACACATAAATCGAGTATTAATATCCATATTTTGGGGGGGGGGGGGGGAGAATAGACATCTATTGGGGGGCAATAGAGGTCTGTTAAAGGTCTATTGGGGGACAATAGAAGTGTATTGGGGGGCAATAGACGTTTTTTTTTATCAATTTATCTTTTCGTTTTGTTCTTTAAACAAAGTTTTATTTATCTAAATTTAAGAAGATTAGTTCATATTTTGGCAACCGAAAGTTCTATTGGGGGGTAGTAGAAGTCTATTGGGGGGCAATAGACATCTATTACCCCTAATAGACGTCTATTACCCCTAATAGACGTCTATTAGGGGCAATAGATGTCTATTGGGGGCAATAAACCTTTCTGGTGAGGTTTTCAGAAAAGTCTGGTGGGCGGCTGTCAGTGACCGGATTCCGGCGGCCGATGACCGAATTCTGGTGAAGTTGACTGGATTCCAATGACCGGTGACCTGATTCCTGCGACCGGTGTCTGGATTCCGGTGGTTGGTGACGAGGCTCCGGCGAAGTCCCCTATTCTCTCTCTCTCTCTCTAAGTAACAAAGGTGAGGGTAAAATGATATTAAAAAAAAAAAAACAAAAAAAAATCTTAATAGTATATTAGGAAAGACCTCCTTAGAGTGTTTTGGGTAAGAGGGAATTAAAAAAACTTAATGGCGTAAGTGGGAAAAAAATCTCTAGAAATGGGGTAAATGGACAATTTTTTTTTTTTTAATCCTTAGCTCACCCCACTCTTCCATTTGCCAGTGATAATTGAACTCATGACCTTTATAATATTGGAATTATAGCTAATCAACAGGTACAGGTCACCAACATGTGAGTACGCTATATTTTCTGACTTTCATATTAGGTTTTGAACTGTCATTTTTACCTCCGTATCTCTCTTTAAAAAAATAAAATAAAATAAAAACACCAAGTTTAAGACCTCTAACACTGTAGAAGAAATGCAAACCAACGCCTATTAATTAGGGCATGGAATAACAATTTATACAAAAGCAGTGGAGGAAGCCCAACACTTGCCCTTATCCATCGTGGCCTTATTGCACCCATCAATGAGCCGACTAGTTATCTGTAAATGAGGTCTGGATTTAAGTGAGCCCTTTAGATAACTATTAAGGAGAAACTAAAGAAAAAGAGGAAAATGGTGGATTATGATGTAAACAGCCACGGTTCTGTGAGTTTTTTGCATTTAATAATTTTATTGACGTCTCAAAATATAAAAATATAAACCTCAAATTTGGACAAGTGCTCAATATTGATCGTTGGGAAACTACCAGACGATCGGGCTCTTAACCATTTACCCAATTTAGACCCAACAAATGCCCACTTACTCTACTAAAAGATTTGTGTGCCTACTTACCAAATTTAAATGTAAAAAGACAAGTTTGCCTTTTAAATAATTAAAAAGTAATTTGAGACTTCGCCTGACTCCAGTTACCAGCCGCCAGAATCCCATTACCAGTCGCCGGAAACTTTTATTACCCTCCAATAAATTTTTAAAAAGTTTATTGGGGGGCAATAAAATGTGTATTGGGTATTATTAGGGAGTAATAAAGTTTATTGAGGGGCAATAAAATGTTTATTGGGTATTATTAGGGGGTAATAAAATAGGACGCGAGACTCCGGTCATCGGTCCGGAGGTTACAGGAAGTTTACAAAGAGGTCGTCGGAGACTTTTATTACCCCAAATAAATAGGATTAAATACTGCTTACTCCCTATACTTATAGGGTTTCGTCGTTTCAGTCCCTGACATTCGAATTTCATCTAAAAAGTCCATGAACTCTCAATTTCCTCCCAATCAGTCCTTACCGTCAAGCCTCCGTCTAAATTTTCTGTGAAGTGCTGACGTGGCATTCCTTACACACCGAAATGTCTATTATACCCTCAGTAACTTTTTTTTTTTATATATTCTCTCTTTCTCTCTCTCTCTCTCTTCTCTTTTTTCTTTGTACCTTTTCTTCTTCCATCTCTCTCCTCCTATGTTTATCTTCATCTTCTTCTTCCAAAAACAAAGCTAGCTCTCTCTCCATCTCTAGACCTTCGACGACACCAACGCCCGCCATAACGGCGACGTTTCCAAACAATTCGTCAAAGAATTCGACACCTCCAAACCCCTCAGCGGCGGCCTCAGAGCCCCTGTCATGATTGGTAACCCAACTAGTTCCTATAGCACCCAATGGGGAGAAGGCAGTCACAACTATACCATTGGCTTTGCAAAAGTCCTCCCTTCAATTTTCCTTTCCACCAATCCATTAGCACATTTGAATTCAATGTCAGGTTAAAGATTTTATTCACCCCAAACAAGCAACAAACAAACCAAAACTCAAAATTGACAAAACAAACAAGCAATTAGTCAACAAACTCCAAACATGGCCTTTCTCACAACAACATAAACTAGATACAGAGCAATTGCAAGAGGCAACCATTTTATCACAAATTAAAAAGCCTAAATCAATCACAAATTTGAACAACAATACCATTTACCATCATAAAACTCAGATCAGCCATAAGGTTAGATTTTCATAAAACCCAGATCGGACTGTTGCTGGTATTTTTGCAGAAGCACTCGAAGATCGAGAATCCATGAGGAGCCGGATTCCAGCGACCACTGTCGAACAAACCTATATGTTCGACAAGAGATCATTGGCAAAAGATAATTCGGGACGGTTTCCTGACCAACTTGGTGTTCTCGAGTTAGGGCATTATCGGGTTGGATTTCAGAGCCAGCACCGACCTTCTTGTGGATCCCAATCCAAAAGAACCCGAATTGAAACCCTAAATCCCCAAATCAACCATAAAAGAATCAAACTTTGGGAATCAACAACTATTTAGATTAAGAAATGCAACTCAAAAAAAAGAAGAAGGGCTTACCAAGCTGCCGAGATCAGAGGAGTATCCGATTGGGGAATTGAAGATGAAAGTGAGGGAGAAGAAGAAGATGATGGCTGAGGAGGTAATGGTGAGTGCCAGTAATCTGAAAGACGAGCTTCACAGGAAGTCATCAACTCATGGCTAGTATGGAAGGGAAAGGCAAAGACGCGGCGGCGCCAAGACTTTGCTTAATACCCTGCCTCGCCGCGCCTAAGGAAGATGAGAAGGTCTGGAGACAGAGAGAGATAGAGAGCAAGAAGACGTAAAAAGAAAAAGGAGGAAAAAAAAAAGAGAAAAGAAAATAAATAAATATATATATATAAATAGTAGTGAGGGTATAATAGACATTTTTCGCATGAAAAAAATGCCACGTCAGCAATTTAACTGACAATTTGGACGGAAGTTGACTGTAGAGACTGATTGGGAGGAAATTGAGAGTTCAGAGACTTTTTAGGTGAAATTCGAAAGTCAAAGACTGAAACGACGAAACTCTATAAGTATATGGAGTAAACAGTAATTAACTCTAAATTTTTATTATGGGGCAATAAAAAGTTTATTAGGAGACAATAAAGTTTATTGGGAGGCAATAAAAAATTTATTGGGTATTATTGGGGGTAATAAAATGTTTATTGAGGAACAACAAAACAGGACACCTATCGCTGGATTTCAGCCGCCGGTAATCGGATTTCGGTGACTGGTGATCAGATTCTAGCGACCGGTGAAGTCTCTCTCTCTAAGTGACAAAGGGAGAGAGGGCAAAATTGTCCCAAAAATTAATAAAAAATAACTTAATTGAGTATTAGGGTAAAAAATATGTAATTTGTTAGGTAAGTGAGCAATCTTATAAAATGCTTGGGTAAATAGGGTTAGTGTAACTCAAATTTAGGTAAATTGACATTTGTAATCATTTATATCAATGATCATATATGTCACATTTTCTCTAATTCATTTATATTTTTTTATATCTGAAATATAACTTTATTGATGCAGAATAGGTTACAGACTATTCTAAACCATCATCTTCATTTATTTGTTTTTTGATAGGAACGAGTACTTTTTTTTTTGTTTGGTCGGATGGAACGAACTTTTATCTAATCTTTATTTTTATTTTTTTCTGGAATATTTTCATTATTGAAACAAAGAATCTCAACAGCAAGTCCATCTCTTTGGTGTCAGCAAATATAATCCCACTTTTGTAAAATAATTAGCTTCTAATAAAGTTTTTAACTAATTTTTTTTTAATAATGTAAATTATTGTCTTTTCTTCTTCTTTTTTTGAAAAGATATTGTCTTGTTTCATATAGATCTCTTTCATAATTCATGTACTTGGTTTGGTTACATCTACTCAGACCAAAAGAACGTGAACTGGCCATGGTTTAAAGTTGTTTGATGGGGATGATTTTCTTTACCAAGATGTGTGAATATATAGATGATAGATCATGTGCTGTTGAATTTTCTAAGGTACAAACAGCAAAGAGGAGTAATAAATTATTAAACAGCCGCGTTGTATTTTAGTACGTAAGAATCTTTTATTGTGTGGATTAGTCCATGATTAGAAGGGCAACCACGCACCCTCCTGGAACTTCTGCCCTGCATTTTTTGTCATATCTCTCGGATTTTACACCTTTTAAGTTTTTAATAATTCAAGCTTAGTGAGCTCTCTTTCTATAAACAACTGTGAAGAGAATATGTTTTGTTATTATTCTGTCAAGTGAAGATGATTTTAAATCAAGCACAAAGTAGTCCTAAACTAACACAATCCAATCGATGTGATTACTCTTGTCAAATTTTATCTAAACCGAGCTAAAGATCTTTAAAAAGTAAAAAAGTTCAAAGTGAACTCACACGTCATACCTTTACTTAAATTCGAATTGTTTACGAGACACAATAACACAACACGAGCAGAGCCCATGATGGAATTTACTCAACCTACACATTAGATTTGAGTGGGAATGGATTGACTTTGGGTTGATGAGCAGCCTGAGCCCATGATCGAGCCACGACATGGTAAAGAAGGTTGTGCGTGTGCGCCCACTAGGGAAATGGGCCTACTGGTAATTTGTAAATAAGGTTTGGACTTAAGTGGGCCTCTTCAGTCAGCTTTTGGGCCTCGTTTTTAAGCGGGAGCCCACTAAAGTTTTAGACACCGAGAAACAGGGAACTCGTACCTCAATTATGCTCCAGACTTCTTCATGTGACATAAGACCTAATCCTATTATTCATATATGTTTTTTCCTAATTACTTTGATGCGGACTAAATAAGCATGTTGTTGTAGGAGAATAGAATTGTATTTATTATTGATATTAGGAGCCCTTTATATAGGGAGTTTACAGAGTACACAAAAGGTAACAGAATCGGAATACAATTAGTATACCTAGGGTACTTTCCTATTACAACTCTAAACCCTAGTTTGTAGAGGCACACATTATGTCGATATCCTTCAACACTCCCCCTTGTGTCGCTCAAACTTGGTGATGACGCTTTAATTGTTGTCTCGTTAAAAACCTTGCCAGGTAACAAAAACCCTGTGGGACAAAAATAACCTTGGTCGAAGGACAAAAAGAGCACAACACGTCCTTCACTCTTCGAGATCGAACATGTAGACATCATGCCTCCCCCTGATGTCAATATCTCCCCTTGATTGCTACAATCATGGGAGTTCGGATAACTTTCTCAATCCGATGCTCTTTACATGTTTCTCGAAAGTGGATTTTGGTAACGACTTAGTAAATAAGTCCGCTACATTATCCTCTGATCGGATTTGGTTCATTTCAATATTTAGAAATGCTTGTTGTCATTTCGATGGAGGGGAGGAGGAGCACGGAAGGTGGCATTTTGCCTTGTGGGGTCCGATCCCACACTTCCGTCATCTCTTTTCTCTGTAGAGATAGAACAAGCTCATATCAATCGTACATCTCAAATATCGAAATATTGTCTTTATACCATTCTAATGGAGTTGCGTTGGCGCGGGGCTATATCTAGCCAACAAGTTCATAATAATTGAGGTGTCCGATCTTGTATTGTGCTAAGTACAATAATGCGCCTATTGTACATAAGTAAGCACTTTCGCTATTAACACGTCTTCGTCATCATCCCTGGGACGAAACGGATCCCTTTTAGGGCCAAGACTACGGACGACCATGGTGCATCTTTGACTTTATCAAAAATGTCTATTGACACGGTATACAAGTTCTGAATCTAGACAAAACCGTGTTCTTCCAAGGTCCTTCCTCTTAAACTCGGATTTCAGGTGTTCAGCGGTTTCCCTAAACTCTCAAGGGTTCCAATTATGTTTATCAACATAAACCGCGACAATTGCAAATCCGGAACTTGTCATGGAAACGCGTGGGCATAGTTCATCATATCCTTTCCCAATCAAGTAGTCATTTTAGTGAGCATTTCAACCTCGTTCCAAATGCGCTCCGTGGTCTAGAGCCACTTGACTTGGGTAAATGAAGTCCACAAGAACCTTCATTGTATTCAGTATCTAGATCCCCATAAAGATACGTAGTGACCACATTCGTAAGCTGCATGTTCAGTTATTTGGAAACTACCAAACTGATAAGGTAGTGGATGCAATGACATCATTACGAGAGAATATGTCTTCTCGTAGTCGATTCCAGGGCGTTGTGAGAAACCTTGCGCCATAAGGTGAGATTGCCATCTCTTTTTCTCATCACGCTATCTAACGAAGACCTGTTAATGTCAATAGGTTTTATGTTAGGAGGTGTTGGCATCTCAGGCACGAAATCCTTCCTCTTCGTTAGTGAATCCAATTCAACCTGGATCGCATCTTTCCATTTAGGCCAATTTTCTCTACGTTGGCATTCTTCAACGGAGTAAGGTTCGATGTCATTGGTCTCAATAATTCCACGTCCTCATGTACACTAGTGTAGTTCGTAGAGATCTCTATATTCTTAGGAATTGGTTCTAATATTGAGGTGTCCCCCAATGATGTCTCTTGGACATAACCACAATTCAAAATATTCTCGTGAGACGGATTATGAGTATCAATGATCAATGGATCAAGTTGTGCCAAACTCGCTCTCTTCTTAGGGCGAGAATCCATCGAACCTATGGGTCTCCTACTCTCTCTAGCGGAACCCATGGCCTATGACGCCATTATGCCACCTTTGTGGCGTCACCATACTACCATCCATGGTAGTGGTGCAGTACCCATCTTCTCTGGGTGGCACCATGTCCTCTTGTGGGGACATTAATCCTTGCAGGCATGTTTGCAGCAGGTATATGTGATCTCGTCACTTTTAGGGGATTAAGATGAGACATAGTGGGGACAGACCACGACAATTCCTGTCGTTCCTATTGAACATTGACGTTCTAATCTCCCCCTAACGATGGGAAGACTGTTTCATCAAAGTGATAATTCGCAAATCCAGCGAAGTAGAGATCGCCTGTCAAGGGTTCTACATAGCGGACTTATAGTTGGAGACTCATGTCCAACAAATATATATATGCATTCGTTGCAATGACTCATGTTGATGCGCTGTGGCGACGCAATTGGCACATGAACCGCACACTCAAATATGCATAAATACGAGATATTAAACTCGAACCCAGTCACTAGCTGTAACGCAAATAAAAGTTGAGTGGCTGCTATGAGTCGTAGACGAATTAGCATAGCTGCATGCGTTATTGCATAACCCAAGCGGAAATATTGGTGCGCATTACCAATGTCCGGGCTACCATTGTAGTCATTTAATGGTGGCTTTTTCGCGAGACCAATTGGGTGTGTACATGGGAATATGATATTTGATATCAATACCCAATGATATGCAATAGTCATCGAAAACTGTCGATGTAAACTCTCTAACATTATCAGTCAAATTGACTGAATGGGATGATCTGGGTAGTGAGCCCGTAGCCATATGTTATGTGTTAGGAGTGTAGTATAAGCAGCATTACGAGTGGATAATGGCACAACACGTGACCAGCGTGTTTGCGTATCAACCAACACCATAAAACATCTATATGGTCCGCAAGTTGGTTGATCAAATCCATAGAATTCCCTTAGATTCTTTGTGAGAATGGAATTATTTCCTCAATCTCCTTTGCATAGGATGGTCTCAATCCTAAATAACAGGCTTTACAGAACGAAACATGGGCTTTATAATCAACCAATAAAGGTTTTGGTGAAGCCATAGTGTCACAATAGACTTGAGAAGTAGAGAGAGGAGTTTATGGCGTCAATGCCATGTATTTGCCGCAGGGGGTAGGCGGCACTGGTCATGTATGGCTTGTCTTTGCACAATCATGGCACCATGAGGCACATGTGCAGCTCCTCGAACCAATTCTTGGTTCTTACTTTTCTTCGTTTTGAAAATGGATGTCCGTGTAAGTCTTTAATACACGGATCATCATGTCAAAACCTATATGTGCCAAAATCCCATAAGTCGTCTCTCATGACATAGTTGGATTCAATAACTCAAATAGTGGTTGCATACAACCCACTAGAGCGACACATAAGTTTCTCTAATACTCGTTTATGTCCGTAGTCATTAGAGGTGATGCAAAGGAACTCTGTCCATTCTCATAATGTGTTTCCACATGGAAACCATTGGCTCTATAAAGTTCGAATTAAGGTATGTCCAATACATTAAGTAAAAGAATTGACACTTTATTAATAGCCAATGATTACATCAAAGTTCCCAAAGTCTAATCCAAAATAAAATCAAAGTAAGACACATTGTAGTCACTCTATCCGTTTGGTAACTCCAATCAAATATGACCAAGAAAGTAGAGAGAGATGTTGGTGGAGTGAGGCTCTCTTAAGTACCAAGAACCTCAATGACTTTCCTAGACATCACATTTTATTGGGTCTGCCACATAAGAAATAGTTAATACAATTGTCACTTATTGACTAAGGCAAATTGCCATTATAAAAGTTCTTGGAAAAATAAAAAGGACTAATCTAATCAAAGTCTGTTGCATCCATGTGCACTTCATCTTCAGCTTTGAAGTCCTCTATGGTGAGATTGACATCTCCACCATCTTCTTCTTCTTCTGCAAGGTACACTTCTTGCTCTCTCATATCTCTATATGCCCTGTAGCTTGCAGCTAGTTCCTCACTTGCCTTGCATTGCTTGAACCAATGCTCAATTGATCCACATCGATGACACTCATCATTGCGGTTGCCTCCCTTTAATTGAGGTGCACGTTGTGCACGTTGCGGGTGTTCCCTAGGAGGGTTGGTGCCACCACCACGACCCATTGAGCCACCATTACGGCTAGGGATACCACGACCCCTCTCCCACGTGTGGCATTACCACCACGTGTATCCACACCAAACTTGCGGTTTCCTTCCTGGTTAGGGCGGTTATATGGACCCATACGTCCCTCTTGTACCCTATTCTTAGGGTACCGCTCCTTGCGCCCTTCTTTGGGTGCATTATAATTCGCCTCATGAACGCTCTTAGTTCCAATGGGCCTTGAATTATAATTCCTCACGAGTATATTATCATGTTTCTCAGCTACAGATATAATATTAATAAGCTGATGGAACCTCGTGATCCGTCCAGCATTGACTTCAGTACGGTATTGCTTTGATACCACAATGGCTGAAATAGGGAAGGTGGAGAGAGTTTTCTCAATTAGCTCTTGCTCTGTGACAGGTTGTCCACAAAACCTCAACATGGACTGTATGCGAAGAGCTTCTGAATTATATTCAGCAACAGACTTGAAGTCAGCAAAGCGCAGATTGTTCCATTGAACCTTCAAGTCAGGGAGGAGGGAATCTTGGACATTGCCAAGCGCTCTTCTAGCGCTACCCATAGCTCTCTTGCATTCTTGATCGACATATACTCCAATCTGAGTGCCTTATCCATATGGCGTCGCATCAAGATAACTGCTTGAGCATGCTTTGTAGATGTTCGGTTGAACTCAATATCCGGGTTAGGTGCCTGGATTATGGGTAATATTCCCTTGGAAGTGAGATGATTCTCAACATCGGTTACCCAACTGTGGTAATCCGAGCCTGTTGAGTCAAGCATGGGAAAGTCGAGTCTAGGTTCATTCGACATCCTGAAAATAAGAAGAGAAGATATATTAGTTTCGGAGCTAAACTTCCACGAAAACTAAAATAATAAGATTTCCGAGCTATGCTACCAAGAAATCAATTTCCAAGAATCTCTTTTGGATTAGACCAACAATGATGTTTTAATATGGTCACAATTTGATGCTTACGGACGCTCTTAGTCCAAACATTGTGAACGCTCTTAGTTCACACGAACACTCTTAGTTCGTTTAATTATGAACACTCTTAGTTCATACGAACACTCTTAGTTCGTTAAGCGTGAATCCCCACAATTCCGCTTTGTTAAATATCAAACTCATTTGGCAACATATATTCCAATATTTGCAGAAAATAAAAAGGAATTTAAATACAAGAAAGCAGCAACCTTAATTATAAAAACTTACGTGATTGTTCTTAGCTTGAAGACACGCGCGTGTAGCTAAATTAAGATAGCTGGAATCTGGTCGGAAAATTGGCAGTTGGTGGGCTGCCCTTCTCCCTTCCCTTTTTTTCTTTCTTTTTTTTTCGGGCCCAGCCCTTCTCCTTTTTTTTTTTCTTCTTCCTCTATTTTTTTTTTTTTTTTTTTTTTTTTTTTCCGGGCCCAAGCCCGTCCTCCCCCCCTCCTTTTTTTTTTTTTTTTTTTTTTTTTTCTTTTGGCCGCGTCTTCCCCTCTTCTTTTTTCGGTTTCTTCTTCTGGTCTTCTTCTGGGTGCAGCGATGGGAGGTTTGCAGGTGAGGTCGCAGGGCGCTGGCAGATGGGGAGGCGCGGAGGTGTAGGTGGGAGGCGCTGGAGTGGGTTGGTGCTGCAGGCGGGTCGAGATCGGGTCGGTGCTGCAGGCTTGTGGCTTGCGGCTTCTGCTGCTGCTCGGTGGGTGCGACTGGTTCGGCAGGAGGCTGGGCTGCAGTTCGGAGGCCGGTGAGGCTGAGGTTCGACCTCTCTTTTTTTTGTTTTTTTTTTTTGTTTTGGGTTGGCGGCAGAGAGAAAAGTTTTTTTTCTTTTTCTGAAGTTAGGGTTAGAACTCATGCTGATAACGTGTTGTAGGAGAATAGAATTATATTTATTATTGATAATAGGAGCCCTTTATATAGGGAGTTTACAGAGTACACAAAAGGTAACAGAATCGGAATACAATTAGTATACCTAGGGTACTTTCCTATTACAACTCTAAACCCTAGTTTGTAGAGGCACACATTATGTCGATATCCTTCAACACATGTATGTTATGATTAAGCTTATTGATTAGCATCAGAAATACTCATGAACAGTGAGACGTTCCTGGTGTCGATGCTTATGGTATTTTGATTAATTTTTAACACTTTGAAGCAATGGAAATGCTAGTCTTGAATCTGGAACTAGTTGAACAAACATCTTCAATTTCCATTGCTACTATATCAATGCATTTCCAGCAAGCAGATCGAATCTTTGTTAAGTAACTTTCTTACCTAGTTTTACTGGAAAGTAAGCAAAATTGAGTCCAAACTCAAAGAAGAGAGAACCAGATGAATTTACCTTTCAACAACACATATCATATGTGTGAGGCTAGGGAATATATCAAGCATTTGTAACTACCATACTGTCAGGTATTATTAACATTGTGTGATCCAACATGTTGGGATTTTGTGCTGCCACTAAGAGCAAGTTCACCCGTTGGGTCACCAGGTCACCCACTATTCACTGTTTTTTAGTGTTAATTTCACAATTTGGATCACGAGCACAGTGTATTTCGTGCCCTGGGTCATGGGTACAGTGTATTTCATGACCCATAGAATGAAAATATACACTAAAAAGCAGTGAATAGTATGTGACCCGATGACCCAACGGATGAACTTGCTCTAAGAGTTTACATGTGTTTGTGACTTTGTGGGGATTTGAGGCCAAAATTAACGTACAGTATCAAAATGGGGTTACTGCTATCAATATGCCCCCCTAAACTTAAAAAACAATCAAATAGGTACCTAGACTCTCAAAATAACATCAATTAAATACTTTTGTTAAAGTTCTGTTAAAGTAACTGCGTGCAAATCATATACATGGCCAAAATTGTCTTTTTGCTCATAATCAAACTTGGACCTCCTAATTCCTTTGTGCAACTCACATCTTCTTTCAATATTTGAGACCTCACTTTTCTCAATAACTCCACATATGGATCGCCATCTGAGATCCTCGAGCGTCGACGCTGTAATCAATAATCCAATGATGTTCTTCAACTCACCTTAATTATCACGGTTTGACGGTTTCCTTCTCCAACACCGAAGTGAATCTAAGTTCGTATGCTGACGACATGCTGCATTTCCACTTGTCGGATAACAAGACTCTGGGAATTCCAAGTGACCTAGGTTCTATCAATTTTGCCCAATTGACCATGAACAGGTTTGCAGCCTTACAATTCACATCCGGCTCGATTTGCACTCTGACAACCTGAATGTGGATTTGGAGGTGAAAGCCTCGATCAATTCGATCCAAGACTGTGTCCTATCTAACCATCTTGCAAGATGCAGTGTAATCCTCAGGTGAAATAGATTACTTCATGTGGTAGCTAATAGAATTCTCAATTTGGATGATAGTTGTAGTGGTGTGGATGGCAATTGGGTATTGTTTTTGTTCTTTAATTTCTGCTGTTTGGTTTCAAATGCACCACTAGATCTGAATTCCTTGGACAATTGGATCAATGGCTCTTATTTCCAAGAAAAAGAAGGCTCTAGTTAGCTGAAAACAAAGAATAAGAATTAGTGCTTTTGGTTTAATTTGGGAATTTATGAAACAAAATCAAAATAGTTTTTTTTTTTTAGTAAATGAAGATTTCATTAATAATCGCAGGTCATAATGACACTTACAAATTTCTCAGGAAAAACAGGAATCATGCACCATTCGCTTAAGACATTGAAGCTCACTTAATCAAGGAGCATGCTAACAAACTACAACATTACCCTACAAAGAGATAATTTTGTGTGAAAACTTCATTTGCTAATGCGCTCAATTGCTGTGCGCCAGAAGCTTCCATTATCAAGATGTAAAGAAAAAATATCATAATCTGCAAGCTAAAAAAGTCAAACATAGACGTAGTTTGCTTGATGAAGGTCATCGGGGTCCCAAATACGAAACCCTAGGGAATTAGAGTCTAGCAGTTTAACACCTAAAAGAGCCCAAGTCCAGTT
This sequence comes from Rosa lucieae, assembly GCA_024704745.1. Lineage (NCBI taxonomy): Eukaryota > Viridiplantae > Streptophyta > Magnoliopsida > Rosales > Rosaceae > Rosa > Rosa lucieae. The sequence continues at coordinate 1,909,521 of CM045493.1, forward strand.
TTGAGCCCTCAGTTGAGCCCACATCCAGGCCCTTGGCCAATTAGGCCTCCAACTTGCTTTGGGCTTCCAATCTGAGTTTGGTTTGGGCCACCAAATCAGATTTGGACACCCGAATGATTTGGGCACTCTCGCACTAGTGAGCATCTTCTTATCTGCTACCAACCCGATCGCAGCGGTCACCAAAACCGCACTTGCTTTCCCTAAGTTCACTGTCGAGACAACCACCCTCAGCCCTACAGCCGCACTAGCGGGTTGGAGCGTAAGAATCGTTGTCACCCTGCCTGAGCCCTTAGAATCGTGGCTCTGGTAAGGACGGAACACAGAACAGTGCATGCCAGCCATCTTTGTAATTCCCAGAGATTGGAACTTAGAGCATTGCACCGCCGTCCTTGCAAAAAAAAAAGCATAGCTTCTCTGACCTCCATCTTTATGAAACGGCTTGCGAAACCTTGCATAAGCCTATTCCGGGCTTTGATCAGCAAGACTTCCATCATGCTAAAATCTTTGTTTATCCACGACGATTTCAGATGCGCACGATTTGGTTGAGGACGCCCAACTCTCCTTGACTTCTCAGTCCAAGAACGCAGAGTACTAGATTGATTTGTTTTCCCCAACAACACCCATAGCAACAAGGTTCCACAGTTAGATTAGGACTGAGAGACAGAGGTCTTGGTAGGCAAAAGACGTAGCCATGACCTATTATTGGTGGAGAGGGCAGTAGCCGCGCTGAATGAATCTGATGAGATTGAGATCGGAATAGCTCTCCATCGATGATGGAGGAGGGTGCTAAGATGCCAAGGGCTGTGTGAGCGCAACCCTAGCAGAGCCATTTTGGCACAAAATCAGAATAGAGTGGTAAAGAAACCTCGTTATTAATTTTAGAACATGAGGTGTTTAGTTTTGTTCAAATTTGAGAAACAATTTAGAAGATTGACCATGAATTAAAAAAATATAAAAATTGGAACAGTCATGCTTAACAGCTTGAAAACCCAAACGGAAATGGAAAATGGAGAAAATAATTTAATTATCAATTTATTAGAAAATACGTTAAATCCAGAAAATTGAGCAAAAGCTTGTTCTATCGTAAATCTGAGGCCATTCTAGTCATTTTTATGTAAAAGTAATTGAAATGTCTTATTTACCCCCACTTTTAATGGAGGTTTGACAGAACTTTAACGGAAGTATCTAATTGATGCTATTTTGAGAGTCCACGTACGGACGTACCTATTTGACTGCTTTTTTAAGTTCAGATACTATCTAGTCCGATCTATAAAAGTACAGACCCTACCCATGATAAAAACCCTAGTTGTTGACTACCTTTCGACCAAAAAAGCTTTGCCTACCTCTCATGTCTGCCGACTAATGATCATCATCGTTGTTGTTTTGCTCATTCTCCAAAGGTTCTTGGTGGTCATACTCATCTTCGTTTTGTTCATTCTCCAAAAGTTCTTGGTGGTCATCCGGCCTCATCTTCGTTTTGTTCATTCTCCAAAATTTCTTGGTTGTCATTCTCATCTTCGCTTTGTTCATTCTTCAAAAGTTCTTGGTTATCATCCTCAATCTCATTATATTGTTCATCCTCCAAATCTTCAAAAGTTCTTGGTTATCATCCTCAATCTCATTATATTGTTCATCCTCCAAATCTTGTTGATCGATATGCCAAATTCCCATCAAACATTGAACCCGTCACAAGATTGCAGTAGCTTACATAGTTAGCTTCCAACTTCGTGTGAAGGTCGTAAAGAATAGAGATTGTATGAAAGTCGTACTCCACCCAACCATTCCAACCAAAATTGCAGCGCAAATCAAATACATCATCAACATCCTGCTGAGTCACAACATAGATTGCATGACAGTGCTGTCTGAGAAGCCTTTCTCATGCCTCTGTAGCAAGTCTAGCATTCAGCTGCCGGTTGATCCTTCTTGTAGCAATATGGCAATTTAGCACATCTCTTTTAACTTTTTTAGCTGCTTCCTAGTATCTTACCAACTAGCTGTGTGAATTATTATTCTCATTATCAGTCATCCTGTAAAACAAAACTACAGTATGAGAAGTTCATCAACTTTTTTTCTATTATCAACTCTTGTTCTCATTCTAATTTTTCGTTAACATATTTTATTAGGCAAGTTTTGATAACAATCCGTTAACGTTTAGATCAGTTTAGCATGTGTATTAAAAAATTTAACGCTAACGTATAGGTTGCTAGTTACCAAATACTAGCAATATTTTTATATTGAGCTCTCTCTTATAAAATATTATTCTCTATTTGAGTGTAAACTCCGTTCTAATGTAATAAAACATTAAAAGTAAGAGTTTGACTTTCGTTTTTCTCATATCTCCTTAAAATCTCAGTGTTTACATCCTCACTTTTATTTTTTTTTACCACATACATTCCTTGGATGCCAAATTGCATCTTGCAATGGCTTGATCACTTGGACTGAAAGGTGGATAAATGAGAAGTGATTAATATACTGTAATTTGGTTTTACATGATGCCTGACAACACAACACAATTATAGCAAGTCAGTTTATTTTCGAGAAAATCAAGGTCACAAAATAAAAACAAAATTAAGAAGGGTGACTCCACTTGGCTAAACTCCCAAACTTTATCCCCTATTGCAGCCTGTCAACCCAGCCAATCCTACATCCAACCGTCGTCTAACCCTCACTCAAATTTTCACCGTTTGCCACATATGGAGCATCGACCGCTGCCACTCTTACCACAGTTAGAGGGGAAAAAATCATATTATAATTAATGATACGTTTACTTACTTGGAATAGAGAAACTCATGAATCAAAGTTGAATTCAAATGAATTGATTTCTAGACCTATATTCCTTGGGGCTTGAACTCTAGAACGTTGAGGAATAAGTTCTTAATTTTGAGGTGGGCCTCACTTTCGTTCAAATTCCCTTCCGTGTTAGTAAAGCTGTAAAGAAAACGAAAACATGTCCCTTTCAAAAAAAAATGTTTAAAAATTGATTTTCTTATTTCAGTACTTATTCCAAGTAAGTAAAATTATCATAAAACGGACGCTATTTACACTATTGTTGAAAATCCAAGCCATAAAAGCTAGAGTTTGGAAAGAGCATCGGCTTCTATTCATACCTCCTAAATTGATATGTTGGCCTCCCTATTTTTTGACAACTTTTTAAATATAATTTTGCCCTTTGAAAAAAAAGATAATTTGAAATCACTACAGTCCTCTTTATATCTGCTTCTTCTTCTATTTGCAGATATAGGTGTTGGCTTGTAATGTTTGTTCATGGTGAGAGAGATTTCAATGTTAATTATACAAGATTGAAAAATATTGATCCCAATCTCTATTTTCCTCTATCTATGATATGTTTGCCATCCACGAGGGCTCATCATGAGATGACGTCCAAGGCAATCAAAATGGAATAGAACGGTTTCTGCCTATAAGCTTTTAAATTTCTATTCATAAAATTTGACAAATGAAATCATTAATAGATTGTAAGTATGATAGAAGAACAAAAAAAAAAAAAATCTGGAAATCACTTTAAACGCTACAGTGTGTGTATGAGTATTATATATAGTTATATACCATGAGCGGCAAGATAAATGTACCAAGAGCCAATACTTGTGAGGGGTTTGGGCATGGTTGGCTCTGGCCTAATCCTGATGGCAAATATGAAAAATTTCTCAGGTGGAAGAGAGCTGTGATGATGAGGTGAAGTGAGAAAAACTAAAGAGGGACACTATTGGAAGATTTGGGGAAAAATAAGGAGTAGAGGTCTAAATACTAATTAGGGAGGTATGAATAGAAACCCTTAACTTTATCTTTTTGTTTCTTGGTCATCGGTAAATCTAAAAATGGAGCTTCTATTCATACCTCTAAAATTGGTATTTGGACCTCCATACTTAATAGATCTCCAATTTACTTTTACAAATAACCAATATGCTATCTACACCTCCCTAATTTTTCCAAAATGCTCACTGTCCAATAAAATCAATAAAAACCATTTTTTTTGAAGATTTTCTTCATACCTCTAAAAATCCATTGTACTATTCTTAACCCCTCCCCCACTTAACTTTTTTTCTTTTCTTTTCTTGTTTGTGTCCTTATTAGTAACTAGCCTTCTTGCACGCGCACATGCGCGTGCAGAAGGGCCGCGCTCATGCATGCGAATTATATTTTTGATCGTGCTATGGTTCGCATGTGCATCACATCATCTAATAAAAGCCAAGTGCCTGAGATTGACAAATATTCTACGTACCAACTTCACAATTAATCAAGATTTGATAACTTGGCCTCTTTACATTCTCTTCGGTTTTGTTCCTTCTTTTTCATGCTTCTTCAACCGTTTCTTCTCGGCTTCATTTGTTTTCTCTTCTCATCTCTTTTTTCTCCTTCCCCTCATCTCTATTTTCTGCAATGACCCAAATGATCTCACTATGAGAGGGATTTTCTAAAGGAGGATAAAAACAAATGTGTGTTCAAATCAGCATTAATTACTTAGGTAGTGTATAATCATATTAAAAACTCGCATGCAGAAGGTCTACGCTCACTCGTGTGTAGTATTTTGTTTTATATTGTTTTACATGTGTAGTTGTAATTTTATTACCATTAATACATCATATTTGACCATAGTTAATAGTCTATTTTCGTATCTCTTTACACACATATTGACAGACGATAGACGAACACAAACTTATGTTATACGACTTTCGCTGTGAAATTAGCATTACATCATATGCAGCTTGTTTCAATTCATTTGCTTATGGGGGATATATTAGCCCTTAAGCTATAAATCCATAATAACTCTAATGAGTACCTTCCCTACTCATTGTCAATGTGAATTTCTTACTACCGCTAACAGTACTTTAGCTGGTTAGTGGTCCGTCTTTTCATCTATGTGCGTGAAGACATACCATCAAATATTCCTCATACAAAATGCTGAAAAGAAAGACAATATAACTCCATCTCTATAGCATCTACTCCGTCAAGTAGAGAGAATTCAATAATATCTTTCACAGTTAAATTGTAACATCTCAAACTACCAAAAAAAAAAAATCAAGGCCAGCCCTCAACTTTGCAAATACTTGATCCTCCCGAGATCTTCATTTTAACTTTGTGTTTGGCCTTTCACTCAGACCACTGCACCATTGGCTATATGCTTGAGCCTTTCTCGTCACATATTCAACTCCGAATAAGAAAGGAGAAGAGACATAACAGCTTATTTGTTGTTAAAAGAAGCAAACCAGCAAAATGGTAAAGGAAAAAATAGTCGAGCAAAGTAAAAATTTATTCAATAAACTAATCATAGAGAAAGAATAAATAACCTACAAAACCAAACTCAATGAACCTTATGCTTCAATTTATTGAAGTTCCTTGGATAACTGGATTCATATTTGAATTGATATCAAAATAAATACTTTAAAAAAGATTTCATGATCTCTTTCCATCACAATTAAAAGTGCAAAACAAAAGCTTAAAATTGAAATTCTTAATTTTTTTTTTTTTTTAGAAAAGAAAATAACCATTTAATCAACAAAGCTTACATTGGGGGGGGGGGGGAGACATGAACCAAAACCCCAAGAAATCGCGGTTACAGAGACCATCAGGCCAAATGGCCCAAACTCTAACCACCAAACGCCTACTTCCAAGGCTACTTTGAGCATATAAACCCGAAAATTCCAGTAAAACCTCGTAATCAACCGCCAAGAAGATAGTGTCCTCTTCTACACCGTGTCCGAAGGTGCTAAACCACGTGTAAAGGATCGCTTGCCTTCGCTTATCAGCAAATCAACAACAAAAGTAAACAAGAGTTGAACAAAATTGTCATCGTCCGGGAATGACACCGTTTACATGGCATAACACCTAGACCAATTCCTAACTCAAAAGAGTAGGAGACCAACCCTAACTAAGAAGAGTAGGGACTTATTAAACTTGACCAAACCAAACAAAAAATCCTAATTAAAACCAAACGACAACAAGGCCCAAAGTCATGGGCCCGGCCCATACACCACTTCCCCCAACAGCTATCAAGCACTGCAGACAACCATTCTTGCCGCCGGCAAACACCATCGTCATCACCCCACTCCCTCGCCGCCTCCTGACACCGCCGCTCCACCTTGCCAAGTTGCAAACAAGATCTACATTCTGTTGACAACCTCACCCAGATCCAGATGCACGATAGAAACAGATCCCTACTGGGATCCCCTCTACCCCGATTTGACCGCCTCCACCACAATCCAGCCCGCCTATTCAATGACGCCATGTCCCACAGTTGGAAAGAAACAATCCGCTGCAATACCTTAGCCGTCGTCGCCCCTGAACCCAAAATGACAGATCGAGAACGATATGCCCACCCCGATGTCAAAAGCCCACATTTTCCTTATGCCCACCCCGTTGACCATGTCCATATGCATGAACATTTTCCTTTCTTCGATATCAATGTCACCAACGAATTCTACATACTTGGAAAAAGCTTTTGGAAGGAAAGAAACAAAAACAAAAATAAAATATTGTGAATTGAAGACAATTTCCCTAAACTCACCATAGAAAAAAAATAACAGTGAAAAAGAAAAAAGAAAAAAGTATATATAAATTGGTACAACGGATAACAAATTCAGCTGAAAGGAGAACAAAGGAAAGAAACCAAAACGCACCTGAAATCAAAATTACTCACAAGATAGAGCAAAATGTTCAAGACAGATCCATTCATTACTCTGTTTCCTCCTTTTCTATAAATCGTATGGGACAATTGAAATTGAAATTTAAAGAAGCAGTTACCTCCCATATTGTCAATGCAGTGAGAGATAAATCAAAAGCTACAATACCAAGTAAATTAAGCACTATAGAGAAGTTTAAACCAAAAGAATGAATTCCGTGGTGAACCAATTCAGTTAAAATCACATATCAAGGAACTATGAGTGAGAACTCACATGGTTATTTGTCCAACACATATTTTTACATACAAACACACTCTTCCCATTTGTATAATCATAGATTAGGGACATCTGCAAGAGTGTATAATCATAGATTAGGGACATCTGCAAGAGTGCAAAGCAGATGAAGTATGCCACCTCTAAAAATGTGCTTGAATCGCCACTCATAAGCATGAAGATCTTTGGCATGGCGACCAAAAGGAAGACATGACAGGTGATGACAGAATACAAACATAAAGATCAACATCAGAGAAATAATGAGACATCAAAAATCGTTCACAACAAAAAGGTAGAACCTGGAATGAAAAAATACCAGGGGAGGAAGGCATTCAGTTGTGAACGGTAGTTGTTATTGCCTCTGGGAACATCATGGTAGCTAGACTTCAATGCCAACAACGAAAGAAACACAGCTGTCATAATCCTGAAGGCTATAACACATTGAACCTATCTAATTGGGAGTACAAATCGTACATCATGCATTCTAAAATCACTTTCAATATACGTATCACATTATGAAAAGATTCCCAAACAGATATTAGTCTGATAATTATTAATTGGATACATTTGATGATGAGAATTGGATATGTATACCTGTTATCACTTCCTCACTGTTTGGTATTTCGATCCAGAGATCCTAGTCTCATCGCGCGCTGTGAAACCAAATTTACAGATCGAAACTGGTAGAAAAAGAAAAAAAAAAATCCATTAGTGAATCACCTTTGGGAAAATCATTCATTATAACCAAATAAATAAGTTAACCTTCCTTAGCAGTCTAGTATTTGGAATGAAGTCAAATCCCTAGAATTCGACAACCATCATCTTTGAAGTTCTAAAATCCTTAAAAATAATTTAATTGATCAATTGAGTAAAATCCTCATATAGTACCCGAACTATCACGAAATGCACTTTCTGATACCTACAAATTTTCAGGGATTCCAATGGTACCTGTACTATCCCTCTGTTAGCCCTTATAGTACCCATGTCCATTATTCAGTTAAAAATGCCTATGTGGCGGTCATGTGACACTCATGTGAGTAAAATAGTAAAGGTAAAATAGTCTATTCATTCATAATTAAAATTATAAAATTTAATATATTGAATATCTATAATAAAAAAATATTTTGACATATAAAAAATAAATAAATAATACCCAATTTATTTTTCACTGTTATCGAGACACTTGGGTTAATTAATTTAAGTAATTTTATTTTTGTTTAATTTTTGTTATTTTATGAAAATTTAATATATACTACTTTGGAGATAACTTTAATTTTGTCTCGAACAATTAATACGATTAATCAATAGAAATGGTAGGTAAATCTAGATATTCACTCAATTCAATTCTAGGTCTTTCTTTTAACCTAGTCTAATTTATTTAATTTAGTTTAATAAAAAATTTGTAAAAGAAATATGAAAAATAGGTGTTTTACGATTTTACCCATACTTTAAAGGAATAATTGACGGAAGTACTTAAATGACTAACGGAGGGATAATACAGGTACCACTAGACTCCCTCAAAATTTGTAGGTACCAAAAAGTGCATTTCGTGATAGTTCAGGTATAATATAAAGATTTTACCCTTGATAAATTTTATGATAAACAAATTCATTGATAGAAATGCAACATACCTTCGAAGTTAATTTTCTCATTGGAGACTTCTCTCGATTAAATTGTACAATTTTTAGCGAAAATTTCTCGAGAGAGAAAAAGAAATTGCTTTTTGCTTACCGATAACAGATTTTAAAAGATAGAGAGAACGTAAGAGAATAAACTGCAAATTAGTTTTTGTTCTCCCAACTGCTAAACGTGGGATCGAGAACATACACCTGCTATTACGTTTTCTATGTACTTTGTTACTCTTTTATCCTTCTGTTACTAAATCTGTTTGATGTATAATTATATATATAGAGCTTTAATAAACTTGGACATTATGGGTAATTCAAAAATTTAACCCTCCCTCCTCACAATTTGCTTAATTATTAAAGATTTGACATGAGATATATATAGAGCTTTAATAAACCTGGACATTATGGGTAATTCAAAAATTTAACCCTCCCTCCTCACAATTTGCATAATTATTAAAGATTTGACATGAGTTGACAAAGTCAATTATAACTTGGAAAAAAAAAAAAGTCCAAATGCCAATTTTGGAGGTATGAATAGAAGTTCCTATCTAAAAATCCTGAAAATTAAGGAAAAAAAAATCTTAAATACATAGAAAATTAAATATCTATAAGAGTCAAAACCTTGCCAAGTGTTTCTCGAAAAGAAAAAGAAAAACATACGTGGGACGGGGGATTAAAAACATTAACCGTAATCCTTAATTCCTTATTGATCTAAAAGTTATTGAGGAAAAACCACAGAATTCCTAATTAGACTAAAGGATCCTTATTATTATTATTAAGCTAGGATTGTGGGTTGGTTATTTATAAATTATAAGATAATTACACAGAAAATGGTAGATGCTCCTGAAGCGAAAAAAAAAAGCATTGCTCTATTACTACTTTCATCATGAAAGTAGTAAATATCTCTCAGATTATGATGCTGCTCTGACTTCTCTCACAGTTTGGTGTCTTTACTCAATTATGAGTGCACTACGGGATTATGCAAAATCAGAGACAGAGGTTGATGATGTTGACGCCAAGTTTCAATTGCAATTCCCTGCGGGGGTACACGGGGATGAGTTTAGACCATATAAGAGGCTCAAAAGAGAAGAACCATTCTATAGTAACTGCAGAAAGGCTGGACTATGCCAAGTTGCAAGAAGATTTGGTTTCAACTTTGAGCAGTTTGGACTGCAAGTGTCATCAGACAACACAATGGTAACTAACTAACTTTGCTTTTTATTGCATATATGCACATTAGATATGCTTTGGCTAACCAGAGCCTGACGTACATGAGGTTCGCTACTCTGCTGATTTGATTATTGTAGGGGGATCCTGAGGAGATGGCATCCGACTTTACATGTGCAGAGTTTGAGACACCTCAATCCGTCCTCATAGGAGCCAGGCATATGGTATGCATTTTAAGTTTGTACACTGGTGATGATAGCAATGCCTGTTCTAGCATCTACATCTTAAAAAGATCATTTATAATGTCAATCAGGCTTGAATACCCATAAATGGCTTGAGCTGACAGCAATATTGTCTGCTCGAGCTGCTTTCTCATATGCTCAAGCTGTGTCAAGAATTTTGGCTTCTGTTTTTGATGTTTTAGGCTTTTTTAAACCCTTTCTTATCTGACTTAGGGTGGGTTTCTCACAAAGGTTTTGTGAGGTTGTTTTACACCCTAGCAGTACATCTCGTGTGCAAGCAGTCTGATGAATGCTTTCCAATGGTTTGTTCCTGCAGGCTGCTCTTGAGATAAGTTGTGAGCCACGTGTGAGATATTATGTTCGAAGCAAGTACTTGGATATTCTTGAGTTATCAACACGTCCAAAAACACCTGATGGAAACGCAATAGATTACATTTTTCAAAGAAAGCCGCTGCACAGGCTTGGCGATGTACAATGGTTGCTCGTCCAGAAGGCCGAAGAGGATAAATCTTATTAATGTTACTTTTGAGCTCCCAGAAGACCAACTAAATAAGTTATTAAGCGACTTTAAGAAGTTTTATCTTAGAGCTAGTGTTGGTAAATCTGCACAACTATGGAACGAACAGCGGAAGTTGATATCGCAGAATGCTATTTTTGATCTCCTTTTACCTTTAATGGAGAAAGAAGCAAGATCCTTGTTGACCAAGATCCAAAAAACTGGTTATTGATGGAAAAACTTTGTGGGATAAAGTCTCCATGGCTCCGGCATATCAACACAAGGAAAATGAGATTAAGTCAGATGATGAATTCGAGCTTCTGCTTCACCGAGGGTCATGGCTTGCTGCTGGGGTCAAGCTGAAGGTACTCTAGTGATGTTAGATTCATATCGGGAATTGCTAGATGTGCTATGCATAGGTTCCTTTTCATGGGAGTCTTTCAACTACACTGAAAACTGCAATGATACAGTTACTTGGCTCCATAATTATTATGAAAAAAAAACGGGTCTTGAAGTTCGTGACTGATCACCAACCAAGTGTTGTGGTTATCGGAGCTGTTAATATATATGTCTTGTACTCTCATAACACAACTTATGTTTGTGGTTATCGGAGCTGTTAATATGTCTTGTACTCTCATAAGACAACTTATGTTCTGGGTGAGTTTTACTATATATAGTAATCATGCTGGTTATTTGGCCCTTACTTTGTGGTCAGTTTTTGAGGATATGCTACATTACTTAACATGCTTACTGCTTAATTCGACCTTTATTTGACTCGTCATTAACTCTATATTATCAGGTAAGAGGAGAAGTGAGTGAAAATACTAAAGCTTTGTTTCCCTTCAGGATTGTTTATGGGGATGAATCTTTGGGTCGCCTGTATGAAAATTCTCAGACCTCTTCCAATCAGCTACCTGGGCAATCAGGTACGTATTAATTGTTTCCTAACTTGTGAATCTTATGTGATAATGTCATGGAGATGATTGTGTATTCTTTCTTATCTGCTTGTTATCATCAGACAATGTCAAGCGGGCAGTGGCTCTTGGGCGTTATCTTCAAAATCCACTAGCAATGGTTGCCACACTCTGCGGACCTGGAAGAGATATCTTATCTTGGAAATTGCTCATGCAGTTCCCCTTTTGAGGACATTCTCACTCCGGACGAGAAGTATAAGGTGATTGAACAGGTCATGGTAGATGTTACAAACCAAGTAGGCCTAGACATAAATTTGGCCATAAGCCATGAATGGTTATTTGCACCTTTGCAATTCATTTCCAGACTTGGACCTAGAAAGGCAGCACATTTGCAGCAGTGGTTGGTCAGATCTGGATGCACAATCTCTAATCGGAGGGAGTTTGTTACATTGCACCAGCTCGGTCAAAAGGTGTATGATAATGCAGTCAGTTTCTTGCGTGTTCAGCTGACCAGCAGGAGCGGCAAGCAATTTCGTGATCTGTTGGATGATACAAGAATACATCCAGAACCCTATATTCTTGCTGAGGAATTGGTGAAAGTCGTTTATGATGGTAACGATGCTCTAGAGTGCATTTGGTACCGACCTGGTTACCTTGAAAGGCTTGACATTGAAGCATATGCTAGAAGCAAGCAACTTGAGGATAAGATGCAAACTTTGTATGATATAAGGAAAGAATTAATACAGGGTTTTCGGGACCCGAGGAAAGACTATGAAGAACCAAGTGTTAATGTACTTTTTCATCTGCTCACTGGTTTAACTGATGATGCCGGCCATTTGTGAAGGAAGAATTGTGCAGGCAACGGTGTACAGCTTGTGTCCTATTAGGGCATCTTGTAATACTGAACTTGGATTGAGGGTGCGCTTCGGAAAGCAGACTTTTCAGATTATGGAAGGCGTACTAAAGACTTGAGTAAAAAGCTGAAGAAGGGTGACATTATCACTCGCAAGATCGAAACTGTAAAAGAGGCACTTTGAGGCATGCGGCATGCCTTAGTAGTTTGTAGAGAATGAGATGAGAAATAACAGATTTATTAGAACATTATTCACAATCTTAATGCCTAGTTGGTTGTATGATGATATTCTGCTACCAGATTCACTAATTACTTTTATCCCGAGTAGTAAAGTCTATGTGTTACATTGTCGTTTCGGATCATAAATGCTGATATTGACGTTCCTATGGCTATTAGAGCAACTCCAACAGCTTCCCTATAATTTCTGTATAATAAGGAAGCAAAAGTTAAAACTTTAGCATATTTTTCTTCTCCAACTCCAACAGATTCCCTATTTTACAACAATCTCTAAAATCTCCATATTCTTCCTTAAAATTTTAGAGATTGCTGTAAATATAGGGAATTTGGTTTTCTCTTTCCTTATTTTCCCTAAAATAGGGAAAGTTATAAGGAATCTGTTGGAGCAAAAGAGGCTATTTTTTCCCTAAAGTGGAGAAAAATAAAAATATGGGGAAGCTGTTGGAGTTGCTCTTAGTACTTGAAATTAGACAGCTTGGTTGTGTAAACATTTTCATTTTGCTGACCTACTGTTACAATTGGAGAATGAAATTAATCTGAAAGTCCGTTGAGCAAAGCCAACAGGGTGCTCGGGTATCATATGGGCCTGTGATCCCTTATCCAATTTCCTTTTATGTGTGGATGGGTTTCAATTGAAGTAGCTAAGAAGAAGCCAAATTGCCATCCAAAATGTAGATAGACCCAATCGAACTAATCTATAGATAGACCCAATCGAACTAATCTATCCTATCTAGCATTTTCATGCTAAAGAGCCTAAAGCTACATGTGAAACGACAACTTCTATGTGTAACTATTTGGATTTTTATGATTCTACGTCAAAACATTAAATGACCATGCATCGCAAAAATCTTATTTAATCTTTTTATAAATGAATTTACCATCATATGAAGTTATTGCTTAGATAAATAAATTTAAACTCAATTGACATAAATTGATATTATAAATCCAATCATCCCGGTGCAGATAAAACAATCTAGAAGTCTTGATTGGGAAAAATGCACAAACAGTGTCTGGAGACTCTGAGGATTGTCAAAATGATATCTGAACTTTCAAACGTATCAATGTGACAGTGATACCTGGACTTATATTTTCTTGTCAACATAGTACCTACATCAACTTTCCGTTACGGATCCGTCAGTTCGAGTCACGTATGACTCATGTGAGGTCGAAAATGAGGGCAAAAAAGACTTTTCCACTCCATCAAATCCTAAAGGGAAAAATGCACGAACAATGTCTGGAAACTCTGAGAACTGTCGAAATGATACCTGAACTTTCAAACGTATCAATGTGATACCTAGACTTATATTTTCTTGTCAACATAGCATCTACATCAACTTTCCGTCACGGCTCCGTCAGTTCGAGTCACATCAGACACATGTGAGGCCGAAAATGAGGGCAAAAAAGACTTTTCCACTCCATCAAATCCTAAATGAATAAATTTAAAATTTAAAATAAAAACATAATAATTTATTATACTGAAAATAAAAGATGATTAATTTTTTTTTGCTTTTTCTATTAACCAAGATCAATCCAATATATTCTCAAAAAAAAAAAAAAAAAAAATCTCAATCCTATAAGTATGAACCTAACATTTCTTCATGTTCATCTTCTCAAACCCAGCAAAAAGGCAAAAAACAAAAGAAATCTCAATTGTTCATGTTCTTGAACCCATTCTTGTTCATCTTCTTAAACTCGACAAACCCATTTTGAAAGAGAAATGAAAGATATGGGAACTCCAAGAACAAAAAAAGAATGAGAAATAATTTTTTTTAGCAAAGCTTCTCCCTTGTTCGATTCACTTCTAAAACACAAAACCAAGTCCAACTTGTTTATGCAAAATCATTCAACCCTATTCAACTCCCAAGTCTGCCTTAATTGGTGGCAACACCAGCAGCTGCGGCGAGGACCACAAGGTCCGCGCCCAGAAGAAACGGGACGAGCATTGGATCTAGGAGAAGACCTACTTCCTTATCAGCTTCTGTCGTGAGGTCAATGGCCTCTTTAACACCTCTAAGTCCAACAGAGAAAGCACGAAAACTTGGATTGCAAAACAACCAAAACAATCATAGATGTATCATATTGAATTAACACAAAATTTCATTCCTTCTTTGAAATCGCCTCAACAATATCAATGCAGACCTGTTGTGAAATGGGCAATGAAGAAGAAGAACCAAGAAGACATTGCAGAAACCCTGAATTTCATTTTTCGTCACCACTCACACCCACATCTCCACCAAAACTCGAACTCAAACTCAAAATCCATTAATATCAAGTTATTAACTACAACAAAAACACCAACAAGTAATGATATAGATGATCTCTCTGCCCTCCTCCTTCCTCGATCTCAAGTCCCGCTTTGAGTACCGTCGAAGTTTCCAGAGAACTCAATCCAAATCCAAATCCAAATCCAAATCCCAATCCCAATCCCAATCTCAATCCCAATCTGAATTTCAATTTCAATTTCGTCCTCCAAAATGAAAGACATAGTCTTCTTGAAGCCTCGCTTGTCAAAGATCTGAAATCGGCGATGAAGTGCGTCGCCAATCCTTTCGTCGAGGTCAACAGCGTCAGCGCTATGTGCTTGAAATCGAGGAGTACTGAGGTGTTGTTGCTGGAGGAATTGGCGAGGACAACCAGTCTTTTTAGAGAGTGGTTGATGGAGGGGAGAGGAAGAAGACGAGAGGTGGAGGGGTGAAAAAAATTAATTAAAAAAATTAAAGGTAAATCAGTCTTTTTATCTTCATTTTGTACCTCACGTGCCTCACACAGTCACACGTGGTAAATTTAACGGTGCCGTCACGGAAAGTTGATGTAGGTACTATGTTGACAAGAAAATATAAGTCCAGGTATCACATTGATACGTTTGAAAGTTCAAGTATCATTTTGACAGTCCTAAGAGTCTCCAGACACTGGTCATGCATTTTAAATGTCAGTTATAAGGCAAATCAGTCTTTTTACCTTCATTTTATATGTCACGTGCCTCACACGTGGTAAATTTAAGAGAAAAATTCAGGTACCGTCCCCAAACTATGCTGCCAAGGCCAATTTGATACCCGAACTCTCAAAAGTATCAATGTGATACCCAAAGACCTATATTGGCATCAACGTGATACTTCCGTCAAAAAAATCCAACGGCCCTGTCTGTTTGCTGATGTGGCAAACACGTGAGCAAAAAAAAAAGGGCAAAATGGACTTTTTGCCCTCTTTTTTTTTTTTTTCAATTCAATTTTTTTTTTTCATTTCTTCTTCTTCTTTTTCTTCTTCTTTAACCTGACTTCTTCTTCTTCTCTCTCCACTTCCTCTCTCTCCTCTCCTTCTCCACCACCCAAACCATCACTAACCCCGCCGATATCCTCTCCAATTCGGCTCCGCCATCATCCGCAAGCTCCAGTCCTTAGGTTTCACCAACCTCGTCCTCCTCACCCACACCGACCTCGACCTCAAGCGTCCTCGTCCTCCGCACCCACACCGACCTCCGCACCCACACCTGACGACGTCAACAGTCAACAGCCACCAACCACCAACCACCCACCCCAAAATGGATTCCAATTTCGGCCTCGAACGCGAGCTTGGCCCGATGACAGTTACCGCCCCAATCCCAATCTGAGCCCCTGAGCCCCGACGGCCTTGAAAACCCCAATCCCAATCAGTGGGCGGTGAGTTTCCGATTCGAAAAAGGCGAAAGATTTGCAGGTCGATGAGGTCGCATTTGGCTTCCGGAGTATGGGATCTGAGCTGAGAGCAAGGCAACAAGCTTCTCCACAGCCGGTTTCGCGGGGAGGAACATCAAGGATGGCAAGAGGACCGACTTGCCATTGTATGCCAAATGGAAACCGATTGCCCCTTTTGTTTCAATCTCAGTTTTTTTCATTTAAGAGCATTGTGTCTTTGATCAAATTAGTGGAGACCCAGTTCGATTCACTCGTTTTTCTTATCTGGGTCTGTCTTAGATCTTCAAAATAGTTGCACAAAATGTTGGATCCGTGCGATAAGCTGAGTGATCAGTTACAGAGCTTTCTTTTCGTGATCTCAATCTTTGGTTTTGATTTGCTGGTGTAGATGTTAGATGATAAGCAAAGAAGAAAAAGATAAAGTGTTAAAGGTCATTATCAGTTCCCTGGTTTTAGCCCACTATTTGCTTGCTTTCTGATGGTGGAGTGATTGATTAGAACATCAATAGCAAGTAATAGTACTACTGGAGTAATATAAGGGACAGAGAGAGATAATGAGGGGGTCAAATTGGGGTCACTAACAACTACAAATCGAATTTCATGGCCTTCTTCATTTAAATTCACAGATCTGATTATATTGAGTGATGATGATGGAGATAGAACAAAATGTTTTATCTGGGTTTATGACATACTGAATTTATCTGGGTTTGATTTTGAGTTTGTGAGGATGATGGAAAAGACGAGAGAAGCTGGGGTAGTAGTAAAGTAGGCTTAAGCATCATCGACTCCTCATGATGATGATGTCAAGTTTTCTGGGACAGTTCCCAGATCATCAGAGAAGAAGAAGCTGAAGAAGAAGGAAAAAGAAAAAGAAAAAACAAATGAATTAACAAAAGAAAAGGGTAAATTGGTATTTTTCTTTGTTTTTGGTCTTCATGTGCTTGCCACGTCATTTTTTAACGGAACCGTTGGAAATTTTTAACGGAGGTATCACGTTGATGCCAATTTAGGTATTTAGGTATCACATTGATACTTTTGAGAGTTTGGGTATCAAATTGGCCTTGGCAGAATAGTTTAGGGAGGGTACCTGAATTTTTCTCTAAATTTAATGGTGTAGTGACAAAAAGTTGATGTAGGTACTACATTGACAAGAAAATATAAGTTCAGGTATCACATTGATACGTTTGAAAGTTCAGATATTATTTTGATAGTCCTCAAAGTCTCCTGACACTGTTCGTGCATTTTTCCCTTCTTGACACCCTCATATGCTATAAAAATTGTTGCTTTTTTCTTGATTATATGTTTATCTGAAAGGCTGAAACCTAAAATGCATATTATAAGTAGCATGCATAGTGCAGAAAGTGGAAATTGCCACCCAAATGAGTCGTGTTCTGTAAGGCCTACCTTGTTGGCACCAATGTGGAACTGGGAGTAGACGTGTACTAATTTTGCAAAAGTAACAGAGATCTTTCTGGAATCATATAACTCTTTCTGGGATTCTTGCAATAATATTTGTTATCTTGGTTGGAGAGGTGAACCCAAGAAAGAAGAGGCCACTACTCAATTCATTCATATATTCTTGACTCGAATATTGTTTTGAGTATTTCATTATATAATAATACAATAGAATAGTAGACGTTTGGATTATGTGCGGTGTTCCAATTCGTGATTAACATCTGTTTATGTTGATATGTTGATGGTGAAGGCGATAACAATATGATATTGGGATATAAAGATTCGTCTTGATAATAATAATATACACGAGCACTAAGGTTTTGCCAACCCGTAAGTACCTATTCATTTGTGACTTTTGCTTAGAAAATTGAAAAAAAAAACAAAACAAAATTAAGCGTGGCTTTGGATGTGAACACTTTGCTACGTATTATTCGAAGAGAAGTTGTGTACTGAGTGAAGTTTGATATTTTTTAGTAGGACAAAGTGAGAAGTTAGAGAAAAATTCACCAACAGTGTCTGGATACTTAGGGGACTTTCAGAATGATACCTGAACTTATAAAGTTATCAATGTGATACCTGGACTCATTATTTCGTATTAACGTCGCACCTACGACCAATTTTTGTCACGGAGCCGTTAAATTTTGTATGTGCAATGTACGTGAGTCACTTAATGAAGACAAAAAGACAGATTTACCCTCAATTTTTTTTTTCTTTCTTTCTTTCTTCTTCTTTTTGGTTTCTTCTTCGGTTCTTCCCCAGATTTGAATCATCAAGATTCAACTCGTCTTTCTTTCTTCTTCTTTTTTGGTTTCTTCTTCCCCTGATTTGAATCATCAAGATTCAAATCATCTCAGTAGCGGCCTGGTCTTAAAGAACACCGGCGCCACCTTAAGCGATTACGGCCACAGAGAATCACAACAGACACAAGAAGAGCTACTCCTCCATCACGACCAGCGGCCACTGGACTTCACAGCCACTGAGCAGCCACCTCATCCTCCTCGGCCTCTGCCGACCTTCACTCCCAGCCTGCCGATTAAGCTCGCCACTAGCCTGCCGACGAAGCTGACGGAGGTCTGGAAAAAGAGGATGCAGGGGGTTAGGTTGCCCATTGTTGAAGAGGACGAGGATGAAGAGAAGACCATGAGGAAGAAAAAGGGTTCGCCGGAGATCGAGAAAGGAAATGGGCTCGATGGTGTGACTCAATTTTTCTCAATTCTCTCTTCGTAATTTTGTTGCTTTAGTCAGTTTCATTTTGAGTTTCTATCCATGAGTTGCATCTGGAAATCGGGTTTGACTTAATATGATGAAACTTTGTTCAAAAGGTAGCCCATGATCATGGGGAAGTGGTGGCTTTGGTGGTGGGAGGAAAAGGAATGGATAGGTCTGGTGGCTTTGTGTTTCAAAGAGAGGATGAATATCAGGATGGGTGAGCTGGGTTTCTTGAACTGATTGACTGGTGTGGTCTGGTGTTGGTTGCGGTGGTGTTGGCGAGGAGAAAAGGAGAGAATGAAAGATGGGGTTGACTGACTTTCCCTTTAGCTTTGTGGTTAAGGCCTTTGGCTTTTCCACAAGATAGAGGGGTTCGAAAGCTGGTGTGGTGGCGGTGAGCTGGTTGTAGTGTTTGTTCCTTAAAAGTCCAAGGCCCAAAAGAAAACGAAAAAAAAAAAAGGGTTGAGAGGAGATAGAAGAAATAAGAAATTTCTTCAGTTTTTTTTTCCAATAAATAGTGTAATAAGACGATTTTGCCCTTAAAAATCAAGTCACATGAGTGGCACGTGCAAAATTTAAAGGCTCCGTGACTGAAATAGGTCGTAGGTACTATGTTAATACAAAATAATGAGTCCAGGTATCACACAGATAACTTTGTAAGTTCATGTATCATTCTGAAAGTCCTCAAAGTGTCTAGACACCGTTGGTGAATTTTTCCCTGAGAAGTAATATAAAATTTGATATTTTCTATTTTATCATAAGATATTGAATTCTAATATGGTTTAATCTTGATCCAACGAGATATATCTCAAGAGTTTGATTAACAAGAACTAAAGTGATATGGGATTGTTAGCCCCAAAAAAGAAATAGAGAGAGTATTCAGTGCACGGACGTGTACTTACACTAATAAAAACTAGACACCAAACACACCCTATGGGTGTGGATAATTATGTGGGAAGTTATTCCACAGAATATGGAGAACACATATTTTGTTTTTTATTTTTGATTTTTTTTTTAATTTCTTTTGTTTTTCTTTTATTTGTGAATTGACCATTTTGTCTTTCTCAAATATTTCAGTTCAAATGTTTTTTAATATTTGAGGGATATTTTGGTAAAAAAATTCTGTTTTGGCTGACAAACTCTCTTCTCTTAATAATAGTATAGATAAATAATTAGATAACATTAAAAATATTTTAAATCTTATAAAAATTAACGGCTGAGATTTACCGAATCTGCCTGTTCATTTGTACTGTAGATGTATAAAAGAATTCTTCTTAAAAATAAAAAAAAAGATGTATAGAAGAATTTTTCGGTAAACTGCCTAATTACGTGAGGCAGTTAATTTGTTAAACCACCACTCGCAAGGATATTACCAGAAGATTCCCTAAAGGTCCGTATTTTTTAATTAGTGATTACAAAGCACTTTCTCTTTTTCACTCAATCATAAGTTGACGTGCAAACCACACTCGCAGTTATACGAGGAAAAAGCTTCTACTCTCCACACTTTCCTGCCACTTGTCCGGACGAAATGCCTTTCGAGAAACAAAAAGAAAAAGAAAGAAAAAAAAACAAAAACACTTCCCTATTCTAGTATACTAATACCTAATAGGAATTACCACCTCTAATTGAAAGAAACATCATACCAAATTTTGCCAAATTTTACCAAATTTAGATCAAGTACTAATGTACTATTACTTAATATTTATTGTCTGTCCAGGTTAATTTGTAAGAAAAATATTTAATCAAATTCTATATCATATAATTAAACTACATTGACGTATAAAATATTTAAAAATTAAAGTGAAATATCTAAGAACATTATTCACACGAAATACCGTAACTATATTGACGTATAATGTAATGCCTACGGTAGTTTCATCAAATTTTACAGATTCACTTTTTAACATTTTACTACTTAATTATCATGTAGTTAGTATCTTTTTTTTAATTTTAAGATAATGCACTCATTACAACTAAAAATATCATTAGTCTAATCATATCTTTCATTAAGCGAATCTTTTCAGCCAAGTTGAAGAAAAATCAGAATAATTCGAAGAATCTTAAGGGAATAAGTTTGGGTAAAAAAAAAAAAAGTTAATGTGCTAGAATTATCCATTACCAAATAAGAAAATACAAAATTTCCTAATTTTTGTTACGACGGGTAAATAATCAAAGGTCCTAAAAGTAGTCAAGCTTTACGACTAATTTGACCGAGGTAAAAATTGACTATTTTAACCGTTTTAAGGCAAACGCGCCACCACCCCACAAATCACATGCATAAAAAGAAGGCCACCCCTCTTAGTGAAAATGCTCCCACACTCCAGAGAGCTCTCCTCTCTCTCTCTCTCTGTATCAAAATTCTTATCAAATCAACGAAACCGGTCAGACCGATTTGGTCTGAATTGACCTCCGCCGATGCCGGAGGGTACCAGAATGGCCGGGAACGACTGGATAAACAGTTACCTGGAGGCGATTCTCGACGTCGGTCCCGGCCTGGTCGACGATGCTAAGTCGTCGTTGCTGCTTCGGGAGAGAGGTCACTTCAGTCCGACGAGGTACTTCGTGGAGGAGGTCATCACCGGCTTCGATGAGACCGATCTCCACCGCTCTTGGGTTCGCGTAAGTAGTAGTACCATTACTAGTGGTTTCATTTTCGTTTTCTCTGTGTATTGGAAGTTGGATTCTGGAAGATTCGATTTACTGAGCTTGTTGTGGCGGTGGTTTTTGGGTAATTTAAGGCCGCGGCGACGAGGAGTCCGCAGGAGAGGAACACCAGGTTGGAGAATCTGTGCTGGCGGATTTGGAACTTGGCTCGCCAGAAGAAGCAGGTTAGTTTTCAACTGAATTTTTTCCTTTATGATTTTTTTTTTTCAATTTTTGAGATGTAGTGGTTTTCTTGTGTGATTTGGTAGATAGCTGATAGTTTTTGCTTCAAATCAGACTAGTGTGGAGGAGGTTAAAGCTTGATCTGAGTTCTTAATTACTGTTAGAAATTGGATTGAATTGCTACTGATTTTGATAAAATGCTGACAAACTAGTACAATGGTAATAATTTCGGTTAAATTTGAAAACAATGAGAATTTAAGGATATGATTGTTTTGCTTAAATCATGATTTCTCCGGTTACACTGTGTTGTTCGGCAGCTTGAGGAAAAGGAAGCTCAGAGGATGACTAAGCGTCGTCTTGAAAGAGAAAGGGGCCGCAGAGAAGCTACTGCTGATATGTCGGAGGACTTATCTGAGGGAGAGAAGGGAGATGTAGTGGCGTCTGATGTATCGGCTCATGGTGACAGTGTCAGAGGCAGACTGCCGAGGATTAACTCCGTTGACGCAATGGAGACTTTTATAAGTCAGCAGAAGGGGAAGAAGCTATATATCGTCTTAATAAGGCATGAACAGAACTTCAGCACTTTAATCATTTAGGTGTAATTGGTTGGTATTGTTTAGTACGTCTAGCATGATAGTTTTGTTAAATACTTTCACGCTTTCAGCATCTCATAGAAGCATTGAAATGATAGTTTGCCTAGCTGCCTAGGGAACTCTATAAGAAAAACTCCATTGGGTCTGATGGTGAAGACCATGATCTTTGCTTCTGCATGATGAGTATTTATTTTATTTTTCCCTGACAAAAAGTATGCAATTGCAGTCTTCATGGTCTTATCCGGGGTGAAAATATGGAGCTCGGTCGCGACTCTGATACTGGTGGTCAGGTAATAGTTGTTTGTTAGTGTTTAAATTGATGTTATATAACTGCAAGACTTCTGTGTTGTTTGATAATATGATAACCTCTCTAGCTGCTTATGTAGCTACCTGTATAATCTTTGGTTTATGTTCTTTCTAGGTTAAATATGTAGTGGAACTTGCAAGGGCTTTGGGTAGCATGCCAGGAGTGTATCGAGTTGATCTGCTAACTAGACAAGTGTCATCACCTGACGTAGATTGGAGTTATGGTGAGCCCACAGAGATGCTAACTCCACTAAGTGCAGAAGGTTTCGAGGAAGAGACAGGAGAGAGCAGTGGTTCTTACATCATTCGTATACCATTTGGTCCCAGAGATAAATACATCCCCAAAGAAAACCTCTGGCCACACGTCCCCGAATTTGTTGATGGTGCGTTGAACCACGTAATACAAATGTCCAAAGTTTTAGGTGAACAAGTCGGTGGTGGGAAGCCAGTTTGGCCAGTTGCCATCCATGGGCATTATGCAGATGCAGGTGACTCTGCTGCCCTCCTATCTGGTGCTTTAAATGTACCGATGCTTTTCACTGGCCACTCACTTGGCAGAGATAAGTTGGAGCAACTTTTAAAACAAGGCCGTCTATCAAGGGATGAAATAAACGCCACATACAAAATAATGCGTCGGATAGAAGCTGAGGAGTTATCCCTTGATGCCTCTGAAATAGTTATTACCAGCACTAGACAGGAGATTGACGAGCAATGGCGCTTGTATGATGGATTCGATCCCATACTGGAGCGAAAAATACGAGCCAGGATCAGGCGTAATGTGAGCTGTTATGGCAGGTTCATGCCCCGCATGGTGGTAAGTACTGAGGTCCCTTTTTCATATTGTTGTGGAATGTTTTCCCAACCTAAGGGATGACTTGAAATGCTGGTCCAGATTGAGATGGCTGTGGTTTCTTTTTTCACCGTGATCAGCAATTTTTCAAGAGTATATATTCATGAGTTTCTCTTTTTGGAAGCTGTGCCGGTTTCTGGTAATTTACTTGCTAGCTTTACAATATAAGTAAGATCTTACAATTTTGTAGTTCTCTGCAGGTAATTCCTCCTGGAATGGAGTTCCATCATATTGTTCCACAGGATGGTGATATGGATGGTGAAACAGAGGCAAACGAAGACCATCATCCTACTCCTGCAGACCCACCTATTTGGACTGAGGTATTATTTATTCTTTGTACATTTACTTTGGTGGCTCCCAGAAATATAGCTGATAAGTCATTTGGAATGTTCTACTTTGTAAGTTTTAAGTCCTTGGTCACAAATTATGTTTTGATGTGTTATGCATTGACTAGATGCCAATCTATGTTTGTTGTAATGCAGATAATGCGCTTCTTTACCAATCCTCGAAAGCCTATGATTCTTGCCCTTGCTAGACCAGATCCAAAAAAGAACATCACAACTTTGGTCAAAGCATTTGGAGAATGTCGTCCATTAAGAGAGCTCGCTAATCTTGTATGTTAGAATTCTTGTGGTACTTCTTCATGTATAATATATATGTGATTTATCTGACCAGTTTAATTGGCTTTTTTGCTGAGCCTATTCCATTACTTGACCTTTTCCTTTTTCTCTCTACTGTTCAGACATTAATTATGGGTAATCGAGATGGAATTGATGACATGTCAAGCACAAGTGCTTCTGTTCTTCTTTCAGTTCTCAAGCTCATTGACAAACATGATTTGTATGGGCAAGTTGCATACCCCAAACACCACAAGCAGTCTGATGTTCCTGAGATATATCGTCTTGCAGCAAAGACAAAGGTATTCATTATAGTTTATTTAAGTGAAAGATAAGTTAATCATGTGAGCTATATATAAGAAACAGTGAAACCCTATTAGAAATTTTTCACTAAGATTATTTTGTGTAGCTTCAGTTTATGTAATTACTTTTTCTCTGTGTGTTCTTTCA
The DNA here is from genome assembly GCA_024704745.1 of Rosa lucieae. Lineage (NCBI taxonomy): Eukaryota > Viridiplantae > Streptophyta > Magnoliopsida > Rosales > Rosaceae > Rosa > Rosa lucieae. The sequence goes on from CM045493.1 coordinate 1,933,943, forward strand.
CATGCAAGTGTTTTTCGACTTTGATTCTCTCTTTCTATTTCTATTACCAAATATTTTCTTTCCCCCTAAGCCATCCATTTCCACTGATGTCACTGTTGTTTTCCAGTGTTCAACATTGTTTACATTCAGTCCTATTTTTCCTATTGCACTAAACCCTGGTAAAAATAATGCTTCTCTGCTTTTAACTGAGCTAATGATGGGACAATTTCTAATACGATATTTTTGACAACTGCTCCTGGTATATAATTATGTGAACCTATCTCTTTGGACTCATCTGCTCCTCTTTAGTGTGTCATGTCTGTATAGAAATACTTTTTCCTTTACTGGTTAAATATTTCATCCCAATCCTTTTTTGCAGGGTGTTTTCATCAATCCAGCTTTCATCGAGCCATTTGGACTAACATTGATTGAGGTGCTCATCATATTTAACAGAAGTTTACATTGACATATTAGGTATTAATCATTTTTTTCACTTTTTTTCAGAAATCAGTATAACTAATTTTTTGTTGTTGTACAGGCAGCTGCTTATGGTTTACCTATCGTTGCCACAAAAAATGGCGGTCCTGTTGATATTATACAGGTATACCCTACTCATTGGTTATCGCCATTGATAAAAGGTTTTATAACATGCAATTGCTAAAAATTTCCAAAACTCACTCAACTATTGCTGCAGGTCCTTGACAATGGTCTTCTTATTGATCCCCATGATCAGCAGTCTATCGCCGATGCTCTTCTGAAGCTTGTTGCAGATAAGCAGCTCTGGGCAAGATGTCGTCAGAATGGATTGAAGAACATTCACCTATACTCATGGCCTGAGCACTGCAAGACTTACCTATCTCGAATAGCCAGCTGCAAAACAAGGCATCCACAGTGGCAAAGAAGTGATGATGGAGCAGAATCTTCAGAATCGGATTCCCCAAGTGATTCCTTGAGAGATATACAGGATTTGTCTTTGAACTTGAAGTTCTCAATGGATGGAGAAAGGAGTGGAATTAGTGTGAATGAGAACTCTTTAGAATCTGAAGGAAGTATTGATAGAAAGAGTAAAATAGAGAATGCTGTTTTGGCATGGTCAAAGGGTATTTCAAGGGACACGCGGAAAGCTGGTTTCTCAGAGAAAGCAGACCATAACAGTAGTGGTAAGTTCCCAGTGTTGAGGAGGAGGAAACATATTATTGTCATTGCTGTGGATTGTGATACCATTACAGATCTGATCGAAACCACTAAAAAAATTTTTGAGGCTACAGAAAAGGAAAGGACAGAAGGATCAATAGGGTACATATTGTCAACATCCTTGACCATAATCGAGATACGCTCGTTTCTGGTCTCTGGGGGCTTGGGCCCTAATGATTTTGATGCGTTTATTTGCAACAGTGGCAGTGATCTCTACTATCCATCTATTAATTCAGATGATCGTCCATTTGTGGTTGACTTTTATTACCACTCGCACATTGAATATCGCTGGGGTGGAGAAGGGTTGAGGAAGACGTTGGTACGCTGGGCAACTTCAACCAATGATAAGAAGAGTGGGAGTGAGGAACAGATTGTTACTGCATCTGAACAACTTTCAACCGACTATTGTTATGCTTTTAAAGTGCAAAAGCCAGCATTGGTAAACATTCCTCACCTTTGACTATTGCATGAATAAGTAATATTGTGCTTGTGTTCATCTAAAACCCAAAACCGAGGGTTTTATTAGGCACATAAAGTTCTGTAGTTTCTAAGCTATTCCCTATTACAGTATAGTACTGTTGGCTCTACGCTATAGAACTTTTTCTCTTCAATTTTTGTAGGTTCCCCCTGTGAAGGAGCTTCGGAAGTCGCTGAGGATTCAAGCTTTGCGGTGCCATGTAATTTACTGTCAAAATGGTAACAGGCTGAATGTGATTCCAGTGACTGCATCTCGTTCCCAAGCCCTCAGGTACACTAATCTCTGTGAAGGGCCTAGCCTTATCTAATCTTTGAACTTTTAGATACAATTGTTTAGATTGATCAGGAACCGTGATCATTACTAAAACGTGCATGTCCTTCAGGTATTTATATTTAAGATGGGGTGTAGAGTTATCAAAGATGGTGGTTGTTGCTGGAGAATGCGGAGACACAGATTATGAAGGGTTGCTCGGAGGGCTGCACAAAAGTGTGGTACTGAAGGGGGTCGGCAGCAATGCAATCAGTCAACTCCACACGAACCGAAACTACCCTCTGTCAGATGTCCTAGCATTTGACAGCCCCAACATTGTTCAGACAACTGAAGGTTGTGACAGCGATGATATCCGCGGTGCCTTGGAGAAATTAGAGGTTGTCAAGAACTAGAAATGTGTATTCCTGTAGTGTCACCAGAGGCATTCTTTTTTTCGTTTCCCATCTCGAGGCCTTGCCCTCTAAACTTTCTTTGCGGGGTTCAGTCATAAAGCTCACTATACCTGTATTGATATAGTTGCATCTCTTCCAAAGCAAATCCTCGGTTGCTTTCAAATGTGGCTGCTATTTGTTTAGAAATAAAGAGCCAATTTCACACCTAATTTGTGTAACTGCTGCATCTTGGATTGTTCATTTTTCCGTCTACGAACTCGCATACATGGTCGTCTATTGCCCACGACGTAACGTTTGCATTAACTGTTGTGACAATAGGACGTACAGCATTGATGATCAATCAGATTATGGATGATTGAAGAATGTGCTCTTAAATTCTTGGAAGCTAGAACCAAATATGGGTGGCTTTTTCTGTGCTGGTGTCAATATCTCGAATTAAAGGCTGTATAGCACGTACCCTCATCAGGCTGGGCTGTTGTTGTGGGTCACTACCACATGGGAGAACGAACTGTACATTATGCAGACGTATGTACATTACCTGATCGATCCAGAATAAAAACGAGATTGTCATATATATTGTCAAATTAAGAGGCGAAAATCAGCAACGATGCATTAATGTATTGATGCAGTAATATTCGGTACGGATAATATTTATCTAGTGATAAGCTAAATTTGTGATGTTGAAATGTGGAGCTATAAGTTGAAGTGTTCTCGAGGGCAACCAAACCGTATTCAATGTTCATATCCGTAAGTCCATAAACAAGTAGCACCCTAAGATTCTGGATTTCTCATAGTTGGCTGAGCTGCCTAACCTAACTATATATCGGAATCATTGGATTTCACGTACAACTACTACATCTTTTGAACAGAAAGAATTCCAAACGGTTGATATCTAAAATAGCATATTCTCTGCATGATCATTTGAGGTGAAGTTGGTTTACCAATATTATTTCATGGGATTTTTGTTCTCTGTGATAATAGTAAAATATCCCAAAATATTAACATGTTGCCTTCTAAATTAGCATCGAATCCCACATGGAGATCACCTTAATTAGTTCATCTAATGATTTAAAAAAATTTGTCATCACTCATGACCGACTTTTCCTCCATTATTAGATTTAGATCCAACGATGAGTGATCACATATACTTCATCATCATATACTTTCGGGCCCTCTCATCATTGAGTATAAATTTGGGATGTAACTTAAGCTAATGGGCTCTTGACCATGGTCCACCATATGCTTTAGAACCATGCATGATGCATGCAAAGAAGAAAACGTTGACGTATGGGATATATTAAAACCAAAGAGTGGGTGGTTGATTAATTAGTTGATGAGAGTTAGTTAGCTGTGAGTCTTTATTACGAAAATGTGGTTAACCCTCCCTCCCAAAACCAAAAATCCCATTAATAATTTTAGGCACGGAGCTGAACCAAAAGTCCTTCCTTTTTGGGTAAGCTACCAAAAAAAAAAAATCGAGCAGAATAAGCACACCATGCATGTCAAAAATGAATGAATGAAGAGAGAGAGAGAGAGAGAGAGAGAGAGCTAGAGAGACAGACAAGTCAGTCTCTCATCTTTAAATGGTTGCGGTTGGAGCAGTTGTATATGTCCACCTCCAAACTGCACTAAATAAATACCAATCCCAATTTAAGCTCTTCATCCATAACTTCGTCTTCTTGGTTGGGATTATTAATTATCCAATATTTGATCGATCTCTATCTCTGAAAATTCTTAGCCCCTCCACCTACGCCCTCCTTGTGATTTTAACCTAATTATCATCATGAGTCCCGGGGAAGGAGGAGGAGGAGCTGCTGTAAATTTCAGGAAGAGATCAAAACGACGGTCAAACAATGCCGCCGGAGCTACGAAAGATCAACCCCAAAACCATGAAGATAGTTGTTATTACCAGTCGTCTTCTTCGTCGTCCTCTTCGGCTTCTAATTATGAGAGCAAGAAGAAGAGGATTAGGAAGAAGAAGGGTAAAAGGAACAACAACAACGTTAGGGGGTCGTCGAAACGGTTCGAACTGATGTCGTATTGGGAGTTGCCGGAATATATGAAGGATAACGAGTTCATTTTGAATTATTACCGAGCTGATTGGCCTATTCTCGAAGCTCTTTTCAGCGTTTTCCGTTGGCATAATGAAACTCTCAATGTTTGGACGTATGTGTTCATTGATTTTCAGTTTCATAATTTGCTTTGCTTTGTTTCTTGATTTTGTATTGGATTGTTTGATGGATTTAGAGGTTTAGTTTTTTGTTTTATTTTGGGGTTGATTTGATTTTGTTTGCAGGCATTTGATTGGGTTTGTTCTGTTTGTGGGTTTGACTATGGCGAATTTGTGGGAAGTGCCTCAGGTAGCGGATCTCCTTGGCTTTTTTAACAGGTTTGTTTGTTGAGCATTTCTAATTCTATTTATGAAAATTCTGATTTTTTTTCCTATTTATTTATGTAACCTATCTTTCATAGTTTCAAGGATATTTAGGATCAGAATACAAAACTAACTAATGGAATTAGAGATAAAAGTAGTCTAGGTGCTCAAGGATATGTGTTTGGCATCGAAGTCTGACGGTGTGTGCTTTAGTCATGTGTTTCGAGAGGCGAATTTCCGCGTTAATGGTGTTTACATTAACTTTGGGAATATCTAAGAAATATGTGTTCACACGATACTTGTTTGGAGTTTTTGCAGCTTGCAACTTTGATCTGTTAAGGTTAGGTTTGTATCAAAACAAAACCATATACCTTTTTTTTAAAAAAAAAAAAAAATTTCTTTCTTTCTTCACTTACTAAGAAAGAGGATCAAAGGATTTCAGTTCTACCCCTATGGTGACTCGAACCCAGGACCTTGATCTTAGATAGTGGGTGATGAAGGTCCTGGGTGCTCCAAGTATAGCTTGTTTATATATTTCCTTAAGTAGCAACTAGTCAACTACATTTGCAACCGAGAATAGAGATCTATACTGATGCATGTACTGGGTTCATTTATGTCGAGTGAATATTGAATTAATGTTGGAAAGCTCTCAAGCATGCATATATGTCTGGTTAAGTGATTATATGTGCTTGATATATGCAGGTCCACATTTAGTGCAGCTGCAAATGTTTCCCATAATTTTAGTGCGGTAATAACTCATCTTCTAACCCTATGAATTGTCACTCTCCCTCATCTTATTGATTTCAATAATTGATACTAGAAATTTAGCAGGAGACAACAAACTTTGTTCATGATTTGAAGCAAATAACATCTCAGGAAATGAACAACATTGCATCGCCTGGTGATCGATTGAGCGTGGCACTTTGGCCTTTTTATGTGTTCCTAGCTGGCTCTATGTTCTGCCTTCTCTCCAGCAGCATTTGCCATCTCTTTTCATGCCACTCTCACCCCTTAAACGTCTTGCTCTTGCGCATAGATTACGCAGGCATCACCACCATGATCATCACCTCATTTTTCCCTCCGATTTACTACATCTTCCAATGTGATCCGCGCTGGCAATTCATTTACCTCGGCGGCATCACACTAATGGGAATTTGCACCATCATCACACTGTTCTCCCCGAAGCTTTCTAGCTCCAAATTTAGAACATTTCGAGCTTTGCTTTTTGCTTCACTGGGGTTGTTTGGGATTGTGCCTGCAGTCCATGCCAGCGTTGTGAATTGGGGCAATCCGAAGCGTGATATCACTCTGGTTTATGAGGTTGCCATGGCGCTTTTCTATTTGACAGGGACCGGATTTTACATCACTCGAATTCCCGAGAGATGGAAACCGGGGTGCTTCGATTTGGCAGGTCACAGCCATCAGATTTTTCATGTTTTGGTGGTGATGGGTGCATTGGCTCATTATGCCGGCATACTTGTAATGCTAGACTGGCGAAGCACCTTGGGGTGTGACATCAATATTACTCTGCAATATATACAGTGAAGCAACTTGTTCATTTTTTCAACTACGCTTTAGATGATGATGATTGAGTAGGGCATCAATATTCATTTGTTGAGAGAAGGTTGTGTAAGCTAGCTTTGTCTCAAAAGATAGCCTTATAAGAGAACTAGAGGCTGTCATTATGTTTTAAAAGAATTCCAGGGAGAAGAAAAAAAGTGCAACAATTTTTTTTCTTCTATCATTTATTTATTTTTTTCTATCATTTACTTATTTACTCATACTGTGTGTAATTTTATTTGTATAGAATATTTTCCGTTTGAAGACAAACAGAACGTAAGGCCCATTTGTAGGACAATTATTAGGTTCACCCCTTGGGTGAATTAGCATATTCATCATCTCTTACGATTAAGGCATAATAACTTAATAATTTTCTAATCAGACCATTCATGTTGTATAAAGTAATACAAAGATTAGCTCTGTAAAAAACCAATCAAATTGAAGTCCTTTTTTTTTTTTTTTTTTTTTTTTTTTTTTTTTTTTGAGGGGACCGGAAGACTGATCAATTGATATAAAATCATACGACCTCACTCGGTCAAGCATGAAGGGTACAAACACCCCTCATATTACAATCATTGCTCAAGTAGTGCACTGAATGCACATAAAAATGACTACTAGCCTAGACTACTGCGCCTTGAACACTAAGAAGCTACAACACCAAAAAAGCAGTACATCCGCCTAAGACCCAAATGGTGTACATCAGTACTGATCGTTGGACACATTGTAACGTCCTAGAGAAACAAGGTATACAAGGCCTTGGCCTATAGCACCCAATAAGGGAATTATTAAAACAAAAAAACAAGAAAAAAACTCATGCAACAGTCCAACTGGCCCAAAAGAAAGCAATATCCAAGGCCCAAACCAGCCTGGCCATGCCCAGCCCAGCCTTCACTTCCCTGTGCACCTGCCACATGCACACAACGACGATCCCACCACCACGACTCACCGTGATTGAGGGACTGCCGCCCGCATCAAGGAAGATCACCACCACCGCGATGCCACCGCCACAGAGAAGACACCAAAACAGCCAGACTTGGTCACTTGGGTCCAACCGATAGATCCCAACCTTCAAGCTGCCACCGGAAACCCCTCTGAAGACGCCACCACCGCTGCCCGGATCACCAGCCCACGCCGCCCGCGTCGTCCTTGATTCGGTACCCACGGTCGTTCAGCGCAGAGAGCGACGACCAGACCTCACCGACCGGCACTGACAAGCCCGAATATAGCCAGCCTCAAAGCCAACAGGACCATAACCATCAATACCCGTCCGGCAGCGTCACAACGTCGGCGAGGCAGAGCCAACACTGACACTAGAGCGCCACCGGACGAGAAAAAACTCGCAAAAGCCTAGGCAGAAGACTGCTCTTCTCTCACCCCAGCAGGCGGCTAGGGTTTTTTCTTACTTGAGAGATTTGATATCAAATTGAAGTCCTTTTAGTTATTCATTTCTATGAAATACATGGACGGTTTATCATAATAGTAATAAGTACGTGTTGTTAGAACCATCCATTTGTTTGATTCAATTAGATAATTAAACGATTTCTGATTCAATTGATTTTTGACAGAGATGATCTTTAAAGGCTTATTTAAGATATGGATAGTTGGATTAATTATGAATTTATTAAGTAAAAGTATGTTAATCGATAATGGGGGTAATATGCTCGTTCACCCTAGGAGTGAACTTAAGAATTGTTCCCATTTGTATATGCATATAGTACTGGTGATCAATTTCCAAGGTTAATATTGGTTTTTTATATGTTTTCTGGCATGGGTTTCTGAATTCACTTCTTGATCTGGTTGGACTTTTTACAGCATTTACTTTCAATTGAATCAAAGAAGCAGCAGCCTCAAGAAGTTTGTTATCCAAGAAGTTCACTTCAATTCCTGATCCACATGTACATTATGCTTAATCATAGGAAGGTCCAATATATCTAGCTAGATGAACTATATGCCTGGACAATTACTACAGCCATAGAAATCAGGAAGATGCAGCTAGCTTCTGCTTAATTACATTATGATCATCATCGTCTTGTCTTCTTCCTCATCCAAAGTGAAAACATCGATCCACCCTCGCTTCTTATAGCTATATGCAATTAGCTATAAAAAGATCGAGAAAGACGGTGTATGTTTGTTATAGATAGCTAGGGATCGGAGCTAAACCTGAAGTGAAACCATGACCAGAAGCTTTAAATACCCTGCACTATTTTTGTTAACTACATTATCGATTCTTTTTCTCCTCCTGATATTTAAACCTTTACTGACCAAAAACCATTTCAGTATTCCCTTTGTTTCCACCCTCACTAGTACACCTTTCATCAATCCAGAAAACAGCAACTACACACTACCCCCACCGCAAGTTTCTTTAGATGGGTTTCTCACAAGCTCCATGGATCGAAGGAGTAGGTGCGACGTTAATGGTACCAAAGTGAGCAAATAATCCCATTTTCAGTAATTAGTAATGTTTCTCTTCAATAGCCTTAGTTCATCAGTAGGAAGAGTTTTGATATACAAAATGTTGGTTTGATGCATATTATTAATTCTGACTTATTTGTCTTAATTGGTGCTGCGTTTCTGACCAGGACAAGACTAGTTTGGACTTTGGAGAGAATTGAAGATGGTTTAGCTGAAGCTCGAGCTTCAATTCTCGATGCAATTCGGTTTGAAGACTATACATCAGAGAAAGAAGAGACTTTTATCCCAAGAGGAAGCATTTACAAAAACCCTTATGCATTTCACCAGTTGAGTTTTCGCTAACTATATATATGAACCAATATCATTCTATTTTTTGATAATTAAAGGTTAAACAGTGCTAACTATGATTATGATCTGCAGGAGCCACATAGAGATGATGAAGAGGTTTAAGGTGTGGAGCTACAAGGAAGGAGAACATCCCTTAGTGCATTTGGGTCCGATGAATAGGATATATGGCATTGAAGGACAATTCATAGATGAAATAGTGAGGGAGGAGAGCCCATTCAGGGCTACACATCCTGATGAGGCACACATTTTTTTCCTTCCCTTTAGTGTAGCCAACACTGTGCACTATGTGTACCGGCCTGTCATCCGAAAAGAGAACTACCTCCGTGATCGCCTACAACGGATTGCCATGGACTACATAGGTGTTGTGGCACATAAGTACCCCTACTGGAATAGAAGCAATGGTGCTGACCATTTTATGGCTTCATGTCATGACTGGGTACGTTGTCTCATTTTATAATATGTTGTTTTGTTTATCTTATTGGGGTTGGTTAAAGGATGTGAACAAGAATGCCCTCTTCAAACTCAGTAAAGTTAGAACGCAGTAAATGCACAAATTTACTTCTTTCTTTCATGTATAACCAGGGACCGCAGATTTCACTAGGTCAATCGGAACTCCTGAAGAACTTCATTAGAGTACTTTGCAATGCCAACACCTCAGAAGGGTTTGAACCTAAAAGAGACGTTTCACTACCTGAAGTTTTTGTACCTTCTGGAAAGCTTGGCCGGCCCAATTTTGGTCAAGCCCCACACAATCGCCGGATTCTGGCCTTCTTTGTCGGTGGTGTTCATAGACCGATTCGACCTATCTTGCTCCATCATTGGAAGGACAAAGATAACGAAGTTCAAGTCCACGAGACGCTTCCCGAAGGCATGAACTACACCGCATTAATGGGACAGAGCAAGTTTTGCTTGTGCCCTAGTGGTTTTGAAGTGGCAAGTGCAAGAGTTGTGGAGGCAATTTATGCAGGGTGTGTTCCAGTGATAATATCTGACCACTACACACTACCCTTTAGCGATGTCCTCGACTGGAGCCAATTTTCAATACAAATTACCGTCGCTAAAATACCAGAAATCAAGACCATCTTACAAGCGATTCCAGATGAGGAATACCAAAAGATGCAGAGAAGGGTTTTAAAAGTTCAGAGGCATTTTTTACTCAACAGGCCGGCTAAGCCATTTGATGTGATTCACATGGTACTTCACTCAGTGTGGCTGAGACGAATTGACTTTAAGATTGGCTCTACTTGATCATGATGAACATCAAGTTGTGTAAAATTTCCCCTTGTTTTGGCATATCCTAGTCTAACGCCTCAGTGATCGATGGAAATATGGCCAGCGTACAATAACAATTGTTTTTGCATTACTAACCGGTTGTGGACGCTTTCAAAGATCTTAGACTAGGAAGTAAGGAAAAATAGTTCTTCTCCAATATTACTTTTCTTCGTATAACTTATCCAAATGATATTGGGAATTGTAAAATATAGAAATACTTAAATATGCAACTCTATTTCTCCCCATGTTTCTGTCTGAGTCACACTTCAGGAAACTCTACCCAAACTAGATTGAAATTAAGATGGAAATTGCTAAGGCCACCCCTAAATTTAACTCTGCACACATCAACGTACAAGTACATCGCACTTCCTATAGCAGTAAACCGGCCAACTCTCTACCGTTCGTAGACTACCTCAAGATCAGGCTAAGCTAGTCCACCAAATTAAGCATATATGAAGCCAATTACCTCTATATCAAACTTGTCTACGTACTTGATGTATTGATATATTTATGTACCGTATGTAAACTAAAACAGATAGCTTATATCATACATATCACTCACGTGACATGTATATTGCATATCCCTACTTTACAGTATAATTATTCGGCTCAATTAATTAACTCTAAGTCCACTGATCAAGCTACAATCAAATTAACTATATAACAAAGCAAAGAAGAAAGTCCACTCATCATGACCTGTATGAATGATAGATTGATAGTGCTAGCTAGCTGGGTTATATATAAACCACGAACCAAGTTTAATTTCTACATGCACTGGGGAATTTCCAAAGTATCCATTGGTTTTTAAATATTTTATGGCATGAATTTTTCTTAATATGGTTGGACTTTTAACAACACATTACTTTCAATTCAATCAAAAAGCAGCAACCTCAAGAAGCTTGTGATCCTATTCCATATACACATTATACGCTTAATATAAGAACATCCAAGTGAATTTGACCAACTCGAAATATATACCTTTGGGATTAGAGTTTACTGACTCCCCAGGTTCATCCTTCAGTTTTCACTTATATAGAATCGGATAATTAGCTTAAGTACGTAGCTCAAAGTAAACACAGTTAAGTTTTACTTTTTAACTTAAAGATGAGGTACCATATATACTTCCATCTATGAATGGCAAAAGTTGATAATTAATTCTGACGACTTGCAACATACTCCATATAAGTTTATTTCAGAATATCATCGATAACTGCAGCAATCTTCGTAGTCAACATGAAACCTATAATATAAGTCAAATTCTATATGCATGTACAATTACTGAAGCCATAGAAGTCAGGAAAATTCAGCTAGCTTCTGCTCACTTAACGGTCATCATCATCTTCTTCTTCATCCAGTAACCGACTCGTCCTCACTAGCTTCTTATAGAGGGTGTGTGAGTCAGTGGGTGTTTGATATAGAACTGATCGAAACAGATAGCCATGAGCTTTCGCTGCCCTGCACTGTTTTTGTTATTTACATTGTTTTGTCTTCTGTTCTTCCTCCTAATCTTCGCACCTTTATCGTCTGAAACCCATCTCAGTATTTCTTTGGTGTCCTCTTTCACTACACCTTTCACTAATCCAGAAAAGAGCAGCAACTCAACTCCATCGACACAAGTAGCTTTTTTAGATGAGGTTCTCACCAGCTCCATGTACCGAAGGATTAGGAACAAGGTTGACGGTACCAAAGTGAGCAGATTATATATGCGCATTTAAATTTATGACTTTGATTAGTTTTATCTACACATTATTTCTTAATTATGGTGTTACTTCTGTGACCAGGAGAAGACTAGTTTGGAGAGAATTGAAGAAGATTTAGCTAAAGCACGAGCATCAATTCTCAGGGCAATTCAGTTTAAAAACTACACATCAGAGAAAGTACAGAGTTTTGTCCCAAGAGGAAGCATTTACAAAAACCCTTATGCTTTTCACCAGTTGAGTTTTACGTGCATGCCCAATTAAGATGCTTAATATCTTATAATTAAGGGTTACTTTATGGCTCTAATTATTATTAATTATGATCTTTAGGAGTCACCTAGAGATGATGAAGAGGTTCAAGCTGTGGAGCTACAAGGAAGGAGAACAACCCTTGGTCCATTTTGGTCCTATGAATGATATATATGGCATTGAAGGACACTTCATAGATGAAATAGAAAGGGAGGGGAGCCCATTTAGGGCTACAGATCCTGATGAGGCACACATGTTTTTCCTCCCATTTAGTGTAGCTAACATTGTTCACTATGTTTACTTGCCTATCACTAAAAAACAGGACTACCACCGTGATCGTCTACAACAGATTACGTGGGACTACATTGGCGTTGTGGCACATAAGTATCCCTATTGGAATAGGAGCAAAGGTGCCGACCATTTTATGGCTTCATGTCACGATTGGGTATGTTGCTTCATTTTAAAACGTTCTGAAATGTTTTACCAATCCTAGACTCCTAGTGGTGTTGATACTGTGTTTATAACTTTATATATATCCGGACTGATTTTTCCTAATATAACTCAGGCACCAGAGATTTCAGCTGGCCAATCGAAGCTTTTCAAAAACTTCATTAGAGTGCTTTGCAATGCCAACACCTCTGAAGGGTTCCAACCTAAGAGAGATGTTCCATTACCTGAAATATTTGTACCTTCTGGAAAGCTCGGTCCCCCCAATTTGGGTCAGGCTCCAAACAATCGTCGAATTCTGGCCTTCTTTGCGGGTAGAGTTCATGGACCGATTCGACCAATCTTAATCGAGCATTGGAAGGACAAAGATGACGAAATTCAAGTCCACGAGAAGCTTCCCAAGGGCATGAACTACACCGCATTAATGGGACAAAGCAAGTTTTGCTTGTGCCCTAGTGGTTTTGAAGTGGCAAGCCCTAGAGTTGTGGAGGCATTTTATGCAGGGTGTGTTCCGGTGTTAATTTCCGATAACTACACATTACCCTTTAGTGATGTCCTTGATTGGAGCCAATTTTCAATACAAATTCCCGTCGCGAAAATACAAGAAATCAAGACCATCTTACAAGCAATTCCAAATGAGGAATACCTAAAGATGCAGAGGAAGGTTTTAAAAGTTCGGAGGCATTTTGTACTCAACAAGCCGGCTAAGCCATTTGATGTGATTCACATGGTACTTCATTCAGTGTGGTTGAGACGACTTAATTTTAAGCTTGGAACTTGATCATGATCAACAACAACTTATGTGTAATTTTCTCGTTTTTACAAAGAGCATAGTACTCTAATCTTGTGGGTCAGATAATCACTTAAAAGCTGGTGCATTTAAATATTAATGGTGGATTGATGCACAAATTTAGGCATATGGCACGATCCTTGGCTCTGCCAGTGGATAAATGACTTGCAATTCAATCAAGGCCAGGGAAGCCAGTCTCAAGAAGATTGTGATCCAAGACAAATGCCACCGCTTGAGATTATGAATTTCTAATGCTCTTGGAAAGATGCAAATTTCTCCTAAAAATGCGTTTGAGATTAGATCATGCATTTGGGTACGGTCAAACTCGTAAGCCGTAAGCTTCATCAGATTTCTAAGCAAGTGAAGTGCTAATTTGTTCCCCATGCACAATATATTTGTTATTGAGCAATACTAGAGTCAGTCACTCATGTACGTTAATGACTTCCAACGGTTACTGCAAGGTTTGTTTTTCAAGTCATAAAAGAAACTTCTTCAGTGAGCTACTTGAATCAATTGAAATTAGACCCGTCCGGTCCGTTGACCATCATTTTTATTTTTGTTGCATGTTTTCATTCATTTTTGTTGAATAATGATCAAGATTGACGTGTTTTGAGGGGTATTTTTCATGACATAACCAAATACACGTGGCATATTGAGAGGCAATATCATCATAAATTGCACTCAAATAGGGATGAACAATTCTTAAATTCACCCTAGGGTGAATGAGCATATCTACCCTCTATTGCGATTAATGCATAATAACTTTATAATTTTCTAATCTAGCCATTCATGTTATATAACGTAACATAACGATTAGCTCTGTAAAAAAATAGGTCAAATTGAAGACCTTTTAATTATTCATTTCTATGAAATATATGGACGGTTCATCATAGTAGTAATAAGTGATGTTAGAACCATCCATTTGTTTGATTCAATTAGATAATTAAACGATTTCTGATTCGATTAATTTTTTATAGAGATGATCTTTAAAGGATAATTTTAGATATAGACCATTGAATTATAAATTTATTAAGTAAAAATATGTTAATCGACAACGGGGGTGAATATGCTCGTTCACTCTAAGGGTGAACCTAAAAATTGTCCAATAGGATCATATAGTGGATGCACATTTTTTATAATCATTACAAGAATGACGATTTGGATAATTGGAATACGCTCATGACAATCTTATAAAAAGCCCCCATTGCACATTTTCTATACCATCATGATAATTGGAATATTCAGGAGTTTGGTAACCCAAGAAAAACAGAGGAAGAAGAATTAAAGTCGTATATATGAGGTCCATTGTCCAGAGAAGAAAAAGAAAAGGAAAGAAGAATCAAAGTCATACATATGAAATCAATTTACCAGAAAGAAGAATTGATTGAACAAGAATAAGAACAAGAATTGATCGAACATATAAAAACTAAAATCATGTTCCAATTTTTTGTTCGTCCTTGTCGGAGTTACCCATAGGTATAGCTTTTAATCGCCAAAATTCGCTAGGTCTCAGAAGTCGGGACGTCTTGTTGTTTCAAAGAGTTTATCAGTATGAATGAAATTTGGGAAAACAACGTTATTTAATGTCATTCCCTTGCTACTGTTGTTGTTATTGTTATTGTTGTTGTTGTTGTTGTTATTTATTTTATTTTTTATTTTTTTGAATCAAGAAATATTATATTCATCATAAGTCAGAATAGGCCGTTACATACCATTCCGCTATCATTTAAGGACATAGACAGACATGAAGTTAGTGGTAGCACCCACACAGTGGTACATATAAATAGACATTCTCATTGTACATTCAAATACGTAGAGGTAGCGGAGACCCTCCTTGGTACTACTCCAGATGCGCTAAAGATACATAGAGTGCACAACTGTATTTAGCTTCCTAAATACAAGGAATTTATTGTAATTTTGACTTAACTAAAAAACCATAGAAACGGGCTTAGGGCTAAAAAAACCCAGCCTAAATTAGAAGACCCAATAGGGCAGTCCCAAAGAAAAGAGGCCCAACTCAAGGCTCAGCAAGACAGGGTTGACCCAAGCCCAGACCACCACACCACCATGCTTGCAACCGCCCACAATTCCTGCCGTGAAATCAGTCGCGCCGTTGAGCTCCGCCACTAGCCAGCACTGCCCATAGCCCTACGAGCCACTACCGAAGCAGCGCCCAGCCCCGAGCCGCACCATCGCCCAGATGCTCCAAGATCCATGTCACCGCTGGATCTGGAACACGCCATCCTGCACAAGAGCCGCCACAAACACCCAGAAAAGCCGCCCAAACATGTCATCAAACTAGCCAGCCAAACATCTTCTCTCTTGACCTCAGCCCAGGGCATTGAAGTGCCCGTCTGGCAGCCAGCACAGTGACAACCCGGCAATGCCAATGCCATCTTTGACCACCGCCAGATGAGAAATGGTTTGGTGTTTTTGCTCTCTCGCAGTGCTAGGGCTAGAGAGACTTTAGGGTGATTCTTTGGAGAGATTATTCAGAGCACCGCCGTGCACTTGCACCAACATAAATGAATGGTTAGATTGCATTAAATACACTTTTTGTTTATTAAAAATAAAGTTGATAATAAATATCAAGGGTTGAGATTATTTTATAAGAGTTGGGTCACTTACACCGTCGGTGCATAGAATAATTTCCAGATTCTTTGACTTTGGGAGATTTTTATCCTAGAAAGTACATCATCCAACTTATTATTATTTCTTTTAGTAAAGAGTTAAGTTAACTAAATATAGGTGGCAATCTGAGAGAGGACAGGTTGTGAATCCAATAATTAATTATTCTTTCATAAGTGTTTGTGTTGTGTGCAGTTTTGCCCATTTTACCCTTATTATCAATAATATTTTTGAAGATCTGGTTTGCTGTTTTGCTTATGTTCATTGGAACTCGTGTGTGTGCAGTAGAAGTTCACACCTATTACACTTCATTGAGACAACCTAAGAATGTAAACATTAGAAAGAGATTGATTGGTACAACAGCAAATACATTTAGGGACAAGAAGATTGTATCTCATTTACGAATTTCTTCATTCCAATTAAGTAAACCTGTCATAAAAGAATGAGTTTTTTCTTGGAACGAAAGGAATAATGTAGTTTCCAATTCCTTGAATTAATTATTCTCTTTTCTTCAATCAAAGGACTTTCCATTAATATAGTGAATGTATTAAAACTAAAATCTTTCACAATTCAAGGTTACCAATAAATGCTAAATGCATACATGCATCAGAAATTTAACTTCACAACCGTCTTCCAGGTCAATATAACCTAAATTTGACCACATGGTTACCAAAAAAAAATACAACCTAAATTTTATATGAAAAAAAAATTCCTTTATTGATTAGAAATTATATAATCCCTAATCGATCGATAAAAGAATTTTGGTTTAGATAATTGGTTATACAAATACACTAATGTTGGTCTGTGGCTTATTGACCGGTCATTTAATGCAATGAGCCTTTATTTAAAAAAAATTAAAATAAAATTAAAATTAAAATTAAAATTAAAATTAAAAAACAATGTTGGTCATCTAGTGATGGAGTAACATTTGCAAAAACCTTAAAAGCTTGCTGGGTGACCTGAACGAAGATCTATTTTCTACCTGGCCTAGATGGAAAATATTAACAAAAAGTTGGCCTTCATTCTTTTTTTTTTTTTTTTTTTTTTTTTTTTTGAATAAAGGGCGGTGCGGCAGCCCTCAAGCCTTGAATAATGAAACCGTCGAATACAAGGGAGGGCGGGGGGGGGGGGGGGGGGGGGCAGCGGCGGAACTAAGTTTGGGTATGGGGGGGTCCAGACCCCCTTCAAGTTTTCAAACTATGCATTGATTTATATAACCATGTAGGAAGATACGAAGGAAACTCATGGAATATAAAGAAAACTGTGAGTATGGAAATGTAATTACAAGTAACTATTATTTTCTTCTTTGTCTTTTATTGCTGAGATTATCTTTCCTTGTAGATTAATTCATGAAATGATATCATTATTTATTGATTATATTTTAGACCCCCCTGTTGTCGAATCCTTGTTCCGCCCCTGGGGGGGGGGGGGGGGGGCATTGAGCCAAAACCCCTGATTACAAAAAGCACCTAGAGAACATCCTGAAATGCTATCCTGAGTCTCTACGAAATACTTGCATTCAACAAAGCACCAAATAGCCGAGAGCGCGCAACTGGCGACTCCACTTGCTAAATACCAGCTGTGACACAACGGAAAGATAACTTGGTCTGCAACTCGAATGCAGCGTAGCATAATTACCATACACAGAGCTTTCCCATCATGATGCCACTGGAAGATAAATCCAGTGACACTAAGTTTCACCCTGCCACTAGGAGGCAGCGACCATTTGACCAAGTAAGAAACTCGCCGCCTACCTAGAGCAGATACGTTACTGCTACTAGAAGGTTGCATTTGCAAAAGTCCTTCATTCTGTCTTAATTGGCTTTTTTTTTATTGAATATAATTTGACCGATACCTAATTTGAACTTTGAATTCCAACCATGAACCATGTATTCGAAATATATGGAAAAGGAAGAAATTACTTCAAAACATTAATTATATATCCAATCACAATTAATTCTTTTTTTTTAGAATGCAATCACAAATCACAATTAATTCCTAAATCATAACAGATACAAAATCCAAAATCCAGCCAGAAAAGCTTTCCTTGGCAATTAGTAATTAATATCTATATATCCAACCATGTAATTTTCTCTCTTCTCAAAAACTCTTCCCCAACTTGATGAACGAGAGAAAGAAGAAGATCGAGTAGCAGAGATCCCCACGACGGATTTGAAACTCCATGGGAACCTTTACGTCCCTAAAATCCCGAGCTCCCTCGTATGTACTTGTACCAACTATTCTTTTCCTTCTTCTGATCACCACCTACTTGACTCTCGTACTCCAAAACCAGAACTACCATATCACTGATGTATTTTCCTTCAATAACATCCCGGCACAAGTTGCTAACATTTCCATCCTAAGCCCTAAACCTGCACCGGATACTCTAAATGATCTGCAGAATTTGAAGCAGAAGAATCATCCACATGAGCATCAAAATGGCAGCCCTCCACCATTTGTTCCGACTAAAAAAGTATGATTCATCATCATCCATTATTTCTTTGCAACGTTAATACCCTTAATTTTCTTATTTATAGTTTCTGGATTATAATTAGCATAACCCAACATATTTTGTTTTTATATTTTAAAATATGACCCCTTCACAAAGAAGACACTAATAAATCGACAAATTGTCTCTCTCTCTCTTTACTTATTGTTATTTTGTTTTGCTTGGTTTAGAAAGCAAAGAGTCTGCTGGAGAAGAAGGAAGAAGGTTTGGCTGAAGCGCGAGCCGCTATATACAAAGCAGCCCGGACTCGGAATTATACATCAGATAAAGAAGAGTCCTTCATTCCCAGGGGAAACATATACAGGAATGCTTATGCGTTTCATCAGTTTAGTACTTTCAACCTTTCATCTTCAATTGTTTTGCAATTAAAATCTAAAATCTAGATTACAAAATTGGATTCAGAACCTGGCCAGCAATGGTCACAGTTGGGTATATATGTGATGGCCTTACTCGATCTATGATTTGATAACTTATCTAGCCAGCTAGTAACAGTCATGAATTTGGCTGTTGTTTACTTTGACTAAATTTATAGTAGAAAATGCTAGGTTTCGTTTTTGAAGTTAAGATGAAACATCAATTTGGTGCTCACATTCAACTACATTAATTTGTTCTCAGGAGTCATATCGAGATGATAAAGAGGTTCAAGGTGTGGAGTTACAAGGAAGGACAACTTCCCTTGACCCATGTTGGGCCAATGGATTGCATATACTCCATCGAAGGTCATTTTATCGACGAAATGGGAAATGGGAAAAGCCCCTTCATGGCTCAACATCATGATGAGGCTCATGTATATTTTCTTCCTGTGAGTGTGGTCAACATTGTGAAGTACATCTACATGCCGGTCACCGACTGGCATCGTGCTCGGATGGTACGGGTGGTCAAAGATTACGTCAATCTTATAGCAGACAGGTACCCACAGTGGAATAGAAGCAAAGGAGCCGACCACTTTATGCTCTCTTGTCATGATTGGGTGAGTATACATAAGTCGATTTCTTTCACAGGTATTGAGTGGCATGGATGTCCACAAATAATGAGGGACATATATCAATCTGTATATACTTTTGTGCTTGATGATTGAAATCATTTATTTTTAGGTAATACATACTTGCCAAATCTTAATTGGTTTGAAAATCATTTGGCCATTCAATTACCACAATCACTATTTCTGATTCATTATCATATGTGCATTTTTCGTATATTGATGATGTGCTCTCTAGTTCCATCTTGGATATTTCTAACAGAAATGTATTTTCAGGCACCAGGAGTTACTAAAGATGATCCTGAGCTCTATGCGAACTTGATGAGGGTACTATGCAATGCCAACACCTCTGAAGGATTCAAACCCATCAGAGATGTTTCTGTACCAGAATACAACATTTTAGACAAACTGAAGCTCAACTCTTTCTCTCTTGGCCAACCACCTGATAAGCGCACAATACTCGGCTTTTTCGCTGGTGGTCGAGCTCATGGAGACATAAGACCATTGCTATTCGAACACTGGGAAAATAAAGACGCTGAAATTCTAGTGTACGAGACGGTTCCAAAGGAGCTCAACTACAATAAGTTGATGGAGCAGAGCAAGTTTTGCTTTTGCCCTAGTGGTTGGGAAGTGGCAAGTCCTAGGATTATCGAATCACTTCAATCGGGATGTGTTCCAGTGATCATTGCGGACAATTACGAATTGCCCTTTAACGATGTGCTCGATTGGTGCAAGTTTTCACTTTTCATCCCGTCGAGTAGAATACCAGAAATAAAGACCATCTTGAAGGGAGTTTCAGATAAAAAGTACTTGAAGATGCAGCAGAGGGTGATGAAAGTGAGAAGGCATTTTGAGCTCAACCGACCTGCTAAGCCTTTTGACGTGATTCATATGGTGCTTCACTCGGTTTGGCTCAGAAGGCTTAACGTCAAGTTATAGTCTAATTAGCTAGGCTCTGGTGATTCCTACGTATTATTCATTGTTGTAACGTTTGTTACTTGAATTCTTCCCGGAGTATAAAAAATGTAGAAGATTATCCAAATTTATGTATAGGAATTAGTTGGAAAGCCTTTGGTGAACAAGAGGAGGCAAATTTGCTGAAATTACAATTTTGTATGATGTTTTTGAATGCGTAAAAGAAATGCTAGTCATTTTTAGTCAAATTTTAGCTGGGTATCTCCAAGAAACTACTTATTTCAAAATAAATTTAATATTTAGCTAATTTTAGGCTAAAATTCTACTCCAACAGAAACTTAAACAAAAGTTAAATTTAACTTTTGCTAAATTCTCTAGCTATATTTAGCTAGAGATGGAGAGAATTTAACTAAAACCTAAATTTAGTTTGGGATTTAGGTATTATGCTGGAGCATAACTCAATAGCTAACTAGTTATATTTCACTTTTAGTTACTTTTAGCTAGGAAAATAAGTATCACCGTTGGAGATGCTCTAAAGTAGCTAAAAAGTTATTTTAGCTAGCCACTTTAGAATCATCAACGCTCTCTATTTTAGCTAATTTTGAATTTATATTATTTCTTAAATGAAGATTAAATAGTTTAAATATATTTATAAATAACATAAAATAACTTAAAATGAATGTTTTAAATTATAGAGAGCCTCATCTCGCTCTCTATATTTAGGAGCGAGATAGCTAAAAGTTATAATAAAGAGCCACTTAGGAGTCTGGTGCAGCTGCTAAGAGCATCTCCAACAGAATACTTATTTCAAAAAAAATTTGAAATTTAACTAGTTTTAAGCTAAGTTTGATCTCTAACAGACTAGCTAAACAAAAGCTAAATTTAGCTTTAGCTAAAAGACCTAGCTATATTTAGCTAGAGAGGAGAGAGAATTTAACTAAAAGTTAAATTTAACTTGAGTTTTAGGTATTTGCTGGAGCATAACTCAATATTCAACTAGCTATATTTCAATTTTAACTACTTTTAGCTATCCAGATAGTTATCACTGTTGGAGATGCTCTAAAATAGATAAAAAGCTAAACATGATCTCCAAAATAGCTAAGGAGCCAAAATAGAGAGTCTGCTAAAAATGCTTAGTGGCCTAGTGGTTCTTGCCTAGTTGGGTGTGCTCCCCAACCTAGGTTCGAACCCCAAAGTTGTCAAAGTGGTCAGACACTGTACTGCAATACACAGTTTGAGCATTTCACATGCGCCGAAGGAGTATCTTGGTCCTAGGAAGTTTTTAAGTTTCCCTTGACAAAGTCAAAAAAAAAAAAAAAAAAAAAAAAGTGCACTAAGTACATTGATTTTTAATATATAAACTGTACACTATTGTAGATCGACACATTTTATAAAGTTGTCTATGACCATGCACGATTGATCTATACATCATTGCATTGAACATTTGACACTATTGAAAATTAACTTATTATAGTAGTGTACTATAAAACCCTTAAACTGCACTATCATATAATCATTAAAATCTATATCCAATGAACATGTAAAGAGTCAAGTTCTAACTTGAAAGTATGTATTTGTGATAATCTAAATTTTTTTAGCAAAAACTTATTTTGTATTTATATAATAATGATTGAATATTAAGTGAATTTTATTATGTGTTTTAAATGACAAATTATAGAAGAAGAAAAAGAGAAAATAGCTATAGTTCTATACAACTGCGCTAGATTGAAGATGTAAACTATAATGAAATGACAAGAATACACGAACATTCGTTGGACCAATGACAGTACAAGAGAAATTAGCCACTTATATATGAGGATGCATGATATAGAAGTAAAATGGTCGACCTAAGTTAGCTAAAGGCTTCTCAATTTCTCATATTAGCATACATTGAAGGTGATTGTACAATCATTATCAATTACTGTGCTCGAAATTGACAACATTTCTCAAAGTATCAACACAATCATTCAAGTTATCTACATGCTCACTTCTTTATTTTGAGGACCTCGTTTTTGACATGTTCTGTGAGAAGTCAATTTCACTGTCAATGCCTAGTTAACTTAACCTCCATTGTGCAATTCAATCT
Organism: Rosa lucieae; assembly: GCA_024704745.1. NCBI lineage: Eukaryota > Viridiplantae > Streptophyta > Magnoliopsida > Rosales > Rosaceae > Rosa > Rosa lucieae. Next base: position 1,956,522 of record CM045493.1, read on the forward strand.
CAATAAAATAAAAATAAAAAATAAAAGAGGAAGTCCAATAAGTTGGACCCCAGCCCACATAAACACGAGGCCCAAGCCCAGTAAAACAGAAGTTCCTAGCCCACATAAACACGAGGTCCGACCCGTTTGATATGCCCTAAACCTCTAAACCCAGAGTCTCCTCCGTGCTGATTGACCCGCCCGCTGGTTTGGCAAGTGGGCAAAGCAAAGCAAAACCAACCAGACCCTTCTCTCAGACTCTCTCTCTCTCTCTCTCTCTCTCTCTAACCAAAACCAGAACCAGAAGAAGAGTGAAGAGCCGAGACCACCGCCGATGGCCGACGAAGCTATCATGGACCTTCCCTTACCGGAACGCGGCCCCATTCCCTCCGGCGATCACTCCGTCTGGGCCGACGTGTCACCGCTCCTCGACGCCGCGTGTAAAGGTCGGTTCTGGTTTCTCTCGTTGCCCTAAGCTTAATTTTCAGATGATTCTTTCTCTCTGCTTTACTCTGTTTTGGTTTCGGAGACGAATCCCGAACTTGTTTGTGTAGCTATGAACTTTGAAATTCTGAGCTGCAAATGTGAATCAACACTGAAACAAGTAGCTAACTGGCGTATTTGAAAATTGAAATGCATGGATTTGGTGTGGTTTTGAATCGTCAAGTGTTTCGATGAGTGAAGATTGTGTTGAAGTAAATGTGGAATGTGTAAATCCTCATTGCTTCATTTGATGATTGCTCGGATTGGTAGAAATGAGAATTTCGGAACATGAGTGTGAAATATAGAACAGAAATCTTTGCTTCCTGTGTAATAATCCGATATCGGAAACACTATATAAGGAGTTTTTTGAGTTTTAGAACTTACTTGATAGGATTTCTTGTGGTTCTGAATCATCAAGTGTTTGGATGACTAAAGCTTGAGTTGAAGTAAATGTGGAATGTGTAAATCCTCGTTGCTTCATTTGATTGCTGGGATCGGTAGGAAATGAGAATTTTGAAACATGACTCTGCAATGTAGAACTGAAATCTTTGCTTTCTATGTAATAAAATGATTTCAGAAACACTATATAAGAAGTTGTTTGGATTTTAGAACTTAATTGCAATTCTAGGCTATAAGCCCGTGCTCATTCTCATTTGTCTCTCTTGTTGATGACCTTTGGTGACAGATCTTCAAGATGGCATGCTCATTCATGGGGATAATTTCAATCTGTTTGCTGCCATGTCTGCTTTAGAGGTAACACATTGTCTGCATTTCGCAACATTGCTTCATCTTAAATTAAATAATTTATTCTGAATTCGATCATATAAATGTGTCTTTTTCAATCTCCTCCCTGCCATTATTGCTCTGACATGAGTCATACTTCTTAATTTCTTCTCGTTTTACTTGTTAGATAATGGACCCAAAGATGGATTCCGGTATCGTTTGTAAATACTACTCTGTTGACGAAGCAATTGAGGATGGTGCTGCTCCAGTTCCTATTAGCTCTGATAGAACGGTGGATGTTCAGTGCACTATTGATATAATGGACCATCTTCTAGCGTGTGAGGTATGGCATTACTTCTCTGATGGCATCCAAAATACTGCCTTTCATATTATTATCATGCACTGAGTTTATTTATTTTTTGTACAAATAAAATATGAAAGATACAGAGTAGAACCCACTTGAATAAAAGGCAACAATTTTGATATTAATCAAAGCTAAATAGAAACATTAATTCTTGGGTTTTTATCACTCCCGCATGAAATTCCTTTGTGGGAATCTTTCTGCAGTAAAAATCTGCTATGAAATTTATTTTTACCTTTTCTCGTAGAATCTTAAATTTTTGTGTGTCTCCCATCATTTAATTAAAATTCTACGTGTGTCTGAAATCAGCAAAGTAGATCATGTCATAAGTTGTTTGTGTCTGTACTACAGTTTATCCTGTTGCCTTTGTTCCTATATCTAATCATTTAAATGGCAGGCGACATGGCACAAGGGTCATTCATTGGCTCAAACTGTCTTCTCTTGCATCTATCTTCTCCGGCCTGATAGGACATCTTCACATGCATTACTACATTCTTATTGCAAAGTCGTACGAGCAACCTGCAAGACGGTCATTTCAGTTGTCTCAGATGCACGTACTCATGAAGTAAAGTACTCCAACAGCTCTTTTCTCCCATACCATTCCAGTGTTTCCATTGATTTGAAGTTGTTTAACTCTTGTTTTCCTTTGGTGTTGTCTTTTTAGTAAATTTTTATTGCTCCTAGTATTGAATCAGAAACAGATAGAAAAGAAATTAATGTGGACAGTAAATTACTCATGAATGATTGGTATATCCCAGCAACTGATTGGCTGACAATGCACTTTGGTCTACATGCAAAATAGTATTAATTACATTTATACAAAATTTAGTCCCAGTTGTTATTTAGTATCTTGCAGTGAAAGAAAGGTTTGATATCTATTTTAATCAAGCTCCTCTCGTTCACAGGAAGAAGACCTCTTTACAATGTCATATGGTCTGGCTTTGCATGGGGATGGAGATGATAAGTGCTTGTCAATGCTAAATGCTGTTGAAGAAACAGTTAATCGCCAATTACGTGCTTGTAAAGCCCCATCGTCAAAAAGAAGAGTGTTAGAAGGTAGATATCTGTTCACGTTCGTATTGATGCTATATTTTTAAGTGAAGAAAACAAATATACTTCATGTTAATGTTCATACTGCTATTTGTATTCCTTGTTAGGTCTCTTTTTGTTTATTGTGTAATGATTGCCTCTGTTTGTTTCCTACTGTATACTTTTATATCCCCAGTGTGACTTATTTTGTGTATTCCATAGCTGTTGCCACCTTTTCAGACTGCGTGTAAGTTTAGACATTTTACAAAATTATGCTTGGTTCATATACTAGCTATTTTTTTGCAGACTTTGTGCCACTGCAAAATAATCTTGAATTGGAGGAAGCCTACTGCAAAGCTTTGTTATGCCGCTTACGTTTTCGTAAGGTCTTACCCTGTGTTTTTATTTTATTTTATACGCATCTGCATCATCTGTAAACATGTATGCATGCACTTAAAGATATATACACCCCATCCTGTTGAAGCTAAATAGAACTGGCGTCTTTTTTTTTTCCAGCATTTTTATCATGTTCTTACTTGCATGAGACGTCCTCAAGGGAGAGGTTTGGAGTTGGCAAGAAAGCATATAGCCTCCTGCATATCAGAATTACAGTGCATGCTTAACTCATCGGAGTTCCTTAGATCTAGGTCTCCTGGAACTCATGAAGGAAGTATAGAAGATAAAACTACTGCTTCTGGCTGTCAAGCAATTGGATTTGATGCTAGTTTAAACTGTAGATTATCTGCTCCAACACCACCACGCGCAATAAAAATTCTTAGTTGGAAAAAGGTAAGCATTCTATAATTGCTACTGATAGTAGTAGTAATTTACTTCCATTGTTCTAACTCTTTTCTTTTTTAATATTTGTGATGCCAGGCTATTGAATATTTTATGAAACTTCTTCACGATCTGGATGTCATATGTTCCTACCCATTGGACCCATCTTTAGAAAGTGTTCTGCACTTTGTGGTTGAATTCCAAAAATCTTTGCCTGATTTAGTAGCAAGAGCTCATCTTCAGGTTCGTTATTCAATGTTTCATTTGTTTGTGTTTATTTTATATCCGGTATCTGTTATGATGACTTTAGCAAAGGTTTTGGTAACATAGCTTTTCACACAATTATCTGTACCTTTCTAAAAATACTTTAGCCCCCCTGGTTCTACACCTATTCCATTATCGAAAAGGCAACAACAGTTAGCATTGTGAGAAGCAGTTTTTTTTTTTTTGCTCCAAATTGTATTCTACATAGTTAATCACTACAATTCTGTTAGTTTTCTTAATTGTTGACCATGAAAACTGTTGAGCAGCGTCTGCTTGTTGAAGATGGGAAACTCTATGGCCGGGATCCTCTCTTTGGTGTTATTACCAGAGCTGCAGCTGTACCTGATTCTATAAGGAACCATGATATGCAGAAACATGAATCAATTGTTCACCTGGGACAGGTGAAGCCAATTATTATGTTTGGAACGTCATATACATCTTTCTGTTTCTGTATTTTTCTTTGGGGTGATCATAGTTTGATTCTGTTTCTTGTTTTGCTATGGGGCATCAAGGGATAAGAATTAATACTCTTGTATGACAATTACTTATTTATTAATGTATTAAACATCTCTCTGTGTGCTTCGTCTAATGTTTGAATCATTATGTATTGCAGTTGGTAATCAACTTGCTAAAAATTTTATGTACGAATAGTGCATGGCAAAGGCGTAAGCTTGGAAAGATTTTACAAGATTGGCGTGTTGTCTACATACAGGTATGTCACATATTTTAAAAGAAAGAGATTCTATATGTTTTTTCTACTTTCTTGAGGCTCAAATGAACCCAGTATCTGAAAGTGAACATACCATAAAGCACGTAACTCCAATGAGATCAAGGAATACGTTACCTTGTACATGCATTGTGTTTAATAAGTGAAATGGATGTTATTAATAAGTATATAAACAGATTTAAATAGCATGCTATTTTCTTTTACCATCTGTCTATAATGGTCGTGCTCATGAGGAGGCCAATCGCTAACACCAACTATCTCTACTTATAGGGTCTATTACCTTTGCTGCCTTGACATCACATATTTTAAATTTTGTCAACTTTGACTTGAATAGTCTACTGGAGATTACAATTTCTACAATAACTGCGTTACCAGTGTTGTTGGTTAGTGTGCTTATATCTTTTATATGTGAACTTATAGCTAGAGATGGCCTTTAGAAAGGAGTCGGGGGAAAGCACAGATTCTTCAAATGATGAGGTATGTTGCTCTCTGAGAGAGTTACTTTAATAATATATCCATCAAAGTTCTTGCTTAATCATTAAATGCAATTGGATTTTGACAGAATGCGTGCATGAATATAGTCCAACACATCCTTGTTTGGGTGGAGGAGCAAACGTACTGGATTGCTTCTCGATTTCTCATTTTAGGTTTTGAATTGGAGCTATATTCACAAAGTGAATATTGCATGGTATATTGGTACATCTATGTTGTCCTGATCAAGATTTTAGAGAAAAAGTCTCTTAAAATGGCCGCGAGCAATGACAGTGGTAATTATGCTAACATTCTGTAACTTAATTCAATTAAGGAAGTTTTCAGATTAATCATCTTTAGTTGTACGTTCAACTTATGCATGAACACCAGTGAATTTGATGATAGCTTAGTGGCTGTCATTCTTCCCTTGTCACTGTTGGAATTCCTCCATTTTTTACTAGTGAGCACATTATTTGAAACATTATTAATCATAGGTATTTTACATTCTGTGCTATTTTGGTAGGATAGGAAAGAAAAATATATTTAGCCTGTCATTTTAGTGGTCAACATTTGTCTGGATAGATGAATCGAGTGAAGGGCTCTACACAGATGTTATAAGGAGCTTATGGCACCATCTGATGCACTATGTACTTCCGTTGATCAGGTAAACGAAGGGGAAAGAAGAAGAGGGATTCTGTTAAAGATGTGGCAAGGGATATTCGAATTCCGCCTGCAATCTTGTTTCTTCAATGCCAAATATGTCTTGCAGAGGGACTAGCAACGGTAATTTTGCTTTAGTTTCTTAATTAAGAAATGTCACTTCCACATAACACCAATGAAAATGATACGGGGTTAGGAATTTATTTTAGGAATCTTGGTTTCTTCCTTTGGATCTTATGTGTGGGTAATAAGTTGTGTAGTTATATTGTGAATGGACAGATCTTGTCCATTCCTAGCATAAATGTTTTGCTTCATTGTTGAATTCACAGTTAATGAATCCAATTTTTTCAGATGCTTGCTGCTTTGAGGAATGAACGTATGATGGTACAAAGTCCAAGCCCCTTTAATACTGAGCATGAGGTATATCATTTATGTTTTTCCATATATTAAGTTGTCCGTGTGAACTTGGTAAATTACAGTATTCTTCTCAAATGTAAATATGGAATGCAAAAAAAATACACCTCCATGCTATCTGGGAGCTATTTTATTTTTGACTTTAATAGTCTAGAGAAGTTATCGGTCAATTATATTTTGGACGAATATTGCCATATTTGTTCTTTCTTTCTCACCGGGTAGTTATTGGCAGAGATTTAGTCAGCACTTTGAGCTTCTACAAAAGGCTTGCATTCCTGATCAAGTCTCGTACCCCTTGTTTAAGGATTCTACTACGCATGCTCGTTTACTGGTGAGTGAATAGTGATAATTTTGCATAGTTTTCCCATGGTCCTCTGGAAGGCTTAATGTTATCTCTTCCTTCTTGCAGAACCTAGTTAGGTATGATCACTTTAAAGATGCTCAGAAGATTGTGAAGGAGGTAAAAAGTAGTTTTTCCAACAACCCAGAGAAATCTGCCGAACTACGAAGCCTAGAGCAAGTAGCCGAGCACAATAGCATTGCCTTAAACATAATCTCCCGAGCCGGAGCCCTTGACCCCTCACTGAAGGTATCATTTGAGTTCAACCACCATCCTTATTTCGCAACAGCTGTTGTGAAGAGATTGTGAAATTCATCTTCCAACGATCGTACCAATTTTGAAACACTCATTACCTCCACAGAAATTCAGAGGCAGAGTCTTGTAGTATAGAACTTGTAACACCAATTTTTGAAGCGACTTTTTTCCAGCTATTCATTTCATCTGTAAGCTTTGGTCGCTTTCCCATCTTTCTTATCTCCATTTCTATCCCTGCTTTCTCTATCGCCCTGATGTTGATTTTCTAGCTTTTGTATAAAGAAAAAGAAGCATTCCATGGATATACATCTAATCTTGTAAAGATTAGAGAAAGTACCCCGAAATTTATTCAAAAAGTTCGATTTTGCGCCTCCTGTTTTAGTCAAGGTAATCCTCGGCTTTCCTGTTTTAGTCAAGGTAATCCTCTACTTTGGACCTCTCTGTTGGCATTTTCCCTTGGTTTCTTCTTCCATGATTGGGTCTCTGGTTCTTCTTAGAACCTCTGAATTTCAACCAGCAGCCATAAAAGACCAGACGACAAAAGTTCGTATCAAACGACTACGGTTCAAATCCATGGATTTGTAATAGTACAAAATCGTTGTACTTTAGGTCATCTACCGCTACCTTTCTAGTTCAACAAAATCTTGGTACCGAAACACAGTACAATCTACCAGCCCTTGGAGCCCACTGTAAGCTGGAATCATCGTGGATCGCTATGAATATCCTGGACATGGGTTTTGTTTTCTTTAATTTACATTATTTCTTATTTCGATCTTTTTTGTTTGTCGTTTTATAATTTACAATTATTTTGGAGGTCTTTTTCATAGGTCGGAAATGGGAAGGTGTCATTCATATGGTTTGTTTAAGAAACTAGAATCTGAGCTGGCTAATCAGCTTATTAGCTTGTCCTGCTATATTCTCTGATAAAACGTATTAAATCGGTGGCGGACAGGAAGAAGATGAATTATAAAAAGGTAACGTATGCTGTCAAAATTACCCAACATATATACCCAATACTTTGGACAAAAAAAGTCAAAATATATATACATGTATAGAGAACAGGATTTTTCATTTTTTTAATTATTATTATTATTATTATTATTATGATAAATAAGCTGTATTATTGAATGAGTTATGTACATGTCCTTAGGATTAGACTCAAAAAACATACCTATATTAAACACGGAACGTTAAAATACATGCGTAAATTGAGAGTTTGACATGATTTTTTTATATTTTTTTTAATCCTAGATTAACCTCTTTTGCTATGTTTCAACCAAAAAAGAAGAGTAGTATGCTGAATTATAGCGTGCTTACATTTTCGAAAGAGATGACTTTCATAACAACTTGTTGTTTTCATATGGTATCTCTAGTGCCAATCACTTGATACATTTGATCCCATAGTTTATGTGGGTTCCAAATGGCAAATTTTAGTATGTAGCTCTTTAACTTTATACAATTTCAACTCTTTTTTAGCTCCTTACTTTTACTTTTCCTTGTTGGTGATTTGTCAATTATGTATCCCCTGATTGGAAAGTGATAAATAAATATAAATTAGTGCTTGTTCCAATTATTTGGTAGGCTTGTGAGATGGGAATCCAAGATGAAAAATATCAAAAATAAATTAACTAAATGCTGAATAGTCCCTATAAAGTAAATGGAATCATGAGCAATAATAATGGCTGGAATTTAATAAAATTAAATTTCATTTGCAGCTGATCTGGATGAAGATGATTGCCATCTTTTAATTGTGCTAAAAGATTGGATCAATCCAATCACCCACCAATTAAAGAAAAATAATGTGTGGAAAACATTAATAATAATAATAATAATAATAATAATAATATAATAATAATAACAATAATACTATAATAGTGATAATAATCCAAATTAAGTGAGAGTTAAAAGAAGCTTAGGTGTCTATTTAGTATTGGTACTAGGCTTAGCTGGCCCTATTAGGTTTTCTTGTTTCTAAGCAACTTCTTCTTCTTCTTATTCTTGTTCTTGGACCAGAATTTTATACTCTACTGTACAGAATATTAGAGTAATATTAAAGCGACTTGTTATTGCTGCTTGTTCCAGTTCCAGAAAAGTAGATCCGCTACCGACACTCCTTCATTCCTTAGAAACATCTCCGGTCATAAATTTCATGCCAGTAAAAAGTCACATTCAAGTTTCAACCATCTTTCATTTCATTTCTTGTTAAAACAAAAAAGTGCATTAACAATTATTAGGACGACTCCAAGGAATCTTCATCATTATTGGTAATAATAATTCAGTAAGTAAGCGATTTAAAATGAGAATAATTTCAATCTACAAGTTATTATTAAATGAATAACTCGATAATGATACTATTATTAAAGATATATATAAGTCTGGATAGACAAAGAAGAAATTTCTCCCTTTTTATGTGCTTATATAAGCTACATTCATTTTTATTTATTTTTTGTGCATGGACAACATTCATTTCTTTAAGAACCTGAATTGCCATGGAACTAATGACATAGTTTACCCCTTATAGTTCTCTCTTCCTCGAGAGAAACCCTAAAAACCCAAAGATCGATTTCTTTTCTGTTTGAATATTTGATCTCGTCTGGCGGTGCTAGACTGGTGCTCGCCTCCGGCCTCACCGACGTATTGGGGTCTTGTTGTCGGGCGGGTATTTGATCCAATATGGTTCGACGGTATTCCATGGGTGGTTGCGCTCGAAATAGTCGCAGAAAGCTTCGGCTTGTGTTTTCTGGCCGCATCTCGACTAACAATGTGGTTGTGTTGATCAAGACCGACGACATGGGTTCTACATCGACGGTGGGCAAAGGGTGAGGCGGTGGATCGGCGTGCTTCAGGTTGGAGTGTGTAGTGGCGCAGTTTGGGTCGAAGGGGCAGGAGATCGGGGAGGCACGGGTTGGAGTAGAGTGGGTTGGGCGGAGTCGCTGGGCTTGTGGCGTACGACATGTCGTCAGGGGAGGATGGGCTGAGACCAGGCTGGTTTAATGGGCTCTGGAGTTGGACTACTCCTTTGGATGCTCTTGGGCTTACTATTTTGGGATAGGGTTGTTGCCCTAGGCCTTTACTATGTTTTAGCTTTGTCTTTTACAATAATTTCCTTGTATTTAGGAACCTAAGCACTGATGTGCACCCAATGTCTCTCTAGCGCCTCTGGAGTAGTACCGAAGAAGGATTTCCGCTACTTCTACATATTTGAATGTAAAATGAGTAGGTCTATTTTTATGTACCACTTGTGGGTACTACCACTATCTTCATGTCTGTTTATGTCCTTAAATAACAGCGGAAAGATATGTAACGACATATTCTGACTTGAGATAAATATACTTTTTTGAATTCCTTAATTAAAAAAAAAATGTAACTAATGACATTGACATATAATTTGAGATAGGACCATAAATATTCATAATGAGAGCGATCAAACAATCTAATAAGCAAATAATTGGTCACTAACACAAATTATGATTAAGCTATTATCAAACTCACCCCGATCAGCACATATTTGTAGATAAGAAGAAATCAGTTGAGATTATATTTTAATTTGAAAAACGACTACCTAATTCAAATTCATTAATCAATCATGATCGGCTGATTATGTAATTATTTGAAAGAATCTAAAAGCAATATTTTTTTCTCTTTTTTTTGGATGAAAAAGCAATATTTTCTTGTTAAAACCTCCTAGGTAAATGGTAAGCAATCGTTGGGAAGATCTGAAGGCCGTGATTAAAAAAAAAAAAAAAAAAAATCCCTGCATCATCGCATTAATTTAAGTAATTAATTAAATTGACCCGCATGCATCTAAAACGTGGCGTAATTCAGAGCGCGCAGTAAAAGCGTCTCATAACAAGCGCATGGCACAGTATCCTTTCCCAAATCTTACCAAAAAGGAAAGCCGTATTCTCTCTCTCTCTCTCTCTGACAGATAGGAAACTTCAGTTAAAAAAAAAAACTTAAATTTAAAAAAAATGTACAAAAAATTTGTTTAAATTAAAAGTAATAGTCGTAGACGCCGACGGGCCAACCATACCGAACTCATTTTTCTGGTCATCTCTCCACCTCTCTCTTTCTCTCTAAAACTCAGACCACTTTCTCTCTCTAGAATTCCCCCCCTCTCTCTCTCTCTCCGGCAACCGGCGTTTCAGGTCAGTCAAAGCTCTCCGATCTCTCCCTCTCTCTCTGCTATTTTCCGTTACGGCGCTGAGCTGCTTCAGCTACTAAACGGCGTGAATTTACATAAGCTCAAGATCTTTAAACGTCACCGTTTTAGCTGCTTGTTCTTTGTTCGCTTCAATCTCTTCTTCAATCTGCGAATTCAAGCTTTTCCGTTATGCAATTTGGTTTCGTTTTGATTCTGTACAGTGAAAGCTGATTCTCACGTTCTGGTTTTGGTTTTGGTAAAGTTGAGCTCTGTGTTTTGAGCTTTGTTACAGCAGAGGAGTGGTTTTGGATTGTAATCCAAGTCGGTTTTGTGTACTGGTTTGAAGTCTTTGGTGTAGTCGGTGAATTCCTTATGAACTCGTTGGATCTGGATTTTCCGATTTTGTATGGAGTTTTGTTTAAGTCTGTGTTTAGTGTTGTCATGAATTTTGTTGTCGAGAGGTTTTGATTTGGATTAAATGGAGGTTTTGTGAAGCCAGGCTGAGTTTGTTTGGGTTTGGATTTTGTAGGATTTTGATATATATATATACATAAGGGGAGGGAAAGATAATGGCAGGAGGGGGTGGCACGCAGAAGAGCATAAGAAAAGTACTTGGATCCCTCAAGGACACCACCACAGTTTCATTGGCGAAAGTCAATAGCGATTACAAGGTATTAAGAATTACTCTGGTGTTAATTGGATCGCTGTTTTGATTGTCATGGATCGGATTTTCATAATTGAGCTTCGGCTCTTGCAGGAACTGGACATTGCGATAGTCAAGGCAACGAATCATGTTGAGCGTCCAGCCAAGGAAAAATACATCAGAGGTTGGTTGTCTATTAAGATGTCTGCGTATTGTAGCACTCGTGATCTGCGACTAGAAGAAAGAGTTGGTGAATCTGAACTGATGTAGAGTCTATCTCTTATTTTTTTTTTCTTTTTGTAGCTATATTCTCTGCTGTTTCTGCAACAAGACCTCGGGCTGATGTTGCATATTGCATCCATGGTCTTGCTAGGAGGTTAGCGAAGACACATAACTGGGCGGTAAGTGCATTTTGTACTTGATCTTCATCTTGATCGTTATTCTTACCCAAAGTTAACAAGTGTAAAGAAAAGAAAAATAGAAGAAGACTCTCTAGATTTGATTTTCAAGGTTCACTGTCCATGGTGGGGTAATATTCACTGTATATGATGAGCATTCACTGGCCCAAATGCTCATCAATCAGAGTTTCAGTGATCAGTTCTTCTGTTATACCATCTTATAATATGCTTGTTTTCGTTGAAATTCGACTAATTGATTATTGGTTGGTGTTTAGGTTGCATTGAAAACTCTAATTGTTATTCATCGTGCTTTGAGGGAAGTGGACCCCACCTTTCATGAAGAACTCATGAATTATGGTAGAAGTAGAAACCATATGCTTAACTTGTCTCATTTCAAAGACGATTCCAGTCCAAATGGTACCTCCCCATCCCTCTGACTCACTTCTTATTGTACAACTTCTCTATTCAAAGGTTGACCATTTCACTTTGCAGCATGGGATTATTCAACCTGGATCCGTACCTATGCCTTGTTTTTGGAGGAGAGATTGGAGTGTTTTCGTGTGTTGAAATATGATGTTGAGATGGATCGCCCAGTAAGAAACTTTCTTCTCCCCATATCTTCTTTCTTTTAGCTTCTAACTTGATTACCATTTATAACTTTTGTTCTAGGGAAGCTGTAATGAGCACTTTTGATCTCAATATGCTATTTTGCCATTCCAAAACTGTTTAAATTATCTGAATTTTGTTGACCACTTTTCTGCCATTAAGCTTTATTGTTACCTTTTTATGCACTGCAAGTATGAGTTCTAGATTTTCTTATCTGAAAGACATTGTGAAAAGCGACATACTGTTTCTCTGTTTGGCACTCTTTCTATCTCCTGAAATAGCCTGTCATTCTTGTTAATAAATTGTTTTGCTAATTCATACCTAAACACTGCGGTGCAGAGGACCAAGGATTTGGACACTGCTGAATTGCTTGAGCATTTGCCTGCTCTGCAACAGCTTCTTTTTCGTGTTCTTGGTTGCCAGGTAATTCTTTCATTCCACCTCTCAAAATGAATGGGTTCATGTCATGGTGCTGTGTGCCTATTGCCACAGTATTTCAGCTTGTCAAGTAATAGGAAAAAACTGGAATAAACTCTCACTTATTTTTATTTGTTCACTTATTTATTTATTTATTTATTTCTACAGCCACAAGGGGCAGCAGTTCATAATTTTGTGGTCCAATTAGCACTTTCGATGGTAGGTGAAGCTTGCAATTAATGAGCATTTCCACAGTTCTTGCATATCAACTATTCAACTTTTTGCTTTTCTTCTAATTGTCTTCTATCAATGCAATTAGGTTGCTTCAGAGAGCATCAAGATTTATCAAGCTATTAGTGACGGAACAGTCAATTTGGTTGACAAGGTAAGATATGGCCCTTGCATCTTTGACTAGAACTTTAGAAGCTTGCACTATAAGCTAATTTTATATCAATCATAACTATGACAGTTCTTTGAGATGCAACGCCATGATGCTATGAAGGCTCTGGATATATATCGGAGGGCAGGACAGCAGGTAATTTCCATGGGAATAGCTGTTCTAATCAGTGGAGTTAGATAATGTTTTGGCACTCACATTCCATATGAATTTTTCCAGGCAGAGAGACTGTCAGAGTTCTATGAAGTATGTAAGAGTCTTGATATTGGGCGAGGAGAAAAGTTTATTAAGATTGAGCAGGTTGACTTTTTTACTTGCAATGCCTTTGACAACATATTGCATTCCTTGCAACTATACATGTTGAAATAATAATTTGTTTATAATGTAGCCCCCTGCATCATTTTTACAAGCCATGGAAGAGTACGTCAGAGAAGCTCCCCGTGTCTCAATAGTTCGCAAGGAGGTATGAAAATACTCTTCCTGTAAGTTTGGTTATTTTGGGAGAAAACAAGCCAATGTCGTTCCCAATCAGAAAATAGTGGATCAATTCGAGTCAATCATAAATGAGATAAATCCGATCTTTGCTTTTTAACATAAAGATTATGCAATGCAATCACATGAATGAGCACACTTATGACATATATAAACTTTAGTGAATATCTACCAGTTGATAACAAATCAGTGTATTGGTTAATGGAGTTATGGATTTTGATTTTATGTTTATTACTGGATTATCTTGTACCTTTTATATTGCCCCTCAATGAATTTTAAGGTGATATGTTATATGAAATGTTCTGGTATTATAGTCTTGATATTTGATTTTATACATCTCGTTTTCATTGTCTTTGTATTCCATTTTGCTTTGTAGTTACTGTTTCTCTTTATCGATACAGTTTGTGACAATTCCTTCAACTTCAATCTTTACTTTGACAGGTGATTGACAATAAAATTTCTGCCCCCAAGGAAATCTTGGCCATAGAGGACAAAAAGACCCAAGAGGATGAAGCACGTCCACCTTCCCCACCTCCACCTGAACCAGTAAAAGTGGTAGCACCTGTAGTTGAACCACCTGATTTGCTGGTAGTTCTCAAAATAATCCTTTTTTTCTTTGCTATTTTTTCTTGAATTAGTCTTCAAAATTATAAGTTTTTGAAGTTTAAATTGGTTGGCTTTCTTTTGTTGCTAGGGTTTGAATGATCCTGTTCCAGATACTGCAGCATTAGATGAGAAGAATGCCATGGCTTTAGCTATTGTTCCAGTTTGTAAGTGTTCCATCTCTGTCTGCGTGATATATAAGAAATAATTTCTTGTAAATCATTAAAGAAATATGCATGAAGCTTCTTGTCTTTGTGTTTGATAAAAGACCTCTGTATGTCTCTAAAAGTAACTAAATTTGCTTTTGTGGTTCTTGCAGCTGATCAACCTGCGGCTCAACCTCAAGCAAATGGAACAGGTTGGGAATTGGCACTTGTTACAGCCCCAAGCTCAAATGAGAGTGCTACAGCTGCTAGCAAACTGGTATACTTCCCTTACTAAGTTCCCCTGTATCCTAATGTTTACTTTTTATTGCAATTAATAGTCAGTTGCCTTTAACACATGATTTTGCTTCTGTTTTTTTTTTTTTTTGTCTTTCTTTGTTTCTTTTTATCTCTCTGTCAACCAAGAACACTATTAACATCTTTTATCTATTGAGTGAAGGCGGGAGGGTTGGACTTGCTTACACTAGACAGCCTATACGATGATGCAATTAGAAGAAACAATCAAAATGTAAGCTACAACCCATGGGAGCAGGCTCCCATGAATGGTGGCATGATGCAACAACCAATTCATGATCCCTTTTATGCATCCAACACAGTGGCCGCACCACCCTCTGTACAGATGGCCGCAATGGCCAACCAGCAGCAACAGGCCTTCATGTATCAACAACAGCAGATGATGATGATGGGCCAACAACAACCGCAATCTTTGAATCCTTTTGGGAATCCTCATGGAGCACCTGCCCACCCCTATGGAGCAGGTATGCCTGTCCAAGCATACAATCCATACACGGGCCTTTTGTAGATGGGTATGTCCAAGGAAACACACACTTATCCATATACGGGAAAGAAAGGAACATGAGAAAAGTTGGTTTTAGAGGTTAAAGTATCACAAACTCGGAGAGGCAGACCAGACATGTACCATATGTTTCTTATGTGCAGTAGTTAGCTAGGATTAAAATTCTTTGTTAATAAGTAGTCGGAGGGAGGACTTTGAGCTATCTACATTTGATGTTGTTCAGACAACAGGAAAATTCTTTTATCCTGCTTCGTCGTTGTTGAGGATCAAGCAGGAATTCTTCTCTATTTTTTTTTTTTTTTCCTCCCTCTCCTTTGGTCCTTTTAAGGATCGGTCCTTTTTAAGGTTCTATATAAATGATAGAAATGATTTGTAATTCGTGATTGTTGATAATAAACAGTTGTGTAAAATGAGAAGACACTAAATTTGATTTGTCCACTACTTCTGTTGTCAATTACTTTTCTTTCCCTTCCTGTCGATGGGTCCTCCTTAGCATGGGCCTTAGCTTTTGCATGTTTCAAAATCAGGTTTGATTTGTGACGAAAAACGTCAACCCTGAAATCGAAATCCCTATCCTCCTACTGAGCTTTGTATTTAAGATTGGTATGTTTGTACCTTGTAAACAGAATTCAAGTGATTAAAGTTCTAGGTTATATTTGGAAATGATCCGACTATTGACACGCATCTTTTGACAACGCATGGTCTTTATAACCCCATCGGAATTAATCCTCCGACTCTCTTGAATTGTCGAGTTTTCAACCGGAATGTCAATTGATTTTATTCATCATCGTTTGGTAGACATCTATTTGTCATAGCTGATGTAGTGTTAAGTATGATAAACTACTAATTAGGATGACATCAATGGCTAAAATGATATCATGTAACATAGAGCATCAATACGTTTGATACACTAGAGAATTTTCCCATTAGGTTTTGACTTCTTTTCCTTGTTATAATAGGAATGAACTTGAAAATTGAAAACAAATTTATATTCTTTATTTGATTTTTTTTCTATATAATTAGTTTCATAAACTTCACCGGATTGCTCTAAATTAAAACGAGTCAAGATTTTTATACTTAACTAACATGATATCATTAAAATTCTAATATAAAAATAACCTTGACGGTTGACATGTTTTACCCGTGCAACACCTTTTATCATAACACACAAACACATTTTTCTGAAGAAATCTTCATCATTAGGTAGACATCTATTCGTCATAGCTATTGTAGTTATGTGTCAATTTCACATCATTTTTGGCTCTTGCCTATTGCATTCCAAGCAGAGCTGTAGAATTGGTTAGATAAGTTCTTATCATACACACTTAACCAACCCAGTAGCTTCCTCTCAAGTAAAGCAAAGAAACAAAAAAAGAAAGAAAAAAAAAATACAAATACAAGGCCTTTCTTCTTCTTCTTCTTCAATCTTCACATTGAATCATGTCGTAGTTGAGGTGCTCACAATAACAAAGCACGCACCAAAAACACAAAACCAAACCCACCAAACAATGTCTTGGCTCTTCACCTCTCTCCAACCCGACGCGGAAAACGACGCGTCGTTTCTCGGCCAAACCCTCACCCGCCAACTCCGCGGCGTCGCCACCTTCCTCGCTCCGCCGCCCTCCTCCTCCAAGTCCCTTCCCTCCTCCGATTGTCCACCGCCGTCGCCGTCGCCGGCTCTCTTGGGAGTCCGAAACGATCTCGCGGAATTGGGCGGGAGCTTAAAGACCGGCCTCTCGCTTCTCTCCGTCGCCGGAATCTCCAAATTGGCTTCGAACTTGCTCCCGGTTGGGAACGGAGCTCCGGAAGACGACGGCGGCGGCGGTCCCGTGCCGGGGATTACCGATGAGATTGTCGGCTTCGTCGCTCAGATTTCGAAGCTTCCGGACTGTTGGACCGGCTTTCCTATACCACTGGACCACCATGGTAAAGTTTCTCATGAACACTTGTACATTGTGTAGTTGAATACTGTATAGTTCATCTTTCAAGTTGATTGCAGTTTCGTTTTGCCTATTTTGTTTGATTTTGTTCTTGAAGTTGTGGATTGTGAGTTTAAAAGCTAGAGTTAATTGCATTTTGAATCTGCTTGCGGTTGCGAGACGATGAACTTGCTAATTTCGGTTGAAAAAGAAATTGATATGATTTGTTTGTGCTAGCAGTGCTGTGCTGGTTGATTTTGAACTTGTTTGATTGTAGATTTTAGCATGTCCAATGCTCAGAGAGAACATGCCTCCACTGTCGAACAATTGGTTCCGGGGTTTGCTGATCTAAGAGTCAGAGTTTGCAGTTCGATGAGTGAGGAGCAATTTTGGATGATCTATTTCTTGTTACTGCTTCCAAGACTAAATGCAGATGATTTTGAGCTTCTGTCAACCCCCAAGGCAAGTTTCTTTGTATCCCACATTTACATTCACGATAAAAAGCCTTGATTCTGTTTGGTTTCCGGGACGCTGGAGATCCATTTTTATTCGATAATATTGTGTGTATAGGTGCATATTGCCATATTTGAGTTATTTCTGTGAAGGTTCCGTAATAGAAATTCTTACTGCATGTGAGAGCTCAACATTGGGCGTTATATGCATTACCTATCACCATCTGCTCTTGTGAAACCTTGTTGGTTGTTGTTATAGGCGATGGTCTCTCCTTCACTTATCCTTGAGCTGTATTGTGTCTTCTATTCTACATGTTATAGCATCTGTTCTCCTGAAAAGAGCTATCAATGTCTTATTTTGTCACGGAAATCAGAGGTGTATTGATTTCTGTTATATGCGTCTGAATTCAGTCTTAGACTGATGGAGTGCTTGATTCACTTTTGAGTTTTTATTTTTCTCAATTCCTTGTAGCTTTCAACAGTACTAGTATGTTGAAAGAAAATTTTTTTCTCTGCAGATTGTTGAAGCAAGAAATGTACTTCTGCACAAGCTTCAAAAGAACACGCAGGTATCCACCTCTGAGGAGTCAACTCTTCATTCAACTGAAAAGGACACCCAGGTTGAGAAGACACAAGGGGGAGAATTCTCCTCTGCAGAAAAGAAAGATCTGACAGAGATTGTAAATACAGCTGACAGGTTAAGAATTGACGATGAAGAGAGCACTGAGCAATGGTCCGAAGCAGCGAGCATTAGTTCTGGTACTTTTGTGGATGACCCAAAAAAACTTGAACATGATGACGATATCTCATTCAGCGATTTAGAGGATGACGAGAATGACATTTCTACTAGATCGTCAGGCCTAAGGCCAGTAAAGGACGTTAGGGAATGTTCACCCAGTGGATCAAATCATTCAAATGACTGGATTCGGCTGAATAGAAGTGCTGCGATTGATGGTGGCCATCAAAGGACTGGTACATCGAAAGAGAAAGATTCAGAAGGTGAGGAGTCGAATGACTGGCTCACTGTAGATAAGTTTGATTAGAAAAAACTTGGCAGCTGCTTTGCCAACTAATTGTAAATTTCTATTTCTTCATTTTCAATTTTCTTTCGGTGTTGAGTGCCATTCTGTACTTGCCAGAAAAAAAAAATGCATACATTACATAAGCTTCTTTGTGAATTAATGATAACGCAATTAAGTATATAATTTTGAGAGATGTATTGATACTGAATACCAGAAATCCACTATTACATGATAGCCAAGAACTGAAAAGCTTCGGTTTACAACACAGACACAGTTACTACAAGTTATAACACAGAGCCGCTTTTCAATGTAGATAGATAACAGATACGAAAACATTCCCTACATTCTATTGAAACCGAGCAAGAGAGATGCCCAACTCTGGCTTTCTTGTTCGAAGCTGTAAGACTAGTTTCTTTGCCTCTCATACTTCTGGTTCACAGATTAGGGTGGGAAGATTTCTGGAAGTCTGGACAAATTTAGACAGAAACAACAAATTACAACATCATATGATGCAGAGCAACATAAGTTTATATCAGAAATCTACAACTATAACAACAACAGCAATAACCCATGAAGTGAACATTCAATTATAAATGCAGCTTCCGAATCAGGGGTAAAACTTCTAGGAGGCGGCTGATTTAGGATCTCCAGGTCTAACTGGTAAGCTTTGTTGAATTTTCATCGACCCCTTGCACCTAAGATGAGAAAAGACAAGGGGCAACCATACAGAGTGTTCCTTCTTAGCACTAGTTAAACTTAGCTCACTCACTATCAGAGAGGTATATTTCTTTTGTTCACTGTCAGAGACTTGACATTAGGAAGATCTTTCTCAAGCTGAGCAAAAGTATGTATAACACTAATTCCGCCTAGTGAAACATAAACTTCCACCAGATTCGGAACTTTTATGCATGAGATCTTGATCACATTGCCTTCACAATAAAAGGTTGTAAGATTGGGGGCACTAAGCTCAATACCTCTTAAACCTATGCACTTTCTCACTACCAGTGACTTCAAATAATCGAGTGAAATGCTGAATCTTTCTAATCCAAAACA
This sequence comes from Rosa lucieae, assembly GCA_024704745.1. NCBI lineage: Eukaryota > Viridiplantae > Streptophyta > Magnoliopsida > Rosales > Rosaceae > Rosa > Rosa lucieae. The sequence continues at coordinate 1,976,111 of CM045493.1, forward strand.
CGATTGCAATGTCAAAGACTGAAGCTTTAAACAAGAACAAAACATGAGCGGATTAGCTTGTCCTTCAAAATATACATCACACAACACAAGAGTGGAGAGTGTGCTGAATCGATCCTGAAAATCTACCCTAAGCATGCATGAACGCAAGGAAAGATTCCTTAATCTGGATGCTTTACCCTCTGCAAGGAGATGAGTAGGAAACTGATAATAGCCCATGCGTGGCCAATCGATTCGTTGAGATATGTCATCACATGTGAAGGCTAGGTCAAGATTTTCGACACCCTTTCTGACAGCACAATCAATCCAGTCATTGATATTAAGAGCATACTTATCTTTAAGGCAGCAACGAACCTTGAACGAGGCAATCCTCGAGCGCAAATGGCGGGTTAGGAATCTATCTATTCTTATCACCAAAAAACGCACATTCTTCCTGCAACAGACTCCCCTATTTGGATTGGAGACCCGTCTAGCTGCCCTTTTGGCTGCAAGCATCTTACACCAATCAAATTCGAGATTTGACATGTACGCATACATCTTCTTCCACCGGTGAGACAAAACACTCGTGCTTACAGCTTCCCTCAAACTCAAAAACGAGATAATGTGATGAAGGATATCATCCGGCAATGAACTGATGCGATCATTGTCAATGCGGTTGCACTACACAATCACAAATGAAACACAAAAATCATGTTTAGCTTTTAAATTTCAACACACGGCACCTGTCCAATTTAACTCCCCCTATATCTGCATCTAATAACAAAATAAACATAACTTCCCCCAATATGGAAAGTTCCTGTTCTTCCTGAATATAACACCAAAATTAGAAATTTTCATCAAATTCAGATAATAACTAGGAATCTTTATCAGGGTTTAACAAAATTCAGCTTTCTTCTATCAAATTTCTCAAATGAATCTTAGAAACAACCTTAAACCCCCCAATTTCACAGAATCAAAACATCCCCAATTCAACAGAATCAAAAAACACATAACACAAATCATCAAATGACAAATTACCATAGTGGGTAGTGGGTACCTTTCTAGGAGAAGAACCCCCAACTGGGCCAGGGTCACTAATCTGACGCATTCTTTTCATGGTTTTAGTCTCTAAGAGAATGAACAAGGGTTTAGGTTTGGGTTTTTGTTCTACAGAGTAAAACAGTGACTAAGCCCTGGTGACAAAAGCCCTCGAAGAGAATCAAAGGTCGGACAGGTTTTGGCCGATCCCGAAATTCTGTTTTGGTCTGAGAGACAGGGGCTCCACTATTTAAACGTTCACAACTCTGAACAGCTCTAATTTTCTTGCCTTGTTTTCTTATATTTGTTTCCTTGTAATTCTATATTTGTTTCCCATTAATCCTTAAAGACATGAATTAGACTACTAAATATGTTTCTCTTTCATTTTTATGAGACTACCATGAACGTTGAGATTAACGATGTAGCCAATGACAATCAGATGTAAATCGATTAGAGTTAAAATCAAATACCGACAAATGCCAATGATAATAGAGAAAAATATTTTTAAGTATAGATTTTCGATCATGCGTCAAACAATCAAACAACTAATCTATATTGATAAAAAAAAAAAAAGTATCGTAAGCAAGAATTAAACTTGAACAATCAAAGTTAAGAGCAGAAATAGATGAAAGATATAGACAATAATCGATACGAGACTACAATGAATTATGTTAAAGTTTTCCCCTACCGATTATCTCTAATTTATGTTGAAGGCAATGATCAGAGTAAGTTCAAGTCTAGTTTGTACCTAAAGGCGGACACTCGGCCTGTAAATCACTTACTAAGATATATGTACATAACAGCCAAAATGTCACCTGGATCGCCATCCTCGTTTTTTCACTTAAAAGATCGTACCCAATCAAAACTATTGCTACAATACCAATCATTTTTCATGTCCTCACTTATAAACCAGTATCATTTCGCTCTTTGGATCTATAATTGCTTTCCATATCACTCATGCCCTTATGGTTAGCGCATCTTGATTGCCTCGGCAACCAGATTGTACCGACCGAGTTTGTCGCCCAAAGTAATCTAAATTTTGTGTCAAAATCCTCATATCGATGTGTTAAACTCACGTACCCCATTATATATTATTTCACATAAATATAAATGGAATGTTATTTATCTCATTTTTACAGATTGACTTCGGCCTCTGAAATAATAAATAGTATCTTTTGCCACCTACACAATGGCTTAAGACCTTACTTGGATTCTTGGATGTGTAAATTCTTTTAAGGAGAGCCTTAAAAAGAATTTGCACATTAAAAGAAAAAAAGGAAAAAAAAAAAAAAAAAGGGGAATAGTTATATTCCCAACTATTTACACAAAATCAGTCTATCAACTTGGGTAGAGGGCCAGAGCACGTTACCCATGCATGATCCATGACTGGATCAACACTGTTTATCATTGGGCCGGTGGACTTAGGAAAAGAGAAAAGGGCTACTTCTTGGGTCTGGGTTGGAAAGCCCTTATATAAAAATGTATGGGCTACTTCTTAGAGTTCATATGCCCATCACTTGTATAGAATATAGTTTTTTTAAGAAAATTATATATAAGTGTCATTTTGAAACTTATATTAGTCATAAGGCCACCTAAATTATTCTGTACACATAAGGTCACTTTGGGACCTAAAACCATCAGCTCCTTTTTATGCTATACCCATTTTACCCTCAACTGTCTACCATTAAAATTTATGTTTTAGTTCTTCTCTCTCTCTCTCCCTCGCACAGTAGGATCCAAAAACAAGAATTCGAAGGCATGTAAGCCATTCCTTTCTTTGAGTTTGAGGCTTCTAATTCATCATCTAGGGTTTGAAGATCGATTATGTCTCTTATCTCCATCTTCGATTCTTGATTTTGCTTCTATAATTGTTATCAAGATTTTGTGATTGTTAATCTAAGTGATCAATGTTTGAAGTGATGAACTGAGTAGCATGTTTTTGAAAATTTTAATTCAATTCCAATTCAAGTTCCATGTTTCTTTTTATTTCATTTCGGTTATATATGTTGCTTTGGTGGATATATTTCTGTTTCAATTTTGACTATTGAAATAACTAATTGTGTTCTGTGGACAATTGACATATTGTTGAAAAGGCCACTGATACAATTGCGAATTGTTACTGATACACTACAGAAAGGTTGTTGTAATAGTTAAACAAACCTATGTACTGTGGATTGTTTGTGAGCTACTCTATGTAGTTTTCTTTTTGTGCTTTTGTTCAAATCAAAACTAGAAGCTGATTATCTAGTTGAAAGAGTGCTAGGTTTGCGGTACAACACATACTGATGTCTTTTGTTTTCATTAAAATACTTGCTTGTTCATATTTTTTGAATAACAAAATTCTCTTATTTATCACATCAGGATGAATGGTAGTAGCTTTTATAACTATTCCAGCAGTCTTTTATAACTATGAGAATAGCTTTTTATACCTATGTTAGTAGTTTTTCAAGTTGTTGTAGGTAGCTTGTGTTCAGTAGTTTTTGAATTTTGTTTCTAACTATCTAGTTGGTAGAGTAGTAGGTTAGCAGTGCAACAACACACTATTGCCTTTAGTTTTCATTAAAATACTTTGTCATACATTTGTTCTTACGGAATTCTTTTACTTTTCACAATCAGTAGTTTTGTTCAATACCTTTCTATAGCTATTCCAGTAGATAACTGTGATATCAGCTTTTTACATGTATGTCTGTAGTTTTTCAAATTGTTGTCAGTATATTTTCTGTTTCACTTTGTTTCACAATATATTTTCTGTTTCACTTTGTATATTTTCTGTTTCACTTTGTTTTATTCATGATATACATATAGAATGTTACTAATATGAATTTTTGTGGATAACTAACATAATGCAAAAAGTTCAGTTTGTTGTGGTTTATAAGGATCCATTAAGCTTGATTTCTGTTGTGAAGCCTTCATTGACCAAGAGGTCATTTAGTTGGCCAAAATCTGTTCGAATGAAGTATGCTGTAGAAATTGGAAAGGCAAAATCTATCAAGTGTGTCGATGTGGTGTGGTGGAGAGCCACCAGAGCCGGCCTTGGGGTAGTTCAACTGGTGCAGTTGCACAAGGCCTCCGAAACTTGGAGGCCTCCAATCTTATAATTAATTTGATGAAAATGGCTTCTGGTGGTGGGTTCGATTAATTTTGTTTACTTTTTTTTTTTTTTTTTCTGTATCCTTTTTTCATCTGTCATTTGGTGGGTATTTATTTTCTTCTTCTTCTTTTCTTTCTTCCCTTTTATCATCTCTCATTTTTTGCTGTTTATCCTTCTCTAGTTTTTTTTCTTCTCTTTCCTCTCTCAATTTTTTTTTAAAAAAATACCAAATTGGAGGACGTAGGCATTATAACAAATATGAAAAACTGAAACTCAACAACAATGAACTTTATATTCAATATTTTATAGTCATTTATTAAGTTATGAAACTTATTTACTTTTTCTGCTGCACCAAAATTATCATAGTGTTTTGATGGATACACAATTAGTAAGCCTTGTTATAATTTTCGCTCCAGGCCTCCAAAATCTCAGGACCGGCCCTGAGCGCCACAATAATAAACCATGTACTGCAACTCATAACTGGCAGTAGCACACTTCAGAGTTGGAGTATATTAGTACAATAGTTGAAGTATTCTTGTATACCGTTGCTAGTAGCATTTTACAACATTAGCAATAACTTTCTAGATTGTTATGAAACTTCTTGATAATTTCAATGATGTTTAATGCAGTTTCCAAATAATGAGAATTATATTGGATGTTGTAGTTTTCTTGATCTGCAGTAGCACTTTGATCTTAGCCTTGTCCTTTACATCTCCAAATGATTGACTTTCAAGACATTATGCATTGTCTTTCCGTGCATTCATTTTTTGTATATATGGTTACTCATGAACAATATAACATCAATAACACTCTCAATACTTACTCTTTATCACTATAACTTCTATAAAACTAACAATATAACGTCGACACAACTATCATTTATCAATATGAACTTGGATCATATTATTTTTAATACTTAAAACTGATATAATATTGACAATAACCTGGATAATAGCATTCTCAATATAACAATAAAAATAGACATCACTATCCATTTTATGGCTGAAATTGAAATAGAACATACATTGTAATGTCACTTGCAAATGTATCCAATAACCAACAACATGATATCTATTACCAAAATATTAAAGACTACTGCCAATACTTGAGAATTGTATTGTCTACATTACAAAAAACTATTGTCTACACTTTAAAAAGCTATTGGCAATACTTAGAAAGAATAAAACCATATTATCCCTGCTTTCCCCTTGTTCCTTTCTTTCCTCTTTTTAGAGTATTTTTTCCATTTATTAGGCCATACATGAACCTTGTCTTAGACTGCCTTCCTTTTGTGCTATTTGATCTGATTGACCATTGAACTCCTTCTCTACAACTGGTTCTTCTTCAGCACTAGGAATGAGCTATACCATTTTGCTTCTTTTTGTTGTTGGTTTGCTCTCCTTATTTCTCTCTGCAACCTCTTCTTCTTGAACAACAGCCATGTGTTGTGAAGAGACCTACACCACATAATAAGTGAAAACAGTGAGAAAAACTATCCATTAAAACTATTGTCAAGCAACACAGAAGTTATTGTTAAAGACTATAAAAGCTACTCCAACAAATTAGAATTGTCACTGTCAATTAACACAATAATCACAAAAGCTACTATCAAAAACTATCAAGCAACACAAAAGCTATTGTCAAGAAACACAAAAGCTACTATTGAAAACTCGGAAAGTTATTGCCAGGACACAAAAGCTAGTACCAAGCAACACAAAAACTATTGCCAAGGATCACAAGAGTTGCTATTGAAAACTTGAAAAGTTATTACCAAGCAACACAAAAGCTTCTCCCAAAGAGTAAGAAGTTAGAACCAAGAAACACAAAAGCTATTCAAGAGATTAGCAATGCTACTCGCAAAAATATAAAAAGCTACTAACAAATAGCATAAAAACTACTCCCAGAGACTAGGAATGATACTGATAAGAAAAAAGAAAAAATCTATTGCCAAGGATCAGTAAAGCTACTTTCAAAAACTAGGAAAGCAAAAGACAACAAACAAAGCTACTATTGAATATGAAAGCTACCGTGGAAGGCTACAAAAGATACTCACAAAAACAAAACAAAAAAACTACTATAAAGGACCAAACAAGCTACAATGGAAGACTACTAAAGCCACTTCAACATGCCAAGATACAAAACGTACCACTAGAAAACAAAAGCCAGTAATGAGGTATTTCAAAGCTACATCTAATGAATAGGAAAACAACTGTCAAATAACAAGAAGCTATTGTAATAGATATGTAAAGCTACTGTCAAAGAACCATAAATCTATTGAGATAGAACTAGAAAGCTCTTGCTAAACATGCAAGCTGGTAAGCCAAGTTGCTGTTAAAGATAAGCTGATGTCAAGCATCATGAAACATACTACCAAACATTCTAAAAGATACTTCAAAGCAAAACAATCGCTACTGCGAAAGACTTCAAACCTACTAGCAACCAACATAAAATCTACTACCATAAATTGTGAATGTTACTGCCAAGAAACACAAAAGTTACTGCTAATCTGTTTAAAAGCTACTGCGAATGAATACGAAAATTACTGACAAAGAAAACAAAAGCTACTGCCAACTAGAGAAATACATACTGTCAACTAGAGAGAAAGCAACTGCCAACCAACCAAAAACCTACTCTCAACTAGAGAGATCGCTACTGTCAACCAATACAGAATCTACTTCTAACCATCAAAACAACTACTACAACAACAGTAATCAAAGAAAGCTACATTCATCAACAAAACAATTCTTCTCAAAATTGAAAGAGAAAGCTACTCCAAAGCAAATTGAAAGAGAAAGCTACTCCAGAATCAAAATCGAACACTCTCCATAATCAAAATCAAAATCAGAACAAATCGGAATGGTGAAGAAAAGCTCTCCAAACAAAGCTACTCCAAAGCAAAATCAGAACAAATCAGAATGGCTTACAACTCAGTGACATCGGACCATGGTGGAAGGTCGTGTCGCTGCGACGAGAGAGAGCGTGCGCCGGTGACGAGGTCGAGATCGAGAGGTGGTTTTCAATTCAAAACCATCCGCCGCGACGAGAGAGTGTCCTACCAATGAGAAAGAGTGCCAACGACGAGAGAATATGTGCGCCAGTGACGAGAGAGAGAGAGAGAGAGAGGCGTTTCTGAAATTGAAATCGACCTAGATCGGTACAATTGGGTCTGTTTAGAGAGAGTGGCAGAATGGTAAATTCTTTTATTTTTAATGTTCAAAATTTAATCATATTTTGTATCTGGTAGCCTTATGAAGGAAGAAAATATTGAGTGGCCCCTTAGGCTAAAATAACACCTTAAAATGCACTTATATGTAATTAACCCTTTTTTTTTTTTTTTACCAAAACGTGAACTTATAACATATGAGTTCGTTTTCAATTTTTTTTCTTTTTAAAATTGAATAGAGAATTAGGCGGTGTTTTCTTAATTTTCTATTCGACTAGGTTTTCATAATAATAATTCTTCCTTAAAGCCTTAATTACGAAGATTGACTCTTGCTAAAATTTAAAAAAAAAAAAAAAATTGGCATATAATCTTGCAAAACTTATAGATGCATATGCCCGAGCTTTTTATCAAAAATCTTGAATTCTTGATGCATGTCACAATTCTGATCAAGTGTGTTTATTTATTTATTGAAAGGAAATGTGTTTATTTTGTTAGACTTATCGGAAGATATATATATATATATATATATTTTTTTTTTTTTTACGGTATTCAGTATTGTTGAGTAGGGAGTTTTTTTGCCTCTCTTATCTCTAAAATATATAAATTTTTTTTTTTACGGTATTCAGTATTGTTGAGTAGGGAAGTTTATATTTATATATTTTAGAGATAAGAGAGGTAAAAACAACTTCCCTACTCAACAATACTGAATACCGTAAAAAAAGAGGCATTCATTTTGATGAATTGTTCTTGGAAGATCTTGATTCTTGAATACTATTCCCTATATATACTATACACACACCCCCACCACATGCAGTATTTAATTAACATATCCTTGCTTTTTGAGAAATAACATATCCTTGATACGAAAAATACAAATTAAGTAAATGCTCTCTCAATCTCTTCACGTGCCCCATGTGCGGCAATTATTGATATGCAGATCTGATTCTCTCTTCCGTTCCTTCTCGCCGACATGAACAATTGGCAATTGAATGAATTTGATTAACAAAGAGCATATATATATGAATAAAACTATACAAATTAACCTAAACATGAATCGTAAGGACGACTGGAACTGATTTTATATTAATTACTTACTACATGCAACATGCATATGATAACAAATCAACCACAACCAGTAGATCGATGGATCTCCTCTGCTGAGAGTGATAGCTGCAGTTCATGCATGGCTCAGACTGATCGATCTCTCAGACTCTCAGAGCCATGAATATATTCCAAACAGGAAGTTAACTACTTGGATGATCCAAGTTCGAACCATTAGTACGTTTTTACTGCTTTGCATAGGACTTGATATATGGATGCATTCAACTACTAACTATTTTACAAAAGTAACTTACTGCCGAACGTAGAGACAGTACTACAGGCGACAAATGGTATCTTGTATACTACAATGTAATTAATGAAATAGGGGTATATACTATAGTTAGAATATGTGGATCAAACACTATTAACTGTCTATACATAACTATTATCAGGCAGAAGCTCCTCCCATATCGCTACCGAGTTTTTACGATAAAACCTCACACCGGTTATTTTTCGAGATTGTTAGACGATAGTAACAATCGTACATGGTTCTCTAATGCGTTGGCAAAATATTGAGAGTGTCGACCACGGTAATTGAAACACTGCTAGGAGCAATTAGCCATGATTAAGTTCACATTGTATATATTATTGTTGTTCTCAGAAATAATTGAAATAGAAAATCCCAAAAAGAGATCAGCCACATGTCTAATAGCTAGCTCAATTATTTGCTATATATCAATGAACTAATTAGCAAGAGGAATGTGCATGCATTTCAAATGACAATTTATGGGGGGTATAAATTGTTTATCTACGCATAGAAACCATATATATCTGTAATATACCAACTATATATGTACCAAATCCAAGTGGGTATGTAAAGACAATGGACTAGTAATCTGTAATCTAAGTAATATCTATATATAGGCATATACAATTTATTGTTTTCTAACTTTAAAAAATCGTAAAAAAAATTCAAGGTGATATTTTTGAGTTCCGTCAATTTGAGAAGTGGTTAAAATCATGATTTTCGGGTGAAGAAATTTTGAAAAGAAAGTAAGAACATGCAATTTTGGCAATGAAAAAGAACATATGTTAGAACACACAGTTTTAGTGAAAAATCATGTTCTTGATTTTATTTTTTATATTTATGAGCAAGTCTAGAAGCCTACAATTCCATTTTCTTTCTTGATAAGCAATTATCAAGTATAAGTCATAAGATACCTCAATTACAGACGTTATGTAACTGTTTGAGCTGTGATCAATCTTCTGTAAGTACTACTGCATTGCATTAGTGAAACAAGCTAGTGATGCGGGAAGCGTGAACACGATAGCAAGAGGCTCCATCAAGCTTTGAAAGTCATATGAGATGAATTAGAATCAACTAGCAATTATGGGCACAACCGTTTTCTTCTCTAATATTGAGTTTTTTTATTGATAACTTTTTTTAATCAAAATTACATTAATTTAAGAGGTGCCTTACATAGGGCACATAACATAAACCTAATACCACTAAAAAGCATAAAGAATAATTTATTATAGACTAAAACTAGGAAACCTAATTAAACCTCATTATATAAAAATAGGAATTGAATCTTAGATACTAAAGAATATTACGCAAATATGTATTTGAAAATTGAAATCTCAACCAAGATTTTGCTCAAGAATCCCTATATATCTAAAAGAGTAATTTATGATTAATTTCATCATTAAGAAGCCTATTTGAATATCAACTTTCAGGAAAATTCTACAATGTGTTAACGTATGACATGCATAGAATTGCCTTAAAAGTGGTAAAATGAGTCCTCAAAATAGTAATATTAGTCCTCAAAGTAGTAACATGAGTCCTTCAAGTGGTAAATTTTCTTAGTTACCACATGAGTCCTCAAAATAGTAATATTAGTCCTCCAAGTGGTAACATGAGTCCTTAAAGTGGTAAATTTTCTTAGTTTACCATATGAGTCCTGAAAATAGTAATATTAGTCCTCAAAGTGATAACATGAGTCCTTAGAGGAGTAAAAATAGTTGATGTATGAGAAATGTTAACATACCATAGCTTTACCCCAATTTTCAATATTCAAATAATTCTTCTTAATGTGAAGACACTTATTTCTTTTCGAGATTCTTTGTTGAAATTGACTAAAATCTCGTCCTACATCAGTCTCCTCCACTTGAAAAGAACTCGATCGCTAGTTCCTCTTGAATACAGCTCGATCATTAGTAGGAATAAAACATGATAAGCCATCAACTTCAATATTCTCAAATTTAAAAGGTATCATTATGAATCCAATACCGTAGACAAGTTTAGAATAAGCATCTTGAAACTTGAACTCCTCCACTTGAAAAGAAATGGGCATTGACTTCTCCTTGGGTTGATCTTGAACACAATTAGGCATGCATGACATGGATATCGATGTGATGAATGAATCAGCTTCCTTGTCTTTAATAAGTTTCTTTTCAATCATCAAAGTGACTTCGTCATGTTTATTTTCATGCACCTCAAGATGGTTATTCTTGATGTTATTCCTTCTAGGCTTGATTTTAATTTTGTGCAACTCTCACATAATTAAATGCATGTGTTGTCTTTGCAATGACCACCATTGACGCTTTCATGCCATGGTCTTCCAAAAAGCACATAAGTGTCGTCTATATCAATCACATGACAGGTAATCTCTTCTTTATAAAATTTTCCTATAGAGATAAAAACTTTACAAACCTCTGTTACATATGCATATATATTGATCCTCCCCAAATGGAATCCAGTATGGATCACTCAGCTTCACTATCGGTAATTGAAAATAACTTTGTTTGCTACAAAGTTCTCTTGTAGACCACTGTCAATTATTACCGAGCATACCTTGTCTTTGATGATACATGTTGTTCTGAAGTCATCGTAATTCGGTGTTGTGAATATCCAACGTTCCATGTTTTTTTTTTTTTTTGGGATTGATGAGGTTGTCCTAGAGTAAATCCCTCGACATGTTCCTTTTCAACGAAACTTTCTTTGATAGATACTCTACGACTAGTGTCATTGAGGTTGGCAGTAGTTAACTTCTCCCTTGGATTGTCGTCTGCTAAGGAGCGGGTGATTCCTGCTCTGATACCAAATGATGCTGGAAGCGTGAACATGATAGCAAAAGGCTCCGTCAAGCGTCGAAAGCCATATAAGATGAACTAGAATCTACTAGCAATTAAAGGCACAACTGTAATAAACATAGAGAAACTTTTCTAATATTGAGTTTTTTTATTGATAACTTTTTTTAATCATAATTACAATCTAAGAGATGTCTTATATAGGGCACATAGCATAAACCAAACACCACTAGAAAACATAAAGAATAATTTATTATAGACTAAAACTAGAAACCTAATTAAACCTCATTATATAAAAATCAGAAATAGAATCTTAGATACTAAAGAATATTAAGCAAATATGTATTTAGAATCCCAACTAAGATTTTGCTCGAGAAACCCGATATATCTAAGAGAGTAATTTATCATTAATTCTATCATTAAGAAGTCTATTTGAATATTCAAATAATTCTTCTCAATGTGAGAGTGCTTCATTCTTTTCGAGATTCTTTGTTGAAATTGGCTAAAATCTCGTTCTACATAAGTAGGTTAATAATTTGGGGTGCACGTGGTCTTTATGTTTTTTGGGATAAATAATTTAGAGTCGTGAATTTCATCTGGCTTAGAGACCAATCACATCAGGATGAGAGAAGCAGAATCACGGATGGGCACAAGCATACAAAACCAGCCAGCCTCTCATTTCATATATGTCGTCCTTCAATTTATTCATCACTCACGGACACACCACTACCCTTTCAATTCAGACCCATCATCCTCGATCATGCTTTACATTTCATGTAGATGGTATCATATGCGTGGATGTTGTTTTCTTCTGTAGCTGTAGCTAGCTTGCTCTTCTGTCTTTGATCCCCCACCGGCTCTCATTCGTCACTGCGTTTACACCCCCACCACAATGGATATATATGTCCTGCATATCCTCTCTCTCTCTCTCTCTCTCTCTCTCTCAGAGCCACCATTGTTGATCTGATTTCACATGCTTGTCTAGCTGTACTCTTCCGTTAGAGCTATATACAACCACCACCACACACTCTGTATATTTGTCTCATCAGTCTCTTACGCTCTCAGCCCCTTCTGTGTATCTATGTCTGTATGAATGAAACATGTAAATGTGATCGGCTTTCTAGCTCCAAATTTACTGACAAATAGTGGCCAAGAGCTAATGAAAAGTATGAGATTCAGTCCAGAACTTTTTAAAGTGAGAAAGAGGAACAGAATTGTTACAGAACATATAAGTACAGAAAGAATCATACAAGGATCCCACAAGTGTCAGCAAAACAGTTCAAACCGTACGTCTCTAGAATTTTACAATTTCGGGACCAAACCCAAAACCTAATTAAATGAATGTGATTTTTTTTCTTTTGCAGAACACGACTAAGTTTGAAGATTAGTGAAAAGAAAACTACGACAATCGAGATATATCACTATCACTAAGCTTGAGGAACTTACGAACTAGGAAGTTACGAGGAACTTGCACCAAAACACTAATTTTGAAGATTAGTGAAAAGAAAACTATGACTTGTTGAGTTTCTCATGTATTGTTATAACTGATACAGAGTGTCACTTCGAATACTCATACATGTGTTATTGACAAGAAAATGAAATCTCAGTTCACAGCCACTACATCACACACATTTCGCTTCGAAGCTAAAAATCAGCGTCCAAACTCTAAACTCCAAGGAGAAAATAAAAGATCTAGAACTCTGGTCATTGCACGTACATGCTAATGCATAGACATAATTTATATAAGTAAATTAACCCACTTCCTCAACATGTGAAGATAAAGAGGATTACAAACAACGCATGAATTGTTTATAGTGTGGGCTCTATACATGAAAATAATTAAGCATGTACTTCTTATATCCCCTTGTTGAACACCTTTTTTCCATAAAAGTTCCATTGTTGGTAGTTAGCTGCAAATGTGGTGAAATTTCGGCTGACATATCCTTTCATCACTCCGTGCATTATTGTCCTCTCTAAAGTCTAAAATGGCCCATAGGTTCACCATTTCGTTTATTGGTGGGACTAAAACCACTCACTGATGATTCAAAGGAACCTTTTGGGTACCAAACTAGCAAAGATTTTTTTTTTTTTTGGGAGAAATGAATGTTTATTCACATGAGAAATGATTACAAGATATAAGTACGGGATTGTTCTGACAACCCAAAATCTAAAATGAAAGTCAATAAACAAAAGCACTAACTACTAACTAGCTGCGCTGCCTGTAACTTTTATAAAAATACATACTTATAACTATAAAATCGGAAGAAGTGAAAAAATGTCTTCACTTCTACTCAAACCTAAGCGAAGGTGACTTCATTAATTAAAACCTTGTTTAGATAAAATCCAATGAGACAAAATCTAAACCGAAGAAAGAGTACCACCTACTAATTGTAACAAAAAGCTTCTCTGAACAATCATTCCTGAATTTGCAATCCCCTTATTATGAACTGACGAGCCGGGTACCAATAGTAGAATGCAGATGATCAACTACTCACCAGACGCCCATGTTTTCTATTCTTATAAAATGATGAGATATAAGAATGGAAGATCTTATCCAAGTGAATAATGCCCAATAAAAGATGGAGAAGAATTAGGAGAGAAACTCGCAGACTCCAAAACTGCCACCTTTGAAATTGAAAACTGGTATTATCTAAAAGTACTCCAGTATTTCAACCGTCTTTAACTGCTGGCAAGACATATCCATCCTATCCACTGCGACCAATAACCATGTTCTTATCTGATCATCGCCGGCACTAAACCACCTAAGAAGCCATATCAAACAACACCACCCATCTCAGCGTCTACCTGATCCCAGATGGATCATGTTTTTCAAAGAAGCCGCATGAAAAGATGACGTGCCATTGCCATAAGAAAGCAAACATAAGAGAGCAAATTAATAGACATTCATAGTAAGGCTTTGTAAACAAAGAGACTACCTACACTAATCAAGTAAATGCAAACCCAGCAATGTTATTGAACTGTACGTCATAGCCCTTTAAAATGAACAAACTTGAATAAATGTATATATATGCATGAAATAGATAGTTGATTAATTGCCCTAAAATAAATGTAACTATTTGGTCTACAACAATTCATGATTAAAATTAAAATATAGCTTGTTATCACATAAGTAGCTAGAATTTCATTATGCTTGTTTTTGGGATTGGGAGGTTTTGGTTTTTGATCCCCCTCCTTTGTATTCGTTTTTCCTTTAATCTCATGGAGTGATGGAGATCGAGGATTCCTCCTCTTCTATCTCTCTCTTTACCAAAAAAAAAAAGTAGACAATAAAACAGTTACTCTCCTTTCCCTTTTCTGTTACTAATAAACGACCCTAGAAGTTTATAGCATAGTAAATCATCATTAATAGTAATCTTTTCAACCAAATTAACACAAATAATTTCAGATTGGACTGCTGCAATTTAAGGAATAATAGTTGCCAACTAGCAAACTTTGGCAGCTGCCTTTTGATCTCATAGCCAGTTGCCACTTGCTAGCCCCATATTCACGTGATGTGCCTTCTTTAGGGTTTTTTGTTCGCTTGCAATCGTCACTTCACTATCCCTATATAACCCACCACTTTTCACTACAGACCCTTGTACCACACCAGTCCCCTCTCTCTTTCTTCCAAAGAGAGATCCATACATACTCCGAAAGATGGAGTCCAGTAAACTCAATGCTCTCTTCTTCATCTTCATGCTCGTCATTTCCTCGGCCGCTCCGATTCTCGGGTGCCCTACTTGCGGCAAAAAGCCTCCTCCCAAGCACACTAAGCCTAAGACCCCCAAGGGCCCTATTACAGTCCCTCCCATTGTGAAACCCCCAGTCACAGTCCCACCTATCAAACCACCAGTGACAATACCACCCATCGTCAAACCACCAATCACCATCCCCCCCGTCATCCCTCCCATTGTCAAACCACCAATCACCATCCCCCCCGTCATCCCTCCCATTGTCAAACCACCAATCACAATCCCACCAGTAATCCCTCCCATCGTAAAACCACCAATTAAAATCCCACCCGTCATCCCTCCCATTGTCAAACCACCAATCACAATCCCACCAGTCATCCCTCCCGTCATAAAACCACCAATCAAAATCCCACCAGTGATTCCACCAATAGTGAAACCGCCAATCACATTACCACCAGTGGTAATCCCTCCAGTGATTCCCCCCATTGTCAAACCACCAGTGGAGATTCCCCCAATCACCACCAAGCCCCCGAGCCCCGGGACACCGTGCCCCCCACCACCTGGGACACCAGCTCCCAAGGACACTTGCCCCATCGACACACTGAAGCTCGGAGCTTGCGTGGATCTCCTCGGTGGGTTGGTTCACGTTGGGGAAGGTGACCCCGTGGTGAACGAGTGCTGCCCGGTGCTCTCAGGACTTGTTGAACTTGAAGCTGCAGTGTGCTTGTGCACCACCCTTAAACTCAAGCTTCTCAACCTCAACATCTTCGTCCCTATTGCTCTTGAGCTCCTTGTCACTTGTGGCAAGAGCCCTCCTCCTGGTTTCACCTGCTCTATCTAGATCAAGTAAGTATATTGAAACTACATTAATTAATTTTTGAACTCTAAACCCTAACCCTTGCTCCAAGTTTTTATATTTTAATTACTACACAGATATATAAAAGATTCCTGATTTTCTAGTCTTGGAAATTGGAAGAGGACTAATATTTTAGCTTCTCTTTGTCCAAGACCACAAAAGAAGGACAGAATTAACGAATGGTTTGTCCACTAATTAATCATATCGAAACAATTAATTTGTTCTCTTTGAAGCAACAAAAAGAACATCCCTAGCTAGGGTGACAAACTCTTTCACCAAAAAGGAAGTTATATTAATTTTTCTCTCTAGCTCTTTCTCTTGTAACACAAATGTATTTCTTTAAAACTACATTTCTTAGAGACTAACATTAATTGTGATAATTCAGGATTTAATACGAGGGATTATGTATTGCAGGTCGTGGTAGATTCATGGAGAACTGAATCGTCATGAGAGGATGTCGATCAAGCGAGCCTCCACTTCTTCGATCTCTTTTCTCTTTTCTTCTTCCACAATCTTTCTTGTTTAATTTAATTGACTGGTATTGAAGCTGATTTGTATGCCTGGCTGTGAGATTATTGTACACCATTTGTTTTTTAATTATGAGAAGATTGTTATTATTCCATCTTGAATGTGTGTTTTATCTCGATCACTGAAGCAATCAAATATGCTTTTGTCTTACCTTATGTCGTAGTCCAAACATTTTTTCAATTTACGTTTGTGAGAGTGAATCTGTGAAAGACTGAAAGGCTAGCTGAAACCCTCTGCGTACCACCAGAAAGTGAGAAAAATCTTTCTGTATAAAGCAAACGAAAGAGATGCATGGAAAAAAAAAAAAAATCTGGTCATATGATGCTTGGAGCCTTGGAAAATTGAGGCATTTACTTTTATCTTTTTGTTTATTCTTTTAGAAAAGAAGAAGAAAAGTTGGCCTCCCATTCTCTCCGAGTCTCTGCCATTGGCCATGTTTTGATTGACAGCAGTGGACAGAGATACAATTGTTTTCTTTAAAAAAAAAAGAGAGGGGAAGGAAAATGTGTTCTTTGTTATTTTGTTTTGTTTTTGTTTCTGAAGGAAAATGTATAGTTGAACGGACTGTAAATAGATCGAATCACCAGGAAAAGCGAGAGGAAGACTAAGATGCTAAGTTAATTTGGAGTTTTTGAGTTTAGAAACCGCAATAGAATAATTAACTATACCGTTATGCACTTAGCTAGTCCAAAATTAAGAAGAATATATTGTGTGCCAATTAGTGAGATATGCAACAACCGCAAGTTAACCCGGCTAGCATACAGATCTATCTTCAATTTAAGCCGGATGATAGGATAAAGCAAATAGGGTAATTAAGGAACACATATAAGAAGGTGCTTTTATCTTTATGTGTCAATATTGAGGTTATGATTGGGGAGGGAAACATGTAAGATGGCTTCATTGATTTGGTTTCCAATGGGCTTAGGAATCCAACCTTTTCAGTTTTGTGTATCGATCAGTGCACACTGTTATTCTTTACGGGTAAAGCTATGGTATGTTAACATTTCTCATACATTAACTATTTTTATGTCTTTAAAGACTCATGTTACCACTTTGAGGACTAATATTACTATTTTGAGGACTCATATGGTAAACTAAGAAAATTTGCCACTTTAAAGACTCATGTTACCACTTTGAGGACTAGTATTATTATTTTGAGGACTCATGTGGTAACTAAGAAAATTTACCACTTTAAGGACTCATGTTACTACTTTAAGGACTAATATTACTATTTTGAGGACTCATTTTACCACTTTTAAGGCAATTCTATGCATGTCATACGTTAACACATTGTAGAATTTTCCATTCTTTACAACATGGGCAGTAAAAAGAGCTATGACCTGCATAACTTTTAGAGTCTTAGAGACAAGGTGGACACCACTTCATATGATCAGTGATTTACATCATTTTTCCTTTTTTTTTTTTTTTTTGGGAAATTTTTTGTGATTTACATCTACATATATGTTAATTTACCTTGATGGATTGTCAACCAAAGAAGAAATTGACAAGTGCATACCAGAGTACTCCTATAGCTAGATAAACCAAAATATCAAATGGACAATGGGAAAATTGCCAAGAGTTGGAGAGGTACCCCAGCTGGGATTAAAGCAAGAAGGGGACCATTCTTAACCTATTGCACATGGCTACATGAACATGGTTCGTCTCTTATCCCAAATAAGATTTGAGAAAAATCTAGCTCGTCGTGTCGTGTGTGTTGATAGGTTCCTCTAGCTGTATCAATGAAACCCAGAAATTGCTTTGTTTTGTACCAGACACTATGATATTCTCCACGACACTATTCAAATGTAATAAGGTCTTTTTTGTTTGTTATTCTAATTTGTTATCATCACATATTTATTGAAGATTGGACATACCTAAATTTGTAGGGACTGACACTAAAATTCATTAATTATTACTGGATTTAGTAGAGCAGGCTTTTCACTAAGTAGGGCATAGAAGTGATTTTTTTTTTTATCCAAAGGCTGTCATGGGCTTAATCTGTTGACTTCAGTGTAGGCCTCATCAAAAAGCCCGCGGATCAAGTGGGCCGATGGAGGCCCGCCGGCCCGGAGGGCTTTTAGCCCGGCCCGGCCCGTCAAAAAACCCGCAAAAGCCCGCCTTGGTGGGCCGAGGGCCGGCCCGCCTAAAGCCCGCAAAAACCCGGCCCGGCCCGTAGGCCCGGCCCGCCAAAGGCCCGCTAGGCCCGGCCCGTAAAAGCCCTCTAGGCCCGGCCCGTAAAAGCCCGTAAAATATATATATATATATATATATATATTTGTAGTTATGTGTGTGTTTATAAATATATATATACACACACACACATAGATATATATATTTGTGTGTATTTATATATATGTGTGTGTGTGTGTGTGTTTTTATATATGTATATATATTTATATATGTGTGTGTTTATATATATGTATATATATATTTATATATGTGTGTGTTTATATATAATATATATAGAGATATATATATGTGTGTGTGTGTGTGTGTGTGTTTATATATATGTATATATATATTTATATGTGTGTGTGTTTATATATATATATATATAGAGATATATATATGTGTGTGTGTGTGGTGTGTGTTTTATAGAGATATATATATATATATATATATATATATATGTGTGTGTGTGTGTTTGTTATATATATATATATATATAGAGTATATATATATATATATATGTGTGTGTGTGTTTATATATATGTATATATATTTATATATGTGTGTGTTTATATATATATATAATATATATAGAGATATATATATATATATATATGTGTGTGTGTGTGTGTGTGTGTGTGTGTGTGTGTGTGTGTGTGGAAGTTCTTATACTTCTTATTCTATATAGAATAGTGCTCATATATATATATTCTACATATCGGTAATCGGTTGACAATTAGATCGGGTTCAAAACTATGGTGAAATTGACTAAATTTTTAACCGCACGCATAATTTATTGTAATAAACTCATCCAACGGTCGGTTTTTCCATTTTATTTGAATTGATATGGGTTGCTCTTTGGAGTGTATGATATGTAAATATAGGTTTATAAGAGTAACTAAGTTTGACCTAGTTGATCGAATTCTAAACGATAACCAAATTAGCTGAATTTTCTACAACCACCATAAAACATTACAATCTCTCAATCGAGCGGTTGGTTTTTCTGAATTCATTTTCCACTTCATGGTTGCTTTAGAATGAACCTAAACAATTTAAATGCAATGTATATGTCATACAACTTTAGGAGTAAAATTGGTATATGCCAATGTGTTTGTAATTAAAATTAATTTTTTGTATCTTATGTCCAAGCACATCCATAGATGGGATATATACAAAGGTGATGTGAAAAAATAAGCACGTTTCGAGGTTGTCACGCCATTGGTCAACCAAGAAAACATATAAGTGACTACGGTTGACCAATTAGATCGGGTTCAAAACTATGGTGAAATTGACTAAATTTTTAACCACACGCATAATTTATTGTAATAAACTCATCCAACGGTCGGTTTTTCCATTTTCTTTGAATTGATAGGGGTTGCTCTTTGGAGTGTATGATATAAATATAGGTTTATAAGAGTAACTACGTTTGACCTAGTTGATCGAATTCGAAACAATAACGAAATTGGCTAGATTTTCTACAATCACCATAAAACATTACAATATCTCCATCGAGCGGTTGGTTTCTCCGAATTCATTTTCTACTTCATGGTTGCTTTAGAATGAACCTAAACAATTTAAATGCAATGTATAAGTCATACAACTAAAGGAATAAAATTGGTATACACCAATGTGTTTGTAATTAAAATTAATTTTTTTTATCTTATGTCCACGCACATCCATCGATGGAATATATACAAACGTGATGTGAAAAAATAAGCACGTTTCGTGGTTGCCACGCCATCGGTCAACCAATAAAACATATAAGTGACTATGGTTGACCAATCCGATCGGATTCGAAAATATGGTGAAATTGGCTAAATTTTTTACCACACTCATAATTTATTGTAATAAACTCATCCAACGGTCGGTTTTTTCATTTTCTTTGAATTGATAGGGGTTGCTCTTTGGAGTGTATGATATATAAATATAGGTTTATAAGAGTAACTACGTTTGACCTAGTTGATCGAATTCGAAACAATAACGAAATTGACTAGATTTTCTACAATCACCATAAAACATTACAATCTCTCAATCGAGCGGTTGGTTTCTCCGAATTCATTTTCTACTTCATGGTTGCTTTAGAATGAACCTAAACAATTTAAATGCAATGTATAAGTCATACAACTAAAGGAATAAAATTGGTATACACCAATGTGTTTGTAATTAAAATTAATTTTTTTTATCTTATGTCCACGCACATCCATCGATGGAATATATACAAACGTGATGTGAAAAAATAAGCACGTTTCGCGGTTGCCACGCCATCGGTCAACCAATAAAACATATAAGTGACTACGGTTGACCAATCCGATCGGATTCTAAAATATGGTGAAATTGGCTAAATTTTTACCATACTCATAATTTATTGTAATAAACCCATCCAACGGTCGGTTTTTCCATTTTCTTTGAATTGATAGGGGTTGCTCTTTGTAGTGTATGATATATAAATACAGGTTTATAAAATTAGTGTCTTTAAAAATTTATTTATCAATAAATTAGTATCTATATATAAATATAGATTTTTTTGGGTACAATATAGTTATATAGATCTATTATCTTTGGTTGTATTTAATCATTATCCATTGAATTTCCAAAGCTTGATTAAAAAAAAAAATTTGTGTCTTTAAATATTTATTTATAAATAAAGCCCGCAAGGCCCGGCCCAAAAAAGCCCGCAAGGCCAAGCCCGGCCCGGCCCGAAAAAGCCCGCAAGGCCCGCTTTATATGGACGGGCTTGGATCCTTTGATTTTTAATAAAGCCCGGCCCGGCCCGGCCCGCAATTATTTAAAAATATAGCCCGGCCCGGCCCGAGCCCGCTATGAATGGGCCGGGCCGGGCCCGGCCCGGCCCGTTGACGACCCCTACTTCAGTGAAGCACACCCCTCAGTTCCATTGCAGACCGTTATCAATGTGCTTCTTGGCTTGAAATCTCCCAACACGTACACAATCACTTTTCTTTTTTCTTTTTTTGAGGTAACACAATCACTTTTTATCGGACTGGATCGGAGTATGGTATATTACCATGATGAGCTTTTTGATTGACGTTCAATAAGGTAAGCTTTTTTATTGACATTTATTAAGGTAATCCAGGAAACATGATTATTAATTATTGATGACAAAAGATCACACTGTTTATCAGTACTTGAGATAGTTGCAGACTTCATGTCACACATTGTTCTCAATGCTATCGAATACTACCATTTAGATACCCACAGAAAAATGAGGATAACCAAGCTAACCTAATTTGAATTCAAGCTAATATTGAACTGGATTACTTCTTGTAATCTACAAAGAAAATGAAATTGAAACCTGATCTTGTTTGGCTCCAAAACTAATCTGGGTGCAAACTGTCTCTTTTGAATGCGCGAGCGTGCCAACACCATGTGGTGTAGTCATCGGGGCGTCCTTTGATCTGACATCTAAACCAAACGTTGTGGACAAGGAGAGCACCAACCTCGTCACCAGGTTCTTTTCTATGCCTTCCGGAAAAGGACTTCTGTCTTATGGATAAGGACTTGTGGTGTGATCTCTTGCATCATCGAGTCGATACTTAGTGTTGTAACTCAAACAAGACGAGATTTAGAGAATGAATTGTTTGATATCTTATTCATCTCACAGTAGAGGTATATAAAGAGGGTTACAAGAATATAATAGGTAAGTACAATATATTCTATACTACGAAATAATTACAATATATTTCATTCCTAATACTAAACCGTGACTCACGCTAACACTCCCCCTCAAGTTGGCGCATACACATCGACCATGCCCAACTTGCTTAGTGAGTCATAAAACGCCTTCCTAGAAACTCCTTTGGTAAGTATATCTGCAAGTTGCTCTTCCGTCGGAACAAAAGGAAAACTAATAATTTTGGCATCTAGCTTCTCCTTTATAAAGTGACGATCAACTTCCACATGCTTAGTACGATCATGTTGTACTGGATTATGTGATATGTCAATGGCTGCCTTGTTGTCACAATACAACTGCATAGTACTTTTGAGTTTGAAACCCAGATCACGTACCAGATTTCTCAGCCACAGCAATTCACACACTCCGTGAGCCATACCTCTATACTCGGCCTCAGCACTAGATCGTGCCACAACTTTCTGTTTCTTACTCTTCCATGTAACCAAATTACCTCCCACAAAGGTAAAGTAACCTGATGTTGACCTCCTGTCTGTAATATTTCCAGCCCAATCTGCATCTGTAAAGCCACAGACCTCAAGGATGTTGTTATGTCTAGAAAACAATACTCCCCTTCCTGGAGCTGATTTCAGGTACTTTAAAATTCTCATAACAGCATCCATGTGACTTTCACTCGGGTTATGCATGAACTGACTCACCACACTCACTGCATATGCAACATCTGGTCTAGTATGAGCCAAATAAATCAAGCGCCCAACTAACCTCTGATAGCGAGCTCGATCAGTAGGTACCTGATCTGGATACTCAGCTAAACAATGATTCTGCTCAATAGGAGTATCAATGGGTCTGCAATCCAACAAACCTGTCTCTGTTAACAAGTCAAGAACATACTTCCTCTGGCACAAGTAGATTCCTTCTCTCCCCCTGGCTACCTCAATTCCTAAGAAGTACTTAAGTTCACCCAAGTCCTTCATCTCGAACTCAGAGGCTAGCTGTCTCTGCAGTCTATCCATCTCAACAGTATCATTGCCAGTAATTACCATATCATCCACATAAATAATTAGAGCTGTTACCTTCCCTTGTTGATGCTTGAGAAACAATGTATGATCTGAGTTGCTTTGTTTGTAACCAACCTTCCTCATGAACTGTGAAAATCTCCCAAACCAAGCACGAGGCGACTGTTTGAGACCATATAGAGACTTTCTCAATTTGCATACAAAATCACCAGGAGAAGCAGCTATATACCCAGGTGGAAGGCTCATGTATACTTCCTCGACTAACTCTCCATGAAGAAATGCATTCTTGACGTCAAACTGTCGGAGTGGCCAGTTTAAATTAGCAGCAAATGATAACAGAACCCGAATAGTGTTCATCTTGGCAACAGGAGCAAATGTTTCATCATAGTCAATACCATACGTCTGAGTAAACCCCTTTGCTACAAGGCGTGCTTTGTATCCATTCACTGATCCATCTGCATTATGTTTCACAGTAAAAACCCAACGACAGCCTACAGCTTTCTTGCCTTGTGGTGGAGGCACAAGTTACCAAGTATTGTTCTTCTGCAACGCCTCCATCTCTTCATCCATTGCCTTCCTCCACTTTGGATCCCCCAATGCATCCTGCACTTTGTTAGGTACTGATACAGCAGATATTTGATTCACAAACGATTCATATGACTTAGACAACCTCCTAGTGGACATATAATTGGCTACTGGGTATTTTGACTTGGCAGTAAGAGTAGGTTCATATCTTTTGGCTGATTGACCTCGAGTAGTCCTACTTGGTAACACATATTGCTCAACATTAGACTCACTATTGCTAGTATTAGTGGGTGGACATACCTCAACTGAGTGATCTTCAGCACCAGCAAGTTGTGGGTCAGGGGTAGAAGTGATGACAGTAGGGGCAGTTGTGTCTTCAACTGCATGTTCAATGATTGAAACTGGTGTCTGAATGTTTGGAGCTTCTACTTCTGATGAGTCAATATTCTCAACTGGATCCGTCAAAATACCTCCTGTCTGTGCGACTTCTCATTCGCCTTCTGATTCCTCCCCCTCTCCATGATATAGCTCTTCAAAAAATGAATTCTCCCCCTGAAGAGCTGTATCTGAGGAGGAAAAATAACTCATGTCCTCAAAGAAAGTAACATCCATAGTGACATAGTACTTTCTGGTTGGTGGATGATAGCACTTGTACCCTTTCTGATAACCTCCGTAGCCCACAAACACACACTTAAGCGCTCGGGCATCCAACTTAGACCGCTGATTTTTAGGAATATGGACAAAAACAACACAACCAAAGACACGAGCTGGCAGATTATGAAATGAAGATAATGAAACATGAGAGGCAAGAACCGCAAATGGAATTTTGCCATGAAGGACACTAGATGGAAGACGATTGATAAGATGGGTAGAAGCAAGAATAGCATCGCCCCAAAGATACTTAGGCATATGAGCACTAAAGAGAAGGGCACGAGCCATATCAAGTAAATGACGGTTTTTCCTTTCAGACACACCATTTTGCTCTGGTGTTTGTGGACATGTGGTTTGGTGAACAATCCCATGGGCTTTGAAAAACTCTTGGAAAACATGATTAACATATTCTCCCCCATTGTCAGAACGAAGGACTTTAATGGTGCTATGATATTGTGTTTGAACAAGAGTACGAAAAGTTTGAAAAGCTGGAAAGACTTCATCTTTGGTTTTAAGAAGAGCAACCCATGTCAATCTCGTACAATCATCAATAAACAACACAAAATACCTCATATCGGACACAGTGGGTTCTCTAGAAGGTCCCCAAACATCAGAATGAATCAACTCAAAAGGAATAACACTTTTATTAGAAATACTAGGAGAATAAGTAGCACGATGACTTTTGGCCAAGACACATGTTTCACAATGTAGAACAGACTCATCCACACCAATAAACAGAGTAGGCATGTTTTTTTTTTCATAAGACTAAAAGATGGATGCCCTAAACGGCGATGCCACAACCAAACTTCACTTAGCTTATCAGAATTCAAAGTCAAAGCGGCGCGAGACGGTGCTCCTGGTTTCTCCCCTGCGTATGTCTGATCCAGATGGAACAATCTGCCCCTCAGATACCCCCGACCGATTAACTCCCTGGTGAGAAGATCCTGAAACATCACGTACATAGGATAAAAGGTTACGGAGCATTTAGACTCAGTATTCAACTGTGGAACAGATATCAAGTGATGAGACAAGTCAGGCACATATAACACATTATGAAGTTCTAAAGTGGGAGTAATACGCACAGACCCTGACCCTAACACAGGAAAAGCCTCACCATTAGCATTGGTGACATAGGACACTGGTGGGGGAGACAACTCAGTAAAAAAGGATTTATCATAAGTCATATGGTCAGAGGCACCAGAATCAATAATCCATGTATCAGAACCAACAAAGTGAGAAACCTTTAAAGCCATACCAATTTTACCTCGACCAGCTATAGAGGCTGTAGGAGTAACTCCACCTGCTGTATGATGATCTTGGCCAACTACGCCATAGAAGTCTGGTTCTTGGACCAATTGAACAGCTGCTGCTTTCGCCTTAGGACGATAGCCTTGCCTTTTAGGTTTAAGGTGTGGGTTCAGCTTCCAACATGTCTCCCGAACATGCCCAAGGTTGTTGCAATAAGAACATTGAGGACGAGTGCGGTTGGTGAAGCCTTGTGGGAAACCTTGCTGAAGAAGTGGGGCTGAACTCTGCTGATGAAGGAACGGTGCCGGTGACTTGGACTGAATGGCTAGGCTAGATGCTTCAACCTGTGCATGTTTGACACTCTCCTGCTGAGACTCATCCTTGCGGATGTATGTAAAAACCGTGTTCAAACTAGGCGGGTCTGTCATTCTGAGCAATTCTCCCTTAGCACTGCTATGCTTCTCATCAAGCCCTCTCAGGAATACATGGACCTTTTCCAGCTCTTTCTCCTTCTGGTACCACACAAGATCTTCTGGATTCTTGATCTTGCAAGGACGCTTCTGATCAATTTCAGCCCATACATTTTTCAGCTTGGTGAAATACACAGCTACTGGTTGCCCATTCTGTTGCATATTAGCAGCTTTACACATCAATTCATGAACCTGTATAAAATCAGACTCGTTGGTATACAAATCCCCCAATGTCTTCCATATCGCCTCAGCAGTTTCACATTCTTCCACCATCTGTAGCACATCATCAGTCATGGCTCGAAATAGAATTGACATCACAAATCCATCATCATCTTCCCACTTGGCATAGGCCTCCACATCATCTTCCCTAGGAGTCTTGATTGTTCCAGTCACATGCCCCATTTTGTGGATTCCACGGAGATAAACTGACATAATTTTCTTCCATGTGCGGAAATTGGTACCAGTGAGTTTGGTACCCCCGAAAGAACCACCTTCTGAGCTCTTGACAGAGACCTCAACCTTCTGGACCTCATTGGCCTTAGAACTTTGACTGTCATCACCACCCATTGCAATAGTACAATAGCAAAAGAAACACAAATCCCAATGTATGCAGCAAAAATAATAAGAAATAATAATAACAGATTTTTTTTTTTTTTTTTTTTTTTTTTTTTTTTTGAAACCTGTTGAGGTGGATCGGGTTGGGTTGACCCGGTTGACTCACCGAGTTGAGGCGGGTTGACTCACTGAGTTGACCGAGTTGACCGAGTTGACTGAGTGACTGAGATCGATCTGGAATCGTCCCGAGCTTGGGCGATCTGGGCTGGAATCGAGCTTGGGCGTTTCCTGAGTGAGCGACGCTGATGTGGAGCGAACGACGCTGCTGTTGAGCGAACGATGCGGCTGAGCGAACGATGCGGCTGAGCGAACGATGCGGCTGAGCGACGCTGCTGTGGACCGGCTGAGGTGGACCGAGCGACGCGGCTGAGCGACGAGGATCGTGGGCGATCTAGAAACCGACCGGTCTGGGTTGAACGGCGCAGGTGGGCGGCACACGTCGATTCTGAAGAAGCCGGACTGGATTGAAAGAGAAGGCAGTCTGATTTGAAGGCTGCCGGTCTTGGTGTATAATTGACGAAGATCGGTCTCGGAGGAGACGAAGATCGGTCTAGGAAAAAGAAATAAGGAGACAAAGTCCTTTTGGATCTTTGCTTTGATACCAACTCAAACAAGACGAGATTTAGAGAATGAATTGTTTGATATCTTATTCATCTCACAGTAGAGGTATATAAAGAGGGTTACAAGAATATAATAGGTAAGTACAATATATTCTATACTACGAAATAATTACAATATATTTCATTCCTAATACTAAACCGTGACTCACGCTAACATTGTAGACCAAGTAGAGCAATCACCGGGAAGTAGGAGAAAGCACGGGTTTGCTAAAACATGACTTTAGCTTTGCTGGGTTGCGAGGGCGTTACCCTTGCTTCATTGGTTTCAACTAGGTTGAAGGTTGCTCAGGGGAGGCTTTGATAATTTGTGTGATTAGTTGATTGAAGAGTTGTGTCTAGTGTCTTGTTCGACGGTTCCTTGCCATAGAAGGATTATTGATTGAAGACTCCTAATAGGTCTCTGCTACTTGAATCCTCTAAGGGCTCGTTTTCCTTATGGACTCCGGAATGGGCGAAACTATAACTCAGACCCAAGTAGACTTATTTTTGGACCGCAAGTATCGGCCTGCTATGCTGGATCCTCTTAAAGAATATTACCAAAAATGCTTTTGGGCTCAAACAGAGCTACTGAAACTAAAAAGAAAAGTAAAAGTCCCATCTGAGTGTTGAATAATCTTACCGCTACTTTGTGCGGGTGATTCGTCACTACGCTAATTGCAGACAGATTAGTGAAGACATAAGTGCGAGGATATGGGAAATAATTTTTGATCGGCATGAAACTGGTTTTACTTATCTTAAATACGCACTAATTGTTTTAGAGTCAACATTCCCAAAAACTTTCATATAGAAAACTCATTTCAAACATCTTGGACACTGGGACCAGGCGGATATATAAGTTATTTAGAGACCTACTTGCATATATTGCACAAAACATCAGCATAACCAAAAACCAGAAAACAATTACTCCCTTTAAATAATACACAAGTATACAACCAAAGTGAAAGGCAAACAGCAAATTCTAAAGAAGTTGATGTTTGTAGGAAGCAAGCAATGTATTTAGTTGATGATTCGATTCCACATAACTAGTTTAACTACACAATAGACCAACAAGTAAATAGTTGTTTAACAGGCCTAGCTAGTTTGAAACTACTGCTAGTTTAGACAGAGCTAGCTTGTAGGAAGTATCCTGCTGCTGTGAAAAGATAAGCTTAGACATGCTCAATAGGGTTAAACACAAAAGTCATCTTTTCTAATTTGTGGAAACCAAAGCATTTGGTCAATGACACGACTGAACAAATATAATTTTCTAAGAGGCCTAGTTCCAGCCTAAACACAACCAGGAGCTATAGATCCTATCTAGAGAGGAGTTTCGTTTTGAAATTAAAGTGCGGATTTAAAGTTTAGGGTCACTTTTCTGCCCTAAACTCTAAATCCGCACTTTAATTTAAAAGCAGAGCTCCACTTTGGATAAGATCTGTGTGTGTGTGTGTGTGTGTGCAGTCCTTCTTAGGTAAGGATATCCTATCCTTACCTTAGCTAAGGAACATATTTCCATATTTTGGCCACTTTTTTTATCACATATTCACATCTTAACCGTTCAGTTTTTAAACCCTAATGTATCGATCACTTAGGCAAATTTTCAGCTAAATTGATGATCGTTAAGGTATTGAACTCGATCAAATCAGTGAACGAACCAAATCTGTCCAACTGGAACCGTTCATGTTCATAATTATAAATTGCAATTTTGAATGCCTTAATGATTATCAATTTGGCTGAAAATTTGCAGAGATGATCTATGTAGTAGGACCTAAAAACTGAACGGTTAAGATGTGAATATGTGATCGAAAAGTAATTAAAATATGGAAATCTGTTCCTTAGCTAAGGTAAGGATATCCTTAGCAGAGAAGGCCTGTATACACACACACACACAGACCTGATCAAAAGAGGACATCCATAGTGCAACAAAAGTGTGGACGTCCATCCTCATAGCTACATCAGGGGTCGATAGGTGGTGCTGTTCTTACCGGACAGAGACCATGGACATCCCTGACGACATTTGCATGAAAATGAAGGCCAAGTTGATCAAGGTTGAAGGTCTGGGCAGAAAAACTTCACGCACCATCAAGGTCGACTGTAAACTTGTAGCTGACGAGTCCACCGGCAAGAAGAAGCTCAAGATCGAGGCTTGGACTCCATTCGACAAGAGCAGCGGTGCCGTTGGTGCCTAATCGAGGCCAGAGGATGGACGACGGCGCCAAATCAGCACTTTTTCTATTTTGCGGAGATTCGCTTCTTCTAAAATGCTCCGTGTGTGTGTGTGTGTGTGTGTGTGTGTGTGTGTGTGTGAGTGTAGGGCCCTTCTAGTGAGGGATCCCTTTTTTTTTTGGCCATTTTAAGGGATAGCTTATTAGACCCACTTTTTGATCATTTATTCACATCTCCACCATTCAATTTTTAGGTTTATATGAGTAGATCATCTCTGCAAATTTTCAACTAAATTGATCATCATTAAGGCATTCAAAACTTTGATTTATAGTTATAAACATGATCGGTTAAGCTTGGACAGATTCGGTTCGTCAATTGATTTAAACTAGTTCGATACCTTAATGATCATTGATTTGGCTGAAAATTTGCATATTTGATCTATACATTAGGACAAAAAAAATTGAATAGTGGACATATGGATATATGATCAAAAAGTGGGTCTAATAAGTTATCTCTTAAAATAGCCAAAAAAGGAAGGAATCCCTTAATGAAAGGGCCATATATATATATATATATATATATATATATAAGCCGATATCACCAAAGCTTTTGATACTTTGTCATGAGATTTTCTGGTCAAGGTGCTTGAGGCTTTTGTTTTTAATCAAGTTTTTGTGAATTGAGTGCAATCAATCTTGAGCTCTGCTAAATTGTCTATTTTTCTTAATGGAAAATCTGTGGGTTATTTCTCTTGTGGAAGAGGGGTGCAGCAGAGGGATCTTATTTCTCCTTTACTCTTTTGTTTGGCAGAAGAAGTTTTGAGTAGAGGTATCACGCATCTGGTGAGCACTAATCACCTTCATCTTATTTCTTCTCTAAGAGGTACTCAAGCTCCATCTCATGTTTTGTTTGTTGACGATGTCATCATCTTTTGTAGGGGGGATAAGCGTACTCTTGTAGTGATTATGAATTTTTTGGAGTATGGTCATAATTCTGGCCAAGTTATTATAAGACGAAGTCTCAAATGTTTATTAGCAAGCAGCTACACCGACGAAAAACTCAATAATTTCTTCATTGGGTAAGTCTTTGGGCTTGTCGCAGTTTACCTATTTGGGAGTTCCAATTGATAAGATTCGGCTCAGATTTTCTAGTCGGAAAGGCTCTCTGTTATCCATGGTTGGAAGGTATAGTTAATTAAATCTGTTATTTCTAGCATGTTGGTATATAGCTTTCAAGTTTATGAATGGCCGATATCTTTATTAAGGCGGGTGGAGACTTGATGTCGGAATTTCTTATGGTCAGGCTCAGTTGAAAAATGAGGTATTCCATTGGTAGTATGGCGTACTTGTTGTTCTCCATTGGAAGAAGGTGGACTAGGATTGAAGCAACTTTTGAGATTTAACAGGTCATTTCTTTTGAAAAAGAGCTGGGAGGTTTTGTCCTCCTCATCTGAAGGGTGTGGTTTCTTGAGAGCTCGGTTCTGGAGGAATGGTAACTTGAGACGGTCATATGCAAGCTCATCTATTTGACCAAGATTAAAAAGATTTTGGCCACAAGTTTTAGGGAGCGGAAGATGGCTTATTAGTGATGGGAGTTGTGTGTCTTCTGGCATGATAATTTTGCAGATCTTCCATTATCAAATTTCTTTGGTCTTCCAGATGGTGCGACTAATTATATGAAGAGGATGGTTGCAGATTATGTCAAAAATGGTGCCTGGGATCTTCCACCTCTTCTCACCGCTTTGTGTGAGATTGTGAACACGATACCCATATCTATTAAAGCTCAAGCAATTGATAAGTTAATATGGTCTCCTTCTGCATCAAGAACTCTTACTGCTAAGGAAGCTTTCAAGTTTTTACGCCCCCGTTGATAGGAGCATTTTAATTCGACGTTTTAAGTGTTATTTCCTTAAATAAATCCTTTTAGTTTAGGAAAGTTTTTATTTCCTATTTTTAGAAAGTTTACATTTTAGTTTAGGAAAGTTTCCATTTCTTATTTTTAGAAAGTTTCTATTTTTAGTAATAGTTTCTATTTTCAGGTCCTTGGTATAAATGAGCTCAAAAATGGAAAGAAAAGCTAGAGAACGTTGGAGGGAGTTGAGACAAGACACAAAGGGCTGCATAAATGAGCTGAAATGAAGAAATGAAGTTTCCTGTTTCAACCAAGAATCCTGTTCAGAAGAGGAAACTTTGACGAAGCAAGAATCCTAAGTCAACCAAGAAGCATGATCGAAATACTGAATGGAAATGACATTAGGAGGCATCAAGGCTTGAAGATGACGCATAGAGGCCCAAGATCCTTCTAGAATGTTGTGGATTTCGGCAAAATGGATAAAAGCCCATTGAAATTAGGGTTTGTGACGCATAAGAGAAGATTTATGTGTTTGTCGTGAAATGCCAAGAGTGAAAGAAGGAGATAACGTAAAAATCAAGAAGAATCATAAGAAGATTACGTTGGAGATATTATTGGAGGATTAAATCTGATTTTAGCCGTGGAAATTGGGTGGATATTATCCTATAGCCGTGAAAATCAAGAGAGAATAAAGGGAATGACGTTAAAGGTAATCCATAGAGAGATTTAAGGAAGAAAATGTTCAAAAACAAGTCCAAATTCGTTCCTACAATTCCTAAAGGAATTTTGGCTGAAAATAAAGAAGAAAATCAGAATTAATTCCTGGATATTCGGCAATAATATATTTGGGACTTATTTTGGAAAGTTTTGATTGGTTGGATGACACAATAGGGCTTACATGGCAATTTGTGATTGGTTAGAGTTATGTGGCATATTCTGATAATTCCTTAGAAAATAATAGAAGAATCATGAAGCTTGGAGAGCACTTTGCCGTCCCCTATATATACTCCCCCATATTTTGACGTTACACACATTCTCTCATACAAAAAATACTTCCATAACGTCATAAAGCTCTCTCCCTCTCTCCATTCTCTAATTGCAAGTTCTGCATTTTCAAGCAAGGAGAGGAAGAAGAAGAAGGAGCCGTGAAGACATAGCCTCCATCATCCACCTTGAAGATTTGCTTCCAAGATTCAAGAGTCTAACGTTCAAGCTCTCCATCTCCATCTCCAGCTCACGGTGTAATTCAATCTTTTTCCTTGTAACCTTTTGGTTTTCCTTGTTTGAATTCGTAGGAACTTGTTTCTAGTTAACCTAACATTTAGGGCAAAGTTTAAAGCCCAATTTCTATGTTTAAATAAGGGCTAATTACTGTTTAGTACCCTGTGGTTTTAGTCCAACATCAATTCAGTCCCTCGACTTTCAATTTCATCAAAAACACCCCTGCAATATCATTTTCTCATCCAATAGGTCCCTCCGTCGGGATTCCGTCAATTTCAGCCGTTAATTGCTGACGTGGCAGTCCAACTCAGCAAAAGTGGGACCCACATAAAAGTCAAATACCGAAAATGACCCTGGCCAACTAGATATGAAAAAATCCAAAATAAACCCCAAATTTTGAGGTTAGGGAGATTCGAACCCCCACCACCATGCATGCATAGCAAAGCCCCAACCACCATGCCACTTGTACGACATTGATATATGTCAAACAACATAATATATATATCTGTATACCCAACAAAATCTGAGAAAATCCAAAATAAACCCCAAATTTTGGGGTTAGGGAGATTCGAACCCAAACCACTATGCATGCAAAGCAAAGCTCCAACCACCACGCCACTTGGACAACATTGATATATGTCAAACAACATAATATATATATATCTGTATATGTCAACAAAATCTGGGATTTATTTTATATATTATGTCAACATATATATATATAATATATTATATAATATAATATATTATATATATATATTGACATAATATATATAATAATTATATTATGTCAATATATATATACTATATTATATTATATATATATATATATTATGTCAATATATATATATATATATTTATATATACATGTTGGCATAATATATTGACATAATATTATATACATATATATATATATATGTTGACATAATATATAATATATTAATAATATATTTTTTATATATATATAATATACAATATAATATATATAATATATATATATAATATACAATATAATATATAATATATATATATATATATATTGACATAATATATAAAATAAATCCCTGATTTTGTTGACATATACAGATATATATATATATATATATATATTATGTTGTTCGACATATATCAATGTCGTGCAAGTGGCATGGTGGTTGGGGCTTTGCTTTGCATACATAGTGGTCTGGGTTCGAATCTCCCTAACCACAAAATTTGGGGTTTATTTCGGATTTTCTCAGATTTTGTTGGGTATACAGATATATATATATATATATATATATATATATTATGTTGTTTTGTCAATGTTGTGCAAGTGGCATGGTGGTTGGGGCTTTGCTGTGCATGCATGGTGGTGTGGGTTCGAATTTCCCAAACCTCAAAATTTGGGGTTTATTTTGGATTTTTCCATATCTGGTTGGCCAGGGTCATTTTCGGTATTTGACTTTCATGTGGGTCCCACTTTTCCTGCGTTGGACTGCCACGTCAGCAATTAACGGCTGAAATTGACGGAATCCCGACGGAGGGACCTATTGGACGAGAAAATGATATTGCAGGGGTGTTTTTGATGAAATTGAAAGTCGAGGGACTGAATTGATGTTGGACTAAAACCACAGGGTACTAAACAGTAATTAGCCCTTTAAATAAAGATTTCAAATTCCATAATTGTGATTCTAAGTTGGTTATGTGAGTTTGTTCGATTGAATTTGCTTGATAGAAATCTTTTATATGTTTATCTTATATGGGTCGACACTTATAGGATTTTCATGTAATTGGTGCTAGATTTAGGTTAACAATTCACCTAATAGCTAGATTTAGGTTAACAATTCACCTAATAGTTCTGTGAACCTATTTCACAAGTAGTAAAGGCTTTGGACAAAGATTGAATTCAATTGAAGAGGATTGCAAATAAGTGAACTTATTCATACTAGGTTGTGCACTTAAGTTGATAACCTTTCTCTATGCTTCTTGCGTTGAACATGTCTTGATTAGCTAGCTTTCTAGACTTTGATTGCATGTTTAATAGGATTGATCTAGGTGCTTTCAATTAGATTAATTAGTAAAGGAAAGTAAAATATGGGAAATCATTTGCTTTGAATGTTTCACATGATCAACTTCTTTCTCATGACTTAGATGATCGATTATAGGGTTTGAATCAAATTTGATTACATGGAATTGGTTTTGATCTTTGTTTCTTACGTTTCATTCTTATATATGTGTTTTTGAAGTTTCTTTCTTTTATTTATTTTAATTTTCGAAACCCTAATTCTTAAATCCCCCTTTTATTTCGTTATTTGTATATATATATTTTTTGTAAATTTATACTTTATACTTTTATTAATTCTTTATTTGTTTTACAATGACATATGTACCCTCAATCCCCGGATTTGAACGATCCCTATTTACCATATACTAACGATGACATTTTCAGGGTTAAATTGCACGCTTAGTTTTAGCGTATCACCCGTGCTCCTTCATTGGATTAGGGTCGCATACTCTCTGATGATTTTTTGCATAGGCGTGGGATTTCTCTTGCATCTAGCTGTGTACTTTGTCGCACTAGCAGTGAGTCATTGGAGCATTTGTTTTTTCAATGCTCATTTGTAGGCGCTATTTTCCAATTTATGTTGCAAAAATTTGAATTGCGCAATGTGAGCCCCGGAAAAATGTATTGAGCTTAACGAAGATTGTGCGATAAATTATTCAACAATCTCGATAATCATCCAAGTGCTCGAGAATATTTTCGACGATTTTCATAAGGTGATATCCTTGATTTAGGAGTTGGATAATAAAGTATACGTCACGACAAGTTCGTGGGAATTTTCGGGGAATTTTTCGAATACTCGAGCTATCTATCGTGACTTTCCAAAGTTTTGGGATTTTGGAAATTAATTAAAGAAATGGAAAATAAGTGGAGTGATCCTAACCGTCCATTGTTAATTGGACAAATCTATATAAGGATTTGAACGGTGGGAAGAACCAGAAGAATCGAGAGAGGGAGAGCTCGATGCTCTCTGACCCGAGACGTAGCACGATTTGAGAAAGAGACCCGACCGGAACTTCCACTTCCGGCCACCCCACGATACCGCGCGTCTATGCGTCGCCTACCTCCGTGCATCCTTAGATCATCCATGCACTGAATGGAGAAGGAGACTTGACGCTTGGAATCTCCGAGACTTCTCCGGCGAGTTATGCAGTTCCCGGCGACTCCGGCCACAGTTTGGGCTGTCTGTGGTATGAAACTTCCTCCTCCTCGTCAAGCTCTACACCCCCAGTATAATTAGATTTTGAATTTGATCGCGTGTTAACGATTTCGTTTCTGTTTCGAGTTTGCTGTGTTCTTCCACATCGGCGGCTTTTCCGGCCATGCTGGGCTTGGTTTTCATCTTGGCTACACTTGTGGACCAGAAATCAAGAGGTTTGCTGGGTTATTGGTGTCCAAATCCTCAACTCATCAACATTCCAGTTCCGGCAAGAAGTTCGGTGAAGCCGAGCTTGATCAACAGGGCCCGCCCTAAGTTTTCAGGGGCTCTAAGCGAAAAAAAAAAAAATGGGGCTCCCCACCTTCAAATATATTCACAATTTTTTTTCCTCTTTAAAAGTAATTAAGTAAGTTACTAAGTTCACAGCTTTTTAATAGGCTTACAGGTTTCTATAAGAATACAATTCAGTAGTATAGTCACTTGCAACTAAACTACTAAAGTCCTTACTAATACTCTGTCTTCATAATCCATTGGTCTAACTCCACCACTCAGATTCCGCTACTTTTATAAAAGTTTGTCAGTTTATCGACTCTTCATGTCTTGGTTCTACTTTCTGAATATATTGTCGTATTTCAGGAGCAAAAGGTAGCAAAGGCAACAAAACTTGCTATCTTCTACACTTGGATTCTTTTCACATCTCTGCATAATAGAGTACATCTATGTGGTTTATGTATAAAAAAAAAAAAATTGTAGCTTGCATCTGATACTGATACCACTACGGCACTAGTACAGTCTACCATTAACAAATAACAAAGATGCACTTAATTCATAATTAGTTATAATCACTATTAGTTCAGATGAATCGAATAAGAAGAAAAATAAAGAAAACAGACCCTAAAATCTTAATCATTGATTCATTGAAAAATATTTGAATTTGCAAAGAATACTTAAAGACTTGCCCAACGAAATTGTTGTGTTAATTAGTATCAATAGGTTAAAATCAACCGCTATTTCCTTCTTCCCAATTCCCAAATTTGCCAGAAATTCAGTAAAATTAATAAAACATTACAAAGAACAAGAAAACAAAAGAATGATTGCAGATGATGATGATTATTGGAGACGATGAATCAATGATCTGATGATGAATTAGCTACTAGGTTTTGAGATTTGAGAATTGAGAATTTGGGATTATGGAGGTGAGGTAAGAACAAGAGACGTCGTCTCCCCGAGTAGCCGCGTAGAAGTCTAGGAGAACTAGAGAAGAAGTATAAAACGACAAAACATCGATATGGGCATGTATTACTTTTTTTTTTACATATATAAATATATATAAAACTTGGTTTAATTTAGGGGGCCCTTGAAATTTGGGGGCCATAGGCACAGGCCTGCTAGGCCTATACACAGGGCCGGCCCTGGATCAACGTAGACTTTCAAAGGTATAATTCCAAACCTTGAATTACAAGGTTGCTCCGGTGATGTTTCTGCCTTGGAATTATGATTACTGTTGCCGGTTGGGTTTGGTTGAATTTGTGAGATTATGTTGTGTGGCTATTCGATGTAGATTGCGTTCACAGAGTAGATGCTTATGTTTTGGTTTGAATTGGTTGAGTAGTGAATTGAGAAATTGATGGAATTGTTGAATGGATACTGTGGGTACATGAGGTTTCTGTGAAAAAATTTATGACTAGTGATGAATGATTAAATTGTGTGGGTTACGAGTGAATTGTGGTTATGGATAGTTAAAAAGTCCAAGCACAGAAATTATGAATCGGTTGTGTATATGATTGTGAAAAGTTTGAAAGATGGTCAGTTGTGATCTTGGGTGCCCTTAGTAATTTGGGCACACCTTGTGTGAAATGGTAATAAGTGAAGAAAAGAAATTCATATATTGGGTGGCCTTAGTAAATTGGGTGCGCTCAATATATGTTTTGTCGATATCGTAATTTTACGTGAATGTTCGATAATTTAATTAATTAGGATAAATTTCAGTTTAGTACCCTGAGGTTTAGGGGTAACATCATGTCCGTCCCTGCTCTTTCAATTTGATCAGTAACACCCCTGTGCTTTCAATTTTAATCAGCCGTGTCCAATTTCATTTGTTCCATCCAATTTGAACGTTAAATGCTGACCTGGCAGCGACAAACTCAGCTAGTGGGCCCAGAGAAAGGGGCAAATTTGACATTTCACTTAATTTCCACATTAAAAAAAAAAAAAAAAAAACTCTTGTTCTTCTCTTCCTCTGATCCTCCTCTCCCCGCAACTATCTCCGGTGCCCAGCAAATTCAGATGAAGATAAAGGGAATGTTGAGGTGGCCTCCGCCAGCTTCTGGCTCCGAATTTCCATACAAGAAACCCAATTCACCTGCAAATTAATCAAAAAACCCAAATCTGAACAAACTTAAATCACCACTTACTTGCATACAATGCAAGCAACCAATCTGTCCTAATTGTATTCTGATAGCAACCACCATTCGCAACTCTAGAATCATAACACAACTGACCATCAATCCTCAACAAGTTTGTATCCAATACCAAATTTGTACGTCATTCATACCTTAGCCGATTACATATCGAAAATGATCATATAGCTCCCTCTCCTCCAAACTCCAATTTTTCCAGAACTCAACAATTCAAACTCCAATACTAACTGACCAACAACTCCTCCAAATCTCCAAGATGCCAAATTTAACAGAGAACAAAGGATGATAATTTACCTAAGATAATCTGGAAATCTGACAGCCATTCACGGCGTAGCTACGGCATCTCGGGTCAAAATCGGAGGTTGAGTCCAGAGGGTTTTGGTGGAGAACGAAGCTCTGGTTGCATCCATGGTGGTCGTGCAACTCGAATGTGGCCGGAGACGGCGAATCAGTCTTACCAAGAACCCAGATTTCGGTGAAGGTGCGAATGACGTCGTCCGGCTTCAGATTGGTAGCGAGGCTTCTTGGTTTTCATCTCCGGCGAAGTCTGAGTCAAATGGTTATGGCGGTGTGCTGAAGGAGTTGCCGGAATTGGAGGAAGCATAATGGCAAGGACTGGTGGCTGTGTACGGTGGCTGGGCTCGTTCTAATCATCATTCTCTTTGGGTTTGGGTCGGGTTTGTGCTGTGGTTCCAGTAGTGGTGGCGGTGTTAAGAATCGGTGGCCGGACGCCATGATTTCCGGCGGTGGCAGTGTGTGGGTGAGAGAGAGAGGGAGGGTTGTGCGGCCCAGAGAGAGGGAGGAGAGAAAAAGAGAATGAAAGGGAAACAACCGGAGATGAGAGAGAGGAGGAGAAAAGAAGAAAATTTATTGAAATGACATTTTTAGCCCCTAAAGTGAGTCCATCAGTCAAACTTAACGTTCAAATTAGACGGAACAAATGAAATTGGACACGGCTGATTAAAATTGAAAGCACAGGGGTGTTGCTGATCAAATTGAAAGTGCAGGGACTGACATGATGTTACCCCCAAACCTCAGGGTACTAAACTGAAATTTATCCAATTAATTATCAAACCTGTCGCGATTGGTCAAACCAGGAAAAGTTAGTCGGACGATTTATTAATCATCGAGATTCAGATATTTGTTCAATAAATTATTAACGATCGAAATGTCGAACCTTAGGACTCCGGTTACCCAAGGAACTGAAGGTTCGCGACTCTCGGAGTGAGTGAGAGAAAGCATCGGAATCCAAGTAGGGATTCAGGACTCTCCTCGGTTAGTGATTTTCTTATATATTGTTATTAAATGATGCATGTTAGTTGGTATGGTTTGATTATGTTAAAATGTAATGCATACTAACCAAACCATGTGAGAAATGTGATGGCTTGAGAGTGAAGGGGGCACTGACTTCCCTGGGTTCGATCCCCTAAACCACAGGAGGGATAGCTACACCGGTCGGACAGTGAGCGAATGACGACCTGACTCCGTGTGTGTAGCTAGGTAACGGACATTCTCGCTACGCTTACCTGGTTAATAAATTATTTGAGGTAAGGTCGTGTAGTAGGTCTATGGGACTGGCCATCCGGTAAGATTCAGCGCACGTGTTTATTTAAGTATCCTGCATCGATTTTCGAGTCAGAAAACATTATTAAAAAGTTTGTCGTTGATTGAAATATTTGGTTTAAGCATATTTTCATATTGGGGCCCCAAAGATTTATTATTTGGTTTTAAATCTAGTCAAGGTAGAGTTCTTGTTGAGCAGCGAGGACGAAAGCTCACCCCTACAACAGTGTGGATGCAGGTACTGTGCACTGGTGACGGGACAAAAGCGGACGGAGCTGGGTGTGCAAAATAAGTCCGGTAAACCATCGTTTGGACTTTGTTCTACATTCTTTTTCTCGAACTTCGTGTTCCGAAACTTGTTGATAGTTAGCTTGTGTCAATTTTAGTTCGCATTCCTTAAAGTTCATATCCTTCGCGTGAACATTCATTCATGTTCTGGACAAATGAAATGATTTTTTTAGCAACTCAAGGATTTTCACTTCATAAATATTTGTAGCTTCCGCTGTGTTTATACAAAAAGTTTTTCAAATAAAATGCCTAGCTGCTCTCTAGGATGTAAGCCGAGCGATCGATTTATGTTTTAAAGACTCGCGGCACTGTAACGAGCTTGAGCTAGTGAGGTGCAGCTTGGGGTGTTACATGCAAGCTTCATGGTTCACTATTAAATATCATGCAACGTGGGTTAGTTGTTGGTCGTAGGCCACAATTGAAAGAAATGTGGCTTGCATGCTTTACTTACACTCTATGGTTTATATGGCTGTCAAGGAACAAGGTCAAGTTTGACGGTGAAAATATTGACGTGGGGAAAGCATGTATGCTGATTTCAGGTCATATATGTTCTTCTAGTCACATTGCCACTGGTCACATGCATAATACCACTCATAACCTATGTATTTTGAAGAGGTTTAATGCCCCTTGTAGGCAGTGGAAGACTCCTCGCATCATTGAAGTTAATTGGCATCCTCCGTTATTTGGTTGGATCAAGATAAACACATATGGAGCATGGAAAAGTGATTTGGGGAAAGCAGGTTATGGTGGCTTTTTCAGGATTATAAAGGTGTTGTCTTGGGTGCTTTTTGCTCCAATTTGGATATGCCTAGTTATGTTGCAGCGGAGGTCATGGCGGTTATTAAAGCACTAGAATTAGCATGGGTCCAAGATTGAAAATTCATATGGTTGGAAGTGGACTCTACACTTGTTCTGAATTTTCTACAATATCCTCATCTTGTACCGTGGCAACTTCATGTGGAATGGGGTAATTGATTGCATCGTATTTCTCAAATGCAATTTCGTTCTACTCATATATTTCTTGAAGGAAATCAAGTCGCAGGTGCACTAGCAAATTTTGGAACTACTTCCTCAGGTTTAGTTTGGTGGGATTTGGCTCCGCTTACCATTCATAGTTTTTGTGTTCGGGACCGAATGGTTCTTCCTAATTTCCATTTCTGTTGATGTTGTCGAGAGGTTTGGTATAGTTCCCCCTCTCTGTATTCATTTTTTATTCAATAAATTATCCTCATTTCGTCGAGGTTCATCATATATATATATATATATATTTATTTATTTATTTATTTTTATATATACATGCTTGCTCTACTAAGGAGGTCCGTTCCTCAGCTAAGGAACATATTTCCATATTTTGACTACTTTTCGATCACATATTCATATCTTAACCGTTCAGTTTTTAGGTCCTAATGTATAGATCATCTCTGCAAATTTTCAGCCAAATTGATGATCGTTAAGGTATCCAAAACTACAATTTACAATTATGAATACGAAAGATTCAGGTTAGACAGATTCAATTCATTCATTGATTTAATCGAGTTCAATACCTTAACGATCACATATTCACATCTTAACCGTTAAGTTTTTAGGTCCTAATGTATACATCATCTCTGAAAATTTTCAGCCAAATTGATGATCGTTAAGGTATCCAAAACTACAATTTACAATTATGAATACGAAATATTCAGGTTAGACAGATTCAATTCATTCATTGATTTAATCGAGTTCAATACCTTAACGATCATCAATTTGACTGAAAATTTGTATAAGTGATCTATACATTAGGACCTAAAAACTTAACGGTTAAGATGTGAATATGTGATCAAAAAGTGATCAAAATATGGAATATGTTCCTTAGCTAAGGAACGGACCCCCTTAGCAGAGCACATAGCTTGTAGTATAAATGTAATTTTATATGTAACTCATATAAACATTACAGTACCATAGCTTGTAGCTGTGGGGTTCTTAATAAGTTGTATACCAC
Source organism: Rosa lucieae (assembly GCA_024704745.1). Lineage (NCBI taxonomy): Eukaryota > Viridiplantae > Streptophyta > Magnoliopsida > Rosales > Rosaceae > Rosa > Rosa lucieae. Next base: position 2,018,215 of record CM045493.1, read on the forward strand.
ACCTATATCACATTTTCAGTGTGATCCCATAGGGAGCCATTGCAGATTTTTAGATTTCAGTAGAGAGAGAGAGAAAGGACGAACCTAGGTTGTCGCCTGCTTAGTAGGTTTGCCATAGTACTTATTCAACCAGAAAATCTGAAAATTAGAAATAACTACATGAAATGAGAATTGATTTCTGCAACATATATTTGCAGCGTACTCACACAAATGCTGTATTCATCAATAGAAATAGACATTGAGATTTCTCTCACCCTCAGAAATAAACACTAAGTTAGCTGGTAGACATGTTGAGACCCCAATATCAATTGCCAAAACAAATTTTGAAAGGGAAATGCCATAGGCAGTAAGCAGAAGGAAATGCCACACTCAAGTTTGAAAAGGAAGAGGGTGGAACTCACTGAGTATCAGAAGGAAGTGAGACAAGCACAACGAGGAAGAGGGAGGGATTGTGGCGGGCACGGCAGTATATTCAGACTTACACAAGACTTGACTTTTCACAAGGGAACGAGGACTCACAGGGTAATGACTAATGAGGATTCACAAGACAGCAAAGATCCGGAATCCAGAATGCATTTTGCAGATGTTGAGAAACAGATAGTTGACAGTCCAAGAGTAACTTTTGAGGAACCATCTAGCTTATTTCATGACAGTTTCCTGCAGACCTCGTTTTCATTTATTAAGTAGCTCTGTTTGATATCACTCTAGCTAAAGCCTGAATCCCAAATGTTTGGACGGGCACGTTATATGTATATAACACCATGTTGTGTGTGTAGAACTCATTTGTAGCAATTTTTGAAAAGGAAAACAGACTTCTGTTGGAATTTACATAGCAATCTTTAGTACAACGGTATATGCAGATTCACATTCTCAGTATAAAGATCCAAGTAGAATCCGCATAATAGAGGGAAAAAAAATAATCAAACTCTTGCCGTGAATATGACATAAAATCTCACCGGATATAAATACCTAAATAGGTGATTCAAGATGACAATACCAAATACACTAATTACAACAAGATTCCTCCTGACTCAAGATTCCCATGGATTTATCAGATTCAAGAAAACTCCACGAAAATGTCTTGATAGTTGATAATCTTTTAACCAACCGAGATGTCCGGCAAGAATTATCACCGGAGACCCAAAAAAAAAATATCTATTGAACAGCATATCAACCACATATGAACATTCAATCCAGGAATTCAAGTCACATTGCAAGATAAATGACTTGAAATATGAATCCAGAATGAATAACATTTTCAGTTCCTTTCACTAAAACAGTTTATCATCTAACTATGTTTGACCAACTAGATTAGCCACTAAAACAACAATAATCTAAATCAGAACTACATCTCAAGTATCAAAGGTGGGCTTCCCGCACTAACAAAACACAGCCACACCACCAATCACTAAGCCCTAAGATATGAAAATTTTAGGAAAAAAAGACAAAAATGAACAGAAATTTATTTCTGAATCGGGGAACTATATATATGTTACAAATCCCTCTGAGAGAGGATTGCTGATCTACCCACTAGCTTAGCAATGAGAGGCGGGCCGGATGCTATGAGAAGCCACCAATACAACCAACCATCAAGAAGCTTTATTCAATGTTAATCCGCTTGGAAGGAATGTAATTCGACTACACCGTTTCAACTTGGCAAGGGCTTCTTGAGACTTACCAAGCTTGAGGTCCACATAAAGTGCAGTCAAAGATGCTTGTAGATTGTTGGGTACTATGGACAATGCTTGTGCAACAAACTGGTGGGCCCGATCAAGTTCACCCTGCATGGCGAACAAGGCAGCAAAATTTACGTACATCGCTCCAAGTGCCTCTTCTGGCTTGATGAACACAAAGCTTAACCCGTCCTCTGAGGCCGAAGGTTTTGCAGTCGCTGACCCTCCATTCACCTCTTCATAATCAACAGTCCTGACCCCTTTCAATTGCTCAAAGTCCTCTTCCGTGAATGGCAATTCAACATTATTAGCTCCAGACAAATATGTCAACAAATGCTCAGAAGCATCCTTTGGCCTGTTTAGCAAGCAAAGAGCCTCTGCCGCATACACATGACCTAGAAATATGTAAATTCTAGAACATTCCGGAATTTCCAAGAGAGACTTCGAAATTGACAAGGCTTTCAGAGGATTTTCCAATTCCAACTCCACATATGCCTGATTAGCAAGAAGAGCTTGCTTGAGCAACAGATTTTCCTTTTTACGAATCTCTTCATAGGAGGAAAGGGAGTTTTGCACAAGCTCCTGAGTAGTTCCTCCCTTCTGCTCTTTTACATCCCCATTTGCACTAACCTGACCCAAGCCTACAGACAGCACAGAAGCCTCGGAATCAATGTTGTGCAAGTTCTTGTGGTTGGAATTCTTGGACGATGCCACTTCACCCAACTCATTATCGTCCAAGAAGAAATTAGATGGCAAAGAATTCTTACAATAGCTTGATTCGGAATGGTTTAGTAAGTACAAGGCATTAGAGAGACACTGCCGGGCAAGGGACATTGAGAGCTTGGGCTGCTGATCACTACCCAAAAATAAATCACCTTTTTCAGAGCTCCCATTCTTGACAACCCCATCCTGCATGACAAGTTGCCTCCACTTACCCTTGCCAATAACATAAACTCTGACTTCTGATGCAGCTGGACTCTTTTTGACTAGTCCCTTCTCTAAAGCCATCAGACAGCATTCAGCAAGCCGAAGCCACAACAGAGGTCGATTGTAGAAAATTAAACCAGCCTTTTGGAAACAGCGAGCAGCAAGTAATGGTTTTCCACAAGCCAAGTACTGCATACCACAGTTGTATACTATCAGGAGGGAATTATCCAGGGAAAAAGTTGACAGATTCAGGGGCCTGTCCTTCCGAAGAGATGAACAATTAAGCAATGCATTGGAGAAGAATACGGATGATGTGTGATATTTCCCGAGCTGATAATAGATGCATCCTAGATTATTGTTGATCATGCTTGAGATCCTTGTATCTGTTCGGTTGCTAGATGCCATCAACAGCTTGATTGCTTTACGATAATTACCACGAGCATATTCAAGCTGGGACTTCAAGAGAAGAGCCATGGATAAGTCTCTGCCACGTGCGATGTTCACAGCATGCTTCACTTCTCGCTTAGCTTGCTTTAAGTTCCGAGTGAGAAGTAGAAATCGAACCTTGTAAAGTTGCGTCTTGAGCTTGAGATAAACAGAAGAGACAGATATGTCAACTGGGTTCCTCGAAAGATCATTGGAAGATAAGAGACCGGTTGGCTGTGCTACATCCATGTCGAAAACCACATTATCAAACTCGCCTGTCTCCTCAGAATCCAAGGCATTTGTATTACCATCTGAGTCCAAATTAGGAGCATCAGTGACTGATGAACTAGGAGGAAATGAAGACTTAGCAACTGTGTTTGGAGGTTGTTGCGACACAGTGCTTCCATTGTCTCCCTGATTCATACAACTAACACCAAAAGCTCTCTCCAGATATATTAAAACATCCTGAGTAAAAAAAAAAATTGCAACAAGAATCAGTTGGGAATTAAATCGACAGAATACAAACCTAGAACCAACAAGCAAAATAAAGTCAAGCAACCAGGAAAGTTGAATAACTAACCCCACACCACAATCTGCAGTTCATATCAGAACTATCTGAAGATATCAATTCCTAGTGTGTGTGCATGTATATATAAAAATGTATTTTTCATGCGCGCGTGTGGAGCTTACCCAGCTTCAATGAAATCCTAAAGAGTCAAACGAGTGCAGATCTGGACTCAATCCAATCATGTGCAATTTATTAGGCTCACCAGTCCAAGACAAACTCCACTAAATCATCAAGAGGTTTAGTTGTTAGCCTACAAGCTATCATCCAAGCTGCCACTCTAGCACACACGCGCACATGCACATGCACATATATCCATGCCCACAATACTCAAAATAAACTACTGGCCATGTGCCACAGCTTATGATATCACCACTCAATGCATTAAAGGTAATGCATATAGTTTAGCCTTGTGCATCTAGAACAAACTAGGGCATAAAGAAAACTTGAGTTGATTGGATTCCTCCATCAGACACATATATATAAACAATCTTACGAGAAGAATGTAAAAGCAGGGCCAGATCGTGCATATTTTTAAACAGAAGCAATTGATGACACAATTAGCATTAGAACTTACAGCAGATTTCTTTGCATCATGGCAAGCTAGCCCCACATCCAGCAACAGAAGGCAAATATTAAGAGCAGTTTTCTGCAAATAAATAAAGCACTTAATACAGCATTACAACTGCAGAACGATATTATTCTAGGTAAAAGATAATTTACCTCATCTATAGGTCCTCTATTTTGAAACAGTGGTTCAACAACAGACAACGCCTTTGCATATTCATGAAGATGGAACCAGATAATCGCCTACATAAGCCCAATTTCGAAAAAATAACAGCAGTCAAATGAAAGTTGTAAAGAAGATTTTTTTTTCCTCTGATAATTGTAAAAATGAAACAGTAAACATAGATAGCGTAACATACAATGTTTAAGGTTGCTACATAAGTGTCAAATTCATCCATGTAGAGAGCAGAAAATGGATGTGCCATTGTACTACTTGCTTTGGAACCCGAAGATGATTTATCTCCACTATTGCTTGCAGACTCCGCTTGTTCTGCGGATGCTCGAGCAAGCTCTTCACTTTGCTTCTGAACCAATACCAATAATAATAAAAAGTTGAAATAAAGAAAAAAATTTATCACATTGAAAAGTAACAGGTCTTGCATGATGCTGATGCTCACCTCAAGTATCAAAATGCTAAACCACAACTATAAATGTAAGCTATCATATTGATAAGGTTTACTATAATTCAGTATTAGCACAGCAACCCAAACCCAACACAACTGGCTCCCAATCATACTAAACTTTCAAATGGCACTGTGGTGCTCATAAGTTTCATTCCATTCTATATAAAATTTTAGGAGAACTGGGGCCAGAAGTACAAGTACCACAATTCATGTCTGATTCATCAGTTTCTAACTGGTGATGAAATAGACCAAAAAAAGAAATTCAATTACTATTATCCATCTCGAGAATGCCAGACCTTACCATTTAAATCGTGAGTAAGGTGATGGATAACAGATGACTTGTTACCTGTATTCTCCTCTACCAGAACGACAAGGACATTTGGCTTGATTCAATACACTGACAAGGACAATTAACTTGAACACTTTAAAACATAATCCCTAAATTAATAGCAAGAAATTCTAGCTTAAAGATCAAACACCTACTTGCTGGCACTTGGTAAAGGTCTGCTTACATAAATAGGCTTTGTTCCGCCTGCAAACTTTTCTCCTCTCTCAACAAAGTTTCTTCCTAAGTAACAAGTTTATCCAAACTACAAAGCAGGCATACTCTATAATACATAAGTGCACAAATGCTAACAAAACAAAAGATAAATCAAAGAGAAGTTTGCCTTAATCACTCATAAACACTAAAGAGCACAAAAAGAAAGAACCCTGCCCTCTAAACCCCTCAGGAACAGTCTATGCCCCGCAAACAAAAGACAATTTCCATGGCCACTAAATTCATTCAGTACCATTTAACATCAAGAGTTCAACAATGATAGAATAATAAAAAAGTTCTCATCAGCTTTCCACCTAGTTAATTTCTGCACAAAATGCGACACGGAGCTGTTCCATGACATATCATCTGCATGTCTATGTAGGTGCGCATTGAATTGAAAACAAAAGGGTCTATGTGAATGGGTAGAAGAAACAAGAAGATGAGTTACCTTGACGTCATTGAGTACTTCAAGCAACCTCTTAGGATCTGAACAACCATCTCTATAGAATTCCGCAAGTCCAATATTATGAAATATCTGATAAGAAAACAATAATACTAAAGTTACAACTAGCATGAAGATGGGTGATAAAAGCACACAACTAAAAGCCATTCATACAAAAAATGTAGAATTAAAAGGCAACACAATTCAGTCCCAAACTACATACAAGAGTGTTACAACTTCTATAAACCACTTATTGCATAAACAAACAATACTATACTTCATTTCCATTTGCCAAACCACACAATTAAACTCCGATTCTATTTGCAAATCATTTACACTATCAGCGATTCAAATTTTGATAATCGAGGATGTATGTCTTGACGACTTCCACTCGCATGTGCCGGAAATCGAAGAGTTCAGCCTATTGACGAAACAATTTTAACAACATACAAACCAATCAAGTGAAGAAATTTCCTAGTGAAACACTTGACTACTTAAAAATTCCGATATAATATTGACTCAAAAACAAGCAATCACTTGAGCGGAAGCCATAAATTGAATTCAAGCACACGAAAATCCCGATAAACAAATCGGAGATTGGATTTGGGAGAGAATTTACTTTGGGATCGCCGGCCTTCCTCTTGAGGCACTCGTGCAAGGCAGTGAGGCACTGATCGAACTTCCCTGACTGGAATTGCAGCAAGGCGTCCTGCGCAAAAGCCCTGGTGACGGACAAAACGGCGTCGTCCTCAGGCGATGAGGAGGAGCCGTCGCGGTTCGGTGGAGGCGCTGATGAGGAGGCGGCGGCCATTCGGGCGAATCAATCTGGAGAATTTGAATCGCCGGAACCCTAACGGTGACGGAAGGGATGGGGATGGGGATGGGGGAATGGATTTGGGGGTTTTGAAACCCTAAATCTTGAAGAGAAGGACACCTGTATGAGTTTGCTTTGCTGAAAATGTGTCTGATTTGCAGAGAGAGAATGAGAGAAGAGTGTGGAAAAGGATACGACTAGAGACAGAGAGAGAGTGGGGGGTTCTGATGAGCCTTCTTTTCGCTTTTGTTGGGTTTCGAGATTGTTTGTTTTAGCTCAAATTGGGCTTCACAGAGACTAATAGACTATGCTCTCTTTTTTTCTTCTTTTTTTTTTTTTGTGATTTTTATGAGTCAGAACCCTATTAATTTTCAAATTTTATTGATTTGCCAAAAAAGAAAAATGATTCAGAATAATTATGGATCTTTTTTGGCAATAAAAGTGTGTATATATATATATATATATATATTTGGTTGGTTTTCATAATCAGACACAAGTGTCTTGTTTTTATGACTAATGTATAGTAATGAACTAAGTTTCGGAAAAAAGTGGATCTTCATAAACATAAGCCATTGCGTGCTAATTAGCACGTTTGGTATTATTGTGTTGAATGACGTAAATGTTTATTTTGCATTTAGATTCAGTGAGATTTTATATGTTGTAGACACGATAAGAGTTTGATTCTTTTTTTTATATGCTCTATTAAGGAGAGAGTTGTACGGATTCTATTTAAACCGTTACACAAAGAAGAAAGTGAATCCGTAAACAAAAATTGTTATTAAATTTTAGGAGAAAAGGAAAAAGGACAAATATTGCTATAAATGAGTTATGTACATACAACACGTGGTTATATACAACATTCCCATCCCAAACATTTGGGATTCAGGCTTAGCTAGAGTGATATCAAACAGGGCAACTTAACTAATGAAAAAAGGCCTGCAGGAAACTGTCATGAAAGAAGCTACATGGTTCCTCATAAGTTCATCTTGGAGAGTCAACTATCTGTTCCTCAACATCTGCAAAATGCATTCTGGATTCCGGATATCTTCGCTGTCTTGCGAATCCTCATTCCCCTGTGAGTCCTCATTCCCTTGTGAAAAGTCGAGTGTTGTGTAAGTCTGGATACCAATGCCGTGTCCGCCACAATCCCTTCCCCTTCCTCGTTGTGCTCGTCTCACTTCCTTCTGACGCTCAGTGAGTTCCAACCTCTTCCTTTTCAAACTCGAATGAGGCATTTCCTTCTGCTCACTGTCTCTGGTATTCTCTACTAGTTCTACTCTTTTTGAGCCTCTATTGTGTGCTGTATTGACCGTGAATCTCGGTGGAGCAGTGATGGCTTCCGATTTAGATTGACATCTTTGAAGAGGTAGGCTTCTCTTGTGGAGGTTTATTCTTCCCTGTCTCCAGAGCTTGTCCAGGACATGGAGCAAGGTCTGAGGGTAATCCAAGTTGATCTGTTCGCCATATATGGAGTTCCAAAAGGTGATGGTTGGCTCTGAAATGGACAGTTTTGAGTGATCAAGAGTTTTCTCAAGGATAGAGGCCTGGAGTTTGAGAAATGCAGAATCAAAGACTATTGGAGGCTGACTTCGTCTTAAACAATTAAGCATTTCGGTCCATAGGAGTTCAAATTGATCACTGGTGCCCTCATCTTGCATTTTCTTGTATCCCAGCCACTCAAGCAGTGGACATGATATCATCTGCAAGTACAGATACAAAGTCAAACAATATAAGCTCTGTTGAAAGCCGGAAGGAGAATTCCATTTTTATCCAACAATAAGGAAAACATCAGATGAAACATTTGGAGATTTCAATATCCTGATCAGTAACCCCATTAGAAGATACAGGCATTAAAGCAACTTCTTTAGGACACACATGAAGGACAGCTTTCTTAGGATGGACACACTAATAAAAATTTCCTACACATACTGGGCTTCAATTTTTCTTCAAACAAACTGTTCAGGTTCTTCAATAAAAAGAACTGTAGACACTCATTTTATTTTAGTACCTGATTCGAGCAGATGTGTTTCACTTTATCCAATAACAACTATTAGCTGAAATTGCTTCAAGTTGGGAGAAAATGAAATAAGACACAGAGCACATGACATTATACTTAGAAGAACAAACCTCAAAGAAGGAAACAATATCTTGCTTCAAGTGAAGGGACCTGATGAAGAGTGCCAATGCAGAACATAACCTGCAACTTTCACATGAAATAGAGACATTGACATTACTCGAAGTGTACAACTAATAACCCAAACATGAAAGGTACAAAAATGCTTCCTTTCGCTTGGCTTACCTAGAGAACATAGGAAGACCAATTGGTGCGTCTGTTCCTATCTTTGTCTGCGACAGCTTCATATATCTGTATAATAATAACACATGAAACATGATAAGTGGAATAGGATGAGGCAAAGCATCTGGAGAAATAATCATGTGCATTCCCCTATTATTGCATTTAGTCCAAATTACTTTTCCTTTCACTAACAAAAACTTTGAGAAACAAAAGAAAATACAGCTCAGACATCTTATCTTAAAATATTTCAAGGCCATAAGATATAACTAAAACCACTTCATTTTCTTCTACCACAAAATAATTTGTTAAGACTTTATACTAGGCTAATAGCTGATAGTGCAGAAAAAACAGTTCACTTCAAATTTAAACACATGTAGAGTTTAATCATTACCACAGTTGATTGCTTGAGAAACATTTGCACCTACCTAATGGCCAAAGTCAAGCAGCCTTTAATGCCACTAGTGATCTTGTAATCATAGTAATGCTTGGTATTTCCATCAGAACTTGATTCTGAAGAACTGGAATTTTTCAGAATACACATAAAAGCATCACCATATAAGGAAATGAGATGAAGATCCAAATCCTTGAAGTTTAAGTGAAGCTCGTTAGTACATGTAAGCATGCTAGTATACTTGTCAAGGCACCTGTCCAATACAGAAACTAGAGCCTCAGAGAAACTGCCAACAATGATACACCCAGACAGTGAGGTACAGATAGAACCATAGAGGGACTTCCATAATGTGATAACTTGTTCAAGCTCAGTATTCATCTGTGGAGAAGAGGGGGTTTCTAAGGGGCATCCACTCATTGCTGACATAATGCCTTTCTGGGCACAGGAGCATACAAGCAGTGGATAGGACATTAGATGGCTCATGGCATAACAACCCTTACTCTCAGAGTCCATTTTGAACAATGAAAGATCCTTCACATCATTTATGTAGTTTTTCAGACTTTCTGCTATTGCTATCCACATCGTTAAGCAGCCTGGCCCTGTGTGCTTGTACAATAATTCAGTTGTGATAACGATACTTTCCAGGGGACCAAAAGATGATAACATAAATTTAAAATATTGCTGCATTCCCTGCAGAATGTAGTCAGCTTTGGACGTACTAAAAGTTGACCGAACCACCACAGTGAAATAAAGTACGCTTAAATAAACCATTGGCGAAACCATTTCCATATAACCAATAGAGCAGACACCTGATTTTTCATATCCAACGTCAGGAATCATTTGCAGGTTTTCAATATACTTGATGTTCAATGCCACCTTGTAAAGAGGGGATCCCATTAGAGTAGGTTCTATCACCTCGCTGACAGCCTCCATATACTGAAATGATACATGATGCAAGCCATTTCTGTCACTACCATCCAGACTTAGTTCTTCACACATATTTCTTAAGAACTTCAATACTGCATTCAAACACAACATAATATCATCATAATCGATGGACGACCTCTTGAACTCCTGTTCAACTCCTTTCAAAACAGCTCTAAATAACCTTAAGGGAGCATCATCAGCTGGAACCCTGTTATCATGGCAGACAGTTTGCCTTGATGGTTGATGGATGAGACTGTAGATCATCTTTAAATGAAAGTCCAACAGACTTAAATCCCATGGCAACCATTTAATAGGATACTGCTTCCATGAGCAACTGCTAGATATAATGGGAGCAATCATAGAGGTTTTGGCTGATAACTGCTGGCTTACCTGGTTACGTGGGTCATAGCCTTGAGGTTTACATTTTGCTGATATAAAATCATCAAGCAAATTAATGCACAGATCCCTAGCCCAGAAGCTCTTACCATCAGGATCAAGTTGAAAAGCTGCTTCAAAGATAGGGTCTACTACCAGGTTGATCATTGAAGAATCATTCAGAGAGGTATCAAGTCTATGTAATAGATAGCACCATGTGTTCAAGCAAGCCATGTGGACAGATACATCACAGTCACTCAACATGATGCCTATCAGTGGTGTCATGATCAGCCTTACGCTTTTCAAAGATCCAGTGTTTTGGGTGTCACCACTGTTTCCTTTATGTGTTCCCTTTTTTTGCGTACCATCATCCTCTTTTGCAGCATTTGTTGCACATGGTAATATCATTGGAGGATGAATAAGAGCATCAATAAGACCTTCCCAGGCAACCTGTGAAATCAGATATCTATGTTAATCTACAATATGGCATCTGAAAGTACTCTGAGACTAGTTAAACTATTAATGCTAGTAAACTGGGGCAAACTTTAACACCCCTGGCTTGTAGAATCACCAGGACTTGAAATGCATGGACCCTAGACATTCAAGAAACAGAGACAGAATGATTACTTGGGTGCCCAATCAACTCAAATGTATACAAAACCCACTCAATACTCAATAGTTAACAAGTTGATATTAAGTTTTGACTTGGACCTTAGTAAACTGAGATTAATTTAGCAGACTTATATTACAGAAAGTGATTTAGAATCCTTGCAAGTTATAAATGACTCTGAAAACTTTTTATACTTCAAAGGAGTATGACAAAAGTGATATCATATAAATGGAAACATTGCCTAATTTAAAACAGAGACAGATTGATATCTTGGGTGCCCAATCAACTCACATGTTTGCAAAACCCACTCACTACTTATAGTTAACAAGTTGATTTTAAGTTTTGGCTTGGACCCTTGTAAACCGAGATTAATTAGCAGAATTTATTACGGAAAATGATTTAGAATTGTTGTAAGTTATAAATGAGTCTGAAAACTCTGTATGCTTCAAAGGAGTATGACAAAAGTGATATCATATAAATTGAAATATTTCCTAATTTCAAACAACGCATTGTGAACTCTTTATAAATACCTGGGAAGCAATCTGAACTTGTGAGTCGTGATCTGAAAATGTTTTCTCAGGAATTTTCAGCATATCATTAATTAAATGTCTGTTCTTCAAGGCATGAGACCCTAGTAAGCGGATATACCATCCCCATGCTTGAATAGTTTGAACCTTCATACCACTGGTTAGCATATCGTGCATCATAGTGAGCAACTTTGTCTTTAAATCTCTGACAAGTACCTGGTTTTGGAAGATAAGAACACAAGAAGGAAGTTTATATGTGCATATACATATAATACATATTGCATACAACAGCATAACCCATTTATAATGTAATTTCATACAGCCACTCTTAATCTTAACCTTATCATCCATTCTGGAAACAACCATCAAGACAAGACTCAAATACAAAATAATATGAGTTTACAATGCATAGAATATTTTCTGGCCCTCTTTCACAATATAAATCGAGAACCTTATCTCCTGTCCCATATGTGTTTGTAAACTTTAAGACATGACTTTACCCATAGCTAGCAATCATATGTTTAATTAGTCCAAATCCTAACTTATGTCAGTGTTTTCATGATAGAGGTTAACCACCTGGACCAGAAGACAAAGATCAATAAAAAAAGAGGAGAGAATAGAAAGCGAGTACCTTGGAGAGATCTATTGGAGGGGGTATGATTGTGGATCTAATCTTCAACAGACACCTTTCTGACATATCCCTGTCTCTCTTATCAGAGCTAAGCAGTCTTCTATATATTGGAGGTGCCCATATATGAGACAACTCTCTCATGCTCTCACTTAAAAGAGTAGCTAGCTTAATGACAGCCTGTCATATTAGATATAACATAAGTACTGAAAACGACATTGTCAACCTCACTGTAACACAACCACAACCTTATATAGCTCATAAAATCACAAGACTTTTACAACCAAAACCTTTAATAATGCACAATACTTGCAAAAATTGCTGTAAACTGAGAATGTGATTGCTGACCGTACCTGAATAGCCTCAAAAGTTGTTGACAGAGAGCCAATGGGATTGTCAATGGCATGAACTACTGCGCGCAAAAGAGAATGGAAATGGGGAGCCAAAAGTGGTTCACTCAGCTGTTGTATAGATATGCACCACACTCCTAAATTACAAACCGACTGCAGTTACGAAATCAACAGGTTAACATACACATGAAAAGATGCCTCAAGTTCTATGGTAAATCCCACTGGATGGTAAAATTACCTTAATTTTCGTAGTTGTAATGAGTTTAACCAATGATTCCAAAACCAACTTCACATCCTCCACTGCGAAACAACCAAATCGGCGATCAACAATCAAAACATCTCAGCAATCACATCAGCTCAAGAAAAAAAAATTGCTTTAAAATTTGAAATTCAAACACTTTGGAAAACCATATGACTTCAAATTTTGTACCTGAAATTTCGGAACCAATGGCCGGATGGTATATCATAAAACCCAAACATTTCAATGCCTGCGCCGCACTGGAATCCAAAAACGAAAACTCAGATGAATTAAACGAACTGGAAAGGAACAGATGACGATCAATCGGAATCAAAATCCTTACATTTCTTCGTCGTCGTCTTGAATATCGGCGACGATCCAACGGAGAAGGCTCTGCGAGCTCAGCGCGAGTGTTTGAATCAGAGCATCGGAGGACTGTTGTTGAAGGTGTGATAGAGTGGAATAAGCGAGTGACTTGTTTGATTTGGTGGGTGAAGAAATTAGGGATTTGATTTCTTGGAGCTGGTCTGAGAGATTCGACATTGGTGTGGTGAGAGAGACGAGGAAGCGGGACTGTGAGAAAACCCTAATTTGGGATTTGTTGAGTTTTGGGGACGATTTTCGCGCCAAACCGCGGTAAAAAGGATGGGGTTAAGGAAAAGGCGGGTTGATGAAATTAGGGCTGAGTTTAGCTATTTGAATCGTTTTGTAAATTGTTCAAAAAAGGATAAATTAAATTAAAATTGGATAAAGCAATTATTATTTTTTTTTATCTATTTATAAATGAGATTTGGTTCAACCGTCGTATTTATTTTTTTATTTTTTGGAATTGGCGGTGAAATTATTCATATTTGATGGATAAGCATACACATAGAGAAATATAAAAGATAGAATCAATATCTAAGAATTAAAGGTGATAAAAATTCTTATGCGATACAAGTCATGAGTCATTCATGCTCGTCCTCTAATCAGGAATATAAACCCCTCATGCGAATATTAAATTGAGCAATCTTAAATCTTGACACTCTCTAAGCTTATGAATAACCTTTTCAATACCCATTTGGGGCATCTTATGTCTTCGACAATGACACCATATGTACAAAGCATGGTTCGCTTAGGTTAATCAGATTAATTACATGAAGGCAATTGATATAATCATTTCTTGCAAATTCAAGGACTGGTTTTCAAAGGGAGAAATTAAGTGATCAAATCGAAGCTATTTAGACATTGCAAATTTAGCTCTCCATGCAAAGTTTATTATTGTGAAACTGAACCAAAATGATGGTTTAGAGATCACAATCCTCGCCTTACAAACATGAAGAGGGTGATAATGTCTTCAATCATGCACGATTTATTGTATTAAGGTTGTCTTTCGAGAGTAAAGTGTGGCGTTGAGCAAACTCTCCAATGGCATGAATTATCTAGGGTGATTATGCACACGGCCACGCGTCTAAATTGTAAAATACTTTATTGAGTATAAGTATAAGAGCATCTCCAACAGTAGAATTTATTTTTTAGTTAAATTTAGCTAAACTTGTGAATTATAGTTATTGATTTAACAATGTTGCTCCATCAATGAGCTATTTGTAAGTGATATATTATGTTTCATCGAATCGTAAACTGACATGTGGACAAAATAAGAGAGAGAAATATAACTTTTGCTTTAGCTATGTAGGATTCTCTAGCTAAATATAGCTAGCCAATTTAGCTAAAGTTAAATATAGCTAAGCTATAGCTAGTCTGTTGGAGCTGAATTTTGCTTCAAAAATAGTTAAATATAGCTAAAAATTAAATTTAGCTATTCTGTTGGAGATGCTCTAAGTGTGTAAATAATTTTATTTGTCGGGTCTATCCCTTTCATAAACAATTTGGATGGTCAAACAATTTTTAAGGTTATTAGGGAAGAAAATCTTTTTAGCATTGAGGGTAGTCAAATCTAAAACATATTTGACCAAGAGAGTAGATTGCAAATTAGATGATCACCTAGGGTTGGCTTCGGGTCAGTTTTGCAGTTTCAAGTACTGAACCCGGAACCGGAACCGACAAGTTCAAATCGGTTCGGGTTTGCTGTTTTTTGTATCAAGAACCGATATAGAACCAAACGGACCATTCTCGGGTCAGTTCCTCGGTTTTTCGGTTCCTGCAAACTCCCACAATTTCATTGCAAGCGGATGGTTCAGAATTGGAAGCGGATGGGTCAGAGGAGCTAGCAGATGCTTCGGACATAGAAGTAGATCTCCAAGGTAGCAACCGTATGAGCAACTTCAATATTTCCTGGCATGAAATCAAGACAAGCAATATTGTGATGAATAGCTATAGTTTGAACAAAGAGAGAGAAACTGACATATGCAATTCAATTCCCATCTAACACAAAAAAAAATTCAAGAACCTTTTCTCTCTCTGCTTGTTCTCGGGTTCTGCTGTTCTGGGTTTTGCTCAATCACCTCTAAAACCTATAAAGAAGGCAAATTTAGTTAATTCCCGACTATTTGAACTGAAGCCTTGAATGGAAAAGAGGAAAGCTGCAAACTGCAATGAGTGGGAGAATTTGGAAAAATAGAGAAAAAGGGCAAACCTTTAAATTGCATTGGGAGAAATTGGGAAATCTGGTCACGAATGAAACTGTCAAACTTAATTGCACTCACTGCAGGGCTGGGTTCAAACGAATTAAATTAAAAGTCGTCAAATTTTACGGTAAAGAGTGATGTACAAACACAAATCGAAGATGAGAGTAGAGCAAGAAAAATGAAAGCTTACATTGAGCCATGGCCAATACAGATCGAAGATGGTTCATCAACCAAATCCCAGACAGGGCTGCATCAACCAAATCGCAGACGGGGCCGGCTGCGTCAACCAAATCGAAGACAGCAAGATGCGATGTTTCTGCCTTCTGGGTTCGTGATGTTTTTGGGTTCACTTCTTCGTGATGTTTGAGGGAGGTCGTCGGTTTTTCCGTCTGGCTTTGAGGGAAGAGTCGATCCAGTTGAAAAGAGTGAGGTCGTCAGTTTTTCCGTCTGGGCTGGAAGGGCTTCTCCTTTTTTGTTTCTCTGCTGGAGAGTGGAGACTAAGAGACAGAGAGAGTGAGAGTTTGAGGGAAGAGTCGATCCAGTCAGAGAGATAGGAAAAATAGGGTTTTGATCCAATGGATAGGAGATAACATCATTAAAATGGAAGGTTATGATCGCATTGATCACATGAGAAATGGTCTATTTTACAGAAATATGCTCGTTCCTAATATCCAATTATACACTGACATCTGTATTTCGGTTTCCAGGGGGGTTTTGAAAGCAAGAACAGGAACCGAACCGAGAAGACATTGCTATGAACCGAACCGAAAAAAATGTAAGTACATATGTTGTAGAACCGAACCAAACCGAACCAAACCGTGAATTTCGGTACAGTTCCTTCTGTTTTACGATTCTAAATCTCAGCCCTATGATCACCATAACAGAGGAAGAGATTGAAACTTAAATTGATTTTGGTGCCTTGGATTGCAAGCAAGGTTTCAAATTTCTCCCAAACTGTCGAAATTTCCGTAATTTTGAAGTACCGAAACGAAATCTATATGCTATATCATTTCCGTCAGGAGTTTCCAGAAATTTTCTGAAATTTTCCGTATATTTCTGTGAAATTCTTGATTTCTGAAATATCTACTCATAAAAAATATATTTAAAAATTTACACCAAAATTTTGTCCAAAATTTCTCTTAAATTTCTGTGAAATTTGTATATCACCAACAATAATTTTTTTACTTCATACTGTCATGAAGAAATATGAAATTTTGATTTATTTTTTTTTTGCAATCAAGTTGAATACAAAACGTCCAAAAAAAAATTGAATACTGTTAAAGGAAAAACATATTGTGTGTCTTCGTCAAAGCAACTGACGAAGAGGGAATCAAGAAATCAGTGATTACCATCAATCAACGCAATTACGGATCAATCAACATTTAGTATCATTAATGTAATCGATATTTCCGTTGTAATTCTATCCCTATATAAAGGGACTATGAAATGAAATGAGTAGACCAATTCCAATTGTTATTTTACTTTTACACGTTATCAGCACGCTCAAAGCAAATAGCCAAGAGAAAAAAAAAACTTTGTTTTCTAGTTTCCTTCTTCCTGCTGTCGAAAAAAAAAACTTCTTGTCTCGATCCCAGTCAAGAGCAATTTGCTCTTCGCACCTAGCCCAGAGCGATTTGCTCTCTGCACCCATCTTCCTCTAGCGAACACACTGCAACCCATCCCCGCGCTCGTCCACCTGTTGTTGTGCGGTCTCCAGCCTAGCCTGCACAGCCCGTGCGACCTCCCTGCCTGCACAGGCCTCTCCCCTTCACCTGCAGCAAAATTCCACGGCCGGTCAGACCGAGCCCTACATCTACCTGCACAAACCGAGCCATGCATCTGCCCACACAGACAGGAGCCACATCTGCAGCACTGGTCCCTGCAGCACCGCCTCCCCCTTGCACCAGAGCCTCACCTACTCCCCTTCACCGGAGCGTCATCTGCAGCACCGATCGCACCGATCCGCACACACGCCCGGCCTCCATCCTCTGGCCCATAAGAAGAACAGAGAACCAAAAGAAGAAGAAGACGCGGAGAAGAGAGAGAGAGAGAGAGAGAGAGAGAGAGAGAGAGAGAGAGAAGAAAAAAAAAGAACAGAAAAAACTGGGACCCAGCCCAAAGTAAAGAGTCGGCCCGAAAGAAAAAAAAACAGGCCTGAGGCCCAAGAAAAAAGAGAAGCAACGAAAAAAAAAAAGGCCCAGAACAAAGAAAAAAAACAGAAAAAAAAAAAACAAGAACAAGGCCCACTGCTGAAAAGAAAGAGGAAGCGGCCCAGTTTTTCTCAAGTCCAAAAACATTGCTACGCACGCTCGTGTACTAGGATTGTTTTATTTTCTCGACAACAAGTATGTTCTCTTTTATTTATTTATTTTCATACTCTGATATATTTTTATAATTAGACCTTTTTGAGCATGTTTAGATAGGTAATTTTGATCATTTTAAGCATGCCTTGTTATTTGTGTTTTACATGATTATGTTTAAGCATGTTTTAATTATGCTATGGTTTATACTTTATTTTGAACATGCCATATATATTTTTGTTATATATGTATTATGCAATTTTGAAGCATGTTTTGTGAATTTTATTTACGCTTATATAATTATTCCTAAGCATGCCTTCATATTATGCTATTGTTTTCATTTTATTTTATGTATGATATATTCTTGCTATTATTATGTGTAGTATATAATTTGTTGTATATTTATGAAATTTGAGCGTGCCATGTAGTTTATTTTTATATGCTATATTTAAATGTGCTATGATTATTTTTAATGCAACATATCAATTCCGTTTTGCCATGATAATGAAAATTCATGCGCATTATCCATACACACTTACTGTGATAAAGTATTTTCACATAGCATCGAAAACAAAATGTGACCATTACGAATCTTGGTCTTGAAATCTAATTCATATGTTTGAAAAATAATTCACGTGGATGTCTTTATGACTGTGTAATTTATATCTTCTCTCTTGTTTATGTAGATGACTGATCCAACTCGACCTGAATTTGACATCTTGGACTCATAAGGACTTGAGTACCACCGTTGGGTTTCCGATGTAGAAACTGCCTTTATGGCAAAAGACTACACTGCCACCATTACCGACTCCAAAGATGATGAACTATCAAATAAGGTGAAAGCAAATGCCTTATTGTTTCTGAAGCAACATATTGATCCTAGCCTACGCTCGGAGTACCTTGAATTAAAGACACCCAAAGAACTGTGGGATGCCCTTAAAGGACGTTTTGGGAACATTCATGACACCTTGCTCCCAGAACTAACCGTTCAGTATAATGAAATCTGTTTGCTTGATTATAAAAAGGTAAATGACTTCAACAAGGATATGTTGCGCCTCAAGGCACGTCTAAATTTATGTGGAAAGTAACTCAAAGAAGATGATATGATCCATAAGACTATTTCTACTTTTCCTACTTCAGCAATTATACTAGCGAACCAATATAGGCTGGAGTATGACAACAAAAGAATCACAACATTCAATAAACTGATCAACCTACTGCAAGTGGCTGAGAGTCATAATGAGGTTCTTTTAAACAATAATGCCAGGTCGGTTAGGACAAAGAAAATTTTAGAGACTAATTATAGCAAAGTGAAAGGTGGAAAGCAGGGCCGGCCTTGCCCATGGGCATTATTGGCGACAGCCCAGGGCCTAACATAGAGGGGGGCACCAGATTTTATCAATAAGATTTAATAGATGTAATATATATATATATATATGTGTGTGTGTGTGTGTGTGTGTATAGAGAGTGGAACGTAAAAAAAAATTCAGATTTCTAGACGCAAATCGCGTCTTTACTTCTTCTTCTTCTTCTTCTAACGCACAACGGCATATACAAAATTGATTATCCAAGCATCTCTTACTCTCTCCAAAGTCCCAAACCATGAAACCCAGCAAATTTTTTCTTTAAATTGGTTTCAATGGTTACTCAATTCTTCAGTTCATTCTCTCATCCATCACCCAATCTTTTTCCTCTCTATGTTTCTATTATTCTACGGTGATCATACGAATTTTTCAGCTTTCCATCGATGTAGGCTGAGGTCAAATCAAAATAGGTATTGGCTGTTCTTCAAATTTGATATCCAATGAAAATTTGGATATCAAAAGCCTTGTTACTTGTTTTTTGAGTTCTATTGATTTTTAACAACCTGCTCATTCATTGGTTTCAATTTTCAATATTAGGTGCAATTGGAAGTTTGAGTTGCAAGACAATCTCGATTAGAAAAGAAAGAACAAGAAGGAAAAAAGCAAATTCCAGATTTTCAGGTATGGTTCTATGCTCCGGTGTTTATCAATTATCATTCAAAGTGATTTCTGACAACCTGCTCATTCATCGGTTTTCAATTTTCAATATTAGGTGCAATTAGAAGTTGGATTCGCAAGTCAATCTCGATCAGAAAAGAAAAAACAAGAAGGAAAAAAGCTGATTCTAGATTTCCAGGCTAGTTGGGCAAGCACAAAAAATTTCGCCCTGGGCATAAAAAAGCTCAGGACCGGCCCTGGTGGAAAGAATCCCAATGCAAAGGGGGTTGGACGTATTGACCCATGCCCACGTGGTAACAATGCACCATGTGGCAAGGGACGTGGGGGTCGTGGTATGGGCCGTGGAGGCCCTCCCAATGTATGGAGCATAGATGGTGGTGTTGACCCTAATGGTCATGGAAACAAGGTGCAAAGGGCATCCAAGAACCCTTCAGTCAAATAGGATAGAGTTGGCAATGAACCATGCTATAGGTGTGGAGTCATTAAATTTGAAGTAATGAAATCAAAACCGAAACCGAAATTTGAATCCTTGATTGCAAGTATGAAAATATTAAGAGAAAATTTTGACTTTTTGTTTCTTTGTGTGATTGTTTTTTACGCGTATAGAATAATAAATCGTAAGATCGTGGATTAAAAATTAGTTAACAAGTTGATAGGATTTATGACTATATGACAATGATTCTCATTTGTCCAACTCAATCTTTTATAATTATTTAATTAGCTAACAAACAATCCAACTCTTTTTCTTCCGGTTTTTATCAATTTCGATTTTTAAAATTTTTAGCTTATAAAAATAGGTCACCAAAACCTAAAAACTTTAAGTTTGATAAATTTAATATAAAAAAATAATTCTAAGTCCGACTACACTCAAGAATTTATGATCATATACCAACAATTTTAGGTTATCTTTTCGTTTGGACTACAATTATCAAGAATATCTTGAACCAACTTGAAAACATTATTGCGTACAAACCTAGATCTTTGACTATTAAACTTAAACACAGATCGATCGCAGAGGTTATCATCAAGTTGGCAGCTGCGCGCATCGATCTCTCATTTTCATTAGCTAGATCGATTCAAAGAACAATTCCCAGACGTCAGAATCATATTTAGGGAATGATTCACATTTTCAATAATCGATTTACGTTTCAGTTTTAAATTACAGAACAGTTACCTATACAACGAATCGATACGTGTGCCACAATTCATCAACCGCCCACATTTCCATTTTCCATGTCAGTTTCTGAAGCTCAATACCCAGAATCCCGCTGATTATGCAGATTTTTCATAATAGAGTGGGGGCCCATTGAGGGCATACGTGGTTCACCAATGATTGTTAATCAATGACTCATTAGCTCTTAATCACTTGCCAAAAAACAAAAATATCACTTTCTTGATGCAACGGACGTGTGACTAAGTAATCAAGTTTTAGTTTAATTTCTATATCTTGACCAAAGCAAAGTAAATAATACGAGACGTCCGCGTGTTTTTATTTATTGGACGTAACGCGTAATTAATTACAACACACATACATACATAACAGTCATGATTCACATGGTTAGAATAGATTTTTTTATTTTTTTTGGATGTCGTCGGATGCAACATGATATACACACCAATCAACATCAGCAAACTAAGTACGTGGACACACATCTGCATTCCTTCCTTAAAAAAAAAGAAAAAGAAAGAAAAACCCGACAACGCATATGTTCGTTTGAAATTTTCGTATTGGTCGGACGTGGATCCGACGTGGAATTTCAATCCGTCGTCAATTTCTACTGTCAAAACCATGGCAGATACCCTCAAAACCGTCGGATGGATAAGCTCCTTGGACCCAGAGACCACTATTTCTAATTTACAGACTGAAACACAAAGAATATTGTAATCCAGATTTCAGTCGTTGGATCTTGCAAGCAATGGTGTCCAATCTGTGCTACAGGTCTCCTCCTCTCACTCGTCTTATAAATACCTCTCGCCCAATTCATCTTCCCAAATCAAACCTTCCTTCTCCAATTCATCTTCCCAAATCAAACCTTTTTTCTCCACTCCGGTTGACGCATACTCATTCGACTTCTGGTACCATTCTCTTCTGTTTTTGATTAGTTCGTTTTGGGTTTCTGTTTTAATTTGAGTGATCGGAGACCTGACGGACTTTGTGTTTTATTTCTTTGTTTTTTCATGCTTCAGAATTCGTAGATATCCCTGCATTAATCGAGCATTTCCGTTGTTGGCTTTCCAGGTACCTGAAAAAATAAAACTCATCCAAAAGTGTAAAATTGAAATTGTTTTTGAATTATGGAATTTACTGATTATTTGTAGTGAAATTTCAGAGAACCCAGAAGCCTTTACATACCAGAAAGGACAGCGACAGCCCGATGACGATTAAGCCGGCGGTTAGCGTTTCCGACGGGAAACTGATAGTGAAGAACCGGACCGTTCTGACCGGATTACCGGACAATGTGGTCGCCACGTCCGGTTCGGCCTCCGGTCCGCCGAGGGAGTCTTCCTCGGCGCGGCGTTCGAGGAGGGCAGCAGCCGGCACGTGACTTCTCTCGGAACTTTTCAAAACGGCGTGCGTTTCATGGCGTGCTTCCGGTTCAAGCTATGGTGGATGGCCCAGAAAATGGGCCGCTCCGGCCGCGACGTCCCTCTCGAGACTCAATTCCTATTGGTCGAGACCCAAGACGGGTCCCACCTCGAAGAGGACCAGGTCGTGTACGCCGTGTTCCTCCCTCTTATCGAAGGCCCCTTCAGGGCTAGCTTACAGGGGAACAGCGGAGACGAGCTGGAGCTTTGCTTGGAGAGCGGCGACGTGGACACCAAAGCGGCGTCGTTTAGCCACGCGGTGTTCGTTCACGCCGGGACGGACCCGTTCGCGACGATAACGGAGGCGGTCAGGGCCGTTAAGGTCCACCTGAAGACGTTTCGTCAACGTCACGAGAAGAAGCTCCCTGGAATCGTCGACTATTTCGGGTGGTGCACCTGGGACGCGTTTTACCAGCAAGTGACTCAGGAAGGAGTTGAGGCCGGCCTCAAGTCCCTCACCGCCGGCGGAGCGCCGCCGAAGTTTGTCATCATCGACGACGGGTGGCAGTCCGTCGCCGGCGATCAGGACAAAGCCGGCGAGCTACAGAGACTGACCGGAATCAAAGAAAACTCGAAGTTTCAACACAAGGATGATGGGATCATGACGATAGTGAACATTGCAAAAGAAAAATACGGGTTGAAGTACGTGTACGTCTGGCACGCGATTACCGGCTACTGGGGAGGAGTCCGGCCCGGAACTGAATACGGGTCGGTTCTGAAGTACCCGGATTTGTCGAAAGGGGTTATGGAAAACGAACCGGCCTGGAAAACGGACATGATCCGGTTACAGGGTCTGGGCTTAGTGAACCCGAAAAGCGTGTACAAGTTTTACAACGAGCTACACAGCTACTTGGCCTCTGCGGGTGTAGATGGGGTTAAGGTGGACGCGCAGTGCGTGCTGGAGACTCTCGGGGCCGGGCTGGGCGGGCGGGTCGAGCTGACCCGGCAGTACCACCAGGCATTGGATGCTTCGGTGTCTCGGAACTTTGAAGATAATGGGATCATAGCATGCATGAGCCATAACACTGATGCGCTGTACTGTGAGAAACAGACGGCGGTGGTGAGAGCCTCCGACGATTTCTACCCGCGCGATCCGATGTCGCATACGATCCACGTGGCGGCGGTGGCGTATAATAGCGTTTTCCTCGGCGAGTTTATGCTGCCGGATTGGGATATGTTCCACTCGCTCCACCCCGCGGCTGAGTACCACGCGTCCGCTAGAGCCATTAGTGGTGGACCTGTTTATGTTAGGTAAAGCTACAAATTCGTTTTTGTTTTTATTTTTGTTTTTGTTTTTGTTTTTATTAATTTGGTTTGGTTTTGTTTATAGTGATGCGCCTGGGAAGCATGACTTTGAGCTTTTGAAGAAGATAGTATTGCCGGACGGGTCGGTGCTCCGGGCGCGGTTACCCGGAAGGCCGACCCGGGACTGCTTATTCACTGACCCGGCCCGGGATGGGGTGAGTTTGTTGAAGATATGGAACATGAATAAGTACACAGGTGTAGTGGGGGTGTACAATTGCCAAGGAGCAGCATGGAGCTCACTGGAGAGAAAGAATGCATTCCACGAGACGAAATCGGACGCCATTACCGGTTATGTTCGCGGCCGTGACGTCCACCTCATTAAGGAGGCAGCCACAGATCCCGATTGGAATGGTGACTGCGCCGTGTATTGCAATCGGACAGGGGAGCTTGTGACATTGCCTCACAATGCTGCCATGCCTATTTCCCTCAAAGTGCTTGAACATGAGATTTTCACTGTCAGCCCCATCAGGGTTTTGGCGCCTGGCGTGAGATTCGCGCCTTTGGGACTGGTTGACATGTACAATGCCGGTGGAGCCATTGAAGACTTGAGATATGAGCAGAGATTAGTCTCTATGGAGGTTAGAGGGTGTGGCAAGTTTGGTGTGTATTCTTCAGAGAAGCCCATGAGGTGCTGTGTAGGGACTAATGGGGTTGATTTCAGCTATGATTCGGCATCTGGGTTGGTGACTTTGATCTTGGATCATATGCCTGAAGAGGGAAAAAGAGTACAACTAGTCGAGGTTGAGTTATAGGAAACTACTGTTAGGTCCAGTTTTTCTCTCTAGATTCATCTTCTGTGTAGAGGGAAGGACATTTAAACCATTTCTATTGTTGTGAGATTTATCAATAATTCATGAACCAATTACACTAATGCTCTATTGTCACTTAAGATTAGAATGCTAGAACTCCTGATGTAAACCATTTCTATTGTTGTGAGCTTTATCAATAATTCATGAACCAATTACACTAATCCTCTATTGTCACTTCAGATACTCCTGACGTAAACCATTTCTATTGTTGTGAGCTTTATATCAATAATTCATGAACCAATTACACTAATGCTCTATTGTCACTTCAAATTAGAATGCTAGAACTCCTGATGTAAACCATTTCTATTGTGGTGAGCTTTATCAATAATTCATGAACCAATTACACTAATGCTCTATTGTCACTTCAGATACTCCTGACGTAAACCATTTCTATTATTGTGAGCTTTATATCAATAACTCACGAACCAATTACACTTGTCACTTCAAATTAGAATGCTAGAACTCCTGATGCAGCCGAGTACCCGTAACCAAGAATCTAACGTGCACAGATTTGTATGAACCAATAAACCAAAGACTCAAACAGACATGAGAGCGTAGAAACCGAAAGTCTACATCCCATATATTCCTGAAAATTTCAGCAGATAAGCAAGCGCATATTCATGGGAGAATACTATATTATGCTCTGCATAATGCAGAATCTCACAGTATGAGGAGAATGCTTTAATATTTCACATACATGGGACAAAAGCAAATGGCAACCCAACGAGGCTTTCCCAAATTCTACATATGCTCAGCTTTGAAACCGCATTACATTAATAACATCAGAAATCTAAAACTAGGAAACTAAATGTTCATGTCCAAGCATACAATCACTAGAATTGGTACAAGAGATAACCTAATGGCGATTGGTGAAAGCAACTACATTAAAATGATACAGAACCTACCGCATGCATCTTTCTGGCTGGCATCGACCATGACACTTAACCGAAATTGTCTGTCCAAAAGAACCTATGATCTAATACTCCATTCTGACAACGGCATTTGAAACTGGTGCCGATCCATACTGCATCCAATCCTTAGCACATATAACAGCTTCCACCGTCTCTGGTCGCAAAGAACTCCTGTACTGATCCATCTCTTTGGCAGTGGTATCGAAAACAGAATCGGAAGAAACTGTAGATACCGGAATTGACAAAATGTCACGAGCCATCTTTGAAAGAGTTGGGTACTTCATCTTGTTTAGTTTCCACCAGCCTAGCACATCAAATTCGTGGACTCTAGGCAACAGAGCCTCTTCCAAATACTGATCAAGCTCCGACTTCATCTGTTGGCTGGTAGTCTCCATGATGTAGACATCAAAGTCTGTGAGTCCGTTGTCTGCAATGTTTCCTCCTTGGGAATCCTCTGTCCTAGTGTTGGATCCTGCATTTCCTTCTTCTGCATAAGTTGGTGTGAGAGGCAAAGGCAGTGTCAAATACTCATGAAAGAGCTCATGAATTCCATCATCAACGATCTTGATAAATGTTGGAGCTTCTTCACCATAAACTTTGTTGAAACTGAACTCAACAAGCTTCATCTTGAACCTAGGATCCATAACCACCGCTGTTGCCAATGCCAGGCAACAATTCTTCCAGTACTTTTCAATTCTTTCTTGCATTGTTTTAGTGAGGTCGCTCACAAAGGGATCCTCAGTTGTAATTGCACGAGCCAGGTCTGATTGAATTCTCCATACTTCATGGAAGAAGGTCACTGCAGTTGGGTTAGTTGTAGTAGTCAGGATGTTGGATGCATCAAAGATCAGTTTCAAATATGTACAGAGAGTCTCAACTTGCTTCCAATCTTCCATTGAGGGGGCTTGTTTGTAATCAGGATCTGATGTATCCAAGCATGAAAACACTTCCTTTAACTCAGAAGCAGCCACCAGCATTTGATATGTAGTATTCCATTGAGTTTGGTCATCAAGAGATATGCTCCTTTCACTTGGGACTTGAAGCTGTTGCTTAAGCTCCACAAACTTTTCCTCATGGGACTCTGATGTCTTCACATACTTGACACCATCCCGGACTTTTTTGACTACATCTCGCCCTGCCTCTAACACTTCTTTCGCAATATTGCTCAAAGTACGTGCAACACAATTCCCAACCAATAATTGACCATTGAGGATAAGTGGGTTCTTGATGGGGAGAAGAGGCCTTAAATTCTCAAGAGCTGCTTCACTCACTGGGTGATCAAAGGTGATGGAAAACAACTTGCTCTCCAAACTCCAGTCATGAAGGCAAACAGCAACAGCATGGCTAAGCACAGAATCTGAGTCAGGATAAGGTTCCATCACAACATTAAGGAGCCGCCTGTGCAACTTCCAGTCAGCATCAATGAAGTGCCCAGTAATAAACACATAACCCACACTTTGAGAGGAAGTCCACATGTCCAAGGTAAGGCAAATGCGTCCAGGTATGCCCTCAATAAACTTGTTAAGGTTTTGCTTTTCCATTAGGTAAGTTGCAACACAATCACCTTGGACAGTATTGAAGCTCACCATGTTAAAATGTGGCTGGAGATTCTGGACAAAAGTTACAAACCCAGGATGTTCAACCATATGCAGGGGGTAGTCGTGCATGATTATCATCTTTGCAATCTCATGACGGCAACGGTCTGGATCAAACAGAAACTGGGGTGAGTTAGCAGTTCGGTAACGCCGTTTTGGTGTATTAGAAGCACTGCCACCCCTTGATGCTGGGGTATATGGAGATGATTGATTCTTGTCCTGGTTACGCAGAAGTGCTGGGCAAGTCCCCTTAGCAATGTGGCGTTTGAGGTGGCTGGTACCTGCTACTTTTGAACCAGTACTATATGCAAAACTCTGTTTGCACTGCTTGCAACATGCCCTCCTACATCCAGGACTCACATTTTCTATGGTGAAATGCTCCCAGACTACAGACTTCTTTTTTCTCCGCTTGTTAGGATGTGCTTCTGGATTTGTCCCCTCAGTGTTTTCATAGGGGGTCAGCTCATTGCTTGCAAGGGTAACATCATTGTTTGCGTAGTGTGCGATCTCATTGTTTGCATACGGTGTGACCTCATGGTTTGCATAATCAGTGATCTCATTGTTTGCATAGTGGGTGATCTCATTGTTTGCATAGGGGGTGATCTCATTGTTTGCATAGGGAGTTTCCATCTTCTCTTCATAGTGGGTTAGAGTAAGCATCTTTTCTTCATCATGCATTGGCATCTTCTCTTCATCACGAGGGTCCATCTTGTCTTGAATAGGAGTACTCATTGGCTCGTCCACTGGAGTAGTCACTGGCATTTCAACTTGAATTGGCATCGGCTCTTTAACTGGAGTGGTAATTGGCTCTTCAACTGGAATAGTCGCTGGTTCTTCAATTGGTGTAGACATTGTCTCATCAACTGGAGTAGTCATTGACACATCCACTGGAGTAGTATCAACTTGCACGGTCACTGGCTCATCAACTGTAGTAGTCACTGGCTCTTCAACCGGATTAGTTGCAGGCTCTTCAACCGAATTAGTTGCAGGCTCTTCAACCGAATTAGTCGCAGGCTCTTCGACAGGATTAGTCACAGGCTCTTTGACAGGATTAGTCACAGGCTCTTCGACATGATTAGTCACAGGCTCTTCAACAGGATTGGACACAGGCTCTTCAGCAGGAGTATTAATTGGCTCTTGAACTGGAGTAGTAATTGGCTCTTCAACAGGAGCGGTTTTGTCTTGAATAGGAGTGGCCAACTTCTCTTCAACAGGGGTGGCCATGTTGTCTTCAGGAGTAAACTCCTGTATTCAAGCCATTTGAACAACAGTAAGCCAGTGAAAAAATCAAGAGAAATACAATAAAGGACCATTGCATAGAGAAGTTAGTAAATAAATTGAAGAAGCATCAACAAAAGAGTTTCTAATGTTGAGCCTTGTTATGCCATAGCATACAGATGCCCAGAATAATAAGATAAATATAAGCAATGCACAAAGGGAGAAACAATTGAAATTTCAAATGTGAAAGACTAAACCAAATTAAAAACAGCATAGTACTCGTGCAATGATTATAGACAATTGGTATTGAGAAGAAAAATCGCATACAATACCACTCCTATTGTAATAATGGTAACGAATGCAATATGCATGGTATGACATCCTTCTACAACCAGTTAAATGTGCACAATTAGATATGCATCCAAACCCACTGTAGCAAACAAAGACAACCATATACTCCATGCTTCAAATATCACCCTTTGGAAAAAGGACTGCTACAACAGATAATATACTAATTAATTGATTGATTATTTTTTGTATGAATACAGGAAAGTGACTGCAGACAAATGCAAATGAGTGTCTAAGCATCATTGCATCAAGCTTCCTAATCTATTTTTATCATGTGCACGAAAGACTACTATGCAAGCCAGTCTGCTTTCTTGAAAGTTCATGCACAGTTACAAGGACAGTTCTGTTTAGGCCTGGGCACGGGCCGGGACCGCATGTCAATTAGCTAGGCCCGGGACCAAGCCCATTTATTTCGGGCCGGGCTCAAATAAAGATTTTCAGTTATAGGGACCGTAAAGGACCGGACCAAATAGGCCCGGGCCGGTCCTGCCGGGTTTTCGGGCCCAAACGAAAAGAATTTCTCTTCGTGCGAGTCGCACCACCTGCCGGCTCACTATCATCACCGGCCTCAGACTGGCTGGAAGCCACCACCAACTCAGCCCCAATAACTGCAGCTGCTTCGGGTTCCACTTCGACTTCGGGAATTATCAAAATCGATTCTTCAATCCTACCACCTAGAAACAAATTGGAATCAGATAACCCCAAATCAATTACGACCCAGATCAGAATTGTCGATGTTTGAGAGAGAAAGAGACTTACTGAGACCTTTGGGTTATCGAAGAAGGGCAGAATGGATTGACTGGGTTCAAGGCTTCGACTGGGTTCGAGACTTCGAGGCTTCGATTGAGATCGACTGATTGCGACTGGGTTCGAGGCTTCGACTGGGTTCAAGACTTCGACTGCTTGGACTAGGATCGACTGATTGCGACTGGGTTCGAGGCTTCAACTGGGATCGACTGGGTTCGAGGCTTCGACTGGGATCGAGTGAGTTCGAGACTTCGACTGGGATCGAGTGGGTTCGAGACTTCAACTGGGATCGACTGGGATCGACTTCGATTGATTGTGACTGGGTTCAACTTCGATTAATTGCGACTGGGTTCAACTTCGACTGGCTTCAACTTCGATTGATTGCGACTGGGTTCGATCGGATTCGACTGGATTTGACTGGGTTCGAGGCTTCGACTGGGTTCGAGGCTTCGACTGGGATCGACTGGGTTCGTGGGTTCGAGGCTTTGACTGGGATCGACTGGGTTCGATTGATTGCGACTGGGTTCGATCGGATTGCGACTGGGTTCGAAGAACTGAGGTCAAGCCGACAAGTTTGGGAAAGGATCGATGTCTCGGGGATGGTTGCGAAAGTTTGTGTCTGAATGAGTGAATGTTGACTGAAGACCTGAAGTCACCACAAAGGCACAAAGGGAGGCTGAAATTAGGTTATTAATATCGGGCTTATCTTCGGGCTTTGGAGATTATGGACACCAGGGCCCGGGACCGGCCCGTTTAAAATGTCATGGTCCGGGCTTCTTTTTTTTTGTCTATTTTTTCCTCAAAGCCCGGCCCGGACCTATCGGTCCGGGCCGATCCGGTCCGGGTTTTCGGGCTTTCGGGCTAAAATGCCCACCCCTAGTTCTGTTAAGGTCATAATTCTGTCCTCAACTTATTCAAACTCTTAAATCTCAATTACTGTCAACAACAAGCCACTTATCTTGGTTTTTTTAACTAAAAAAAAATATATTTCTTGGTGAGAAAATTCTATTTAGCTGTGCTACAACTTTTTTGGTGGTAAATAACTTTTTTTTTTTTTTTGGGCTGGGGTAAAAATAAATCCTTATTTGGTCAGGGGTAAAAAAGAGTTTTACTACTCATGTCCAGAAAAAGTAAACAAAACATAAGATGCCCCAAGTTGGGCCCAACCAGACTTAAACGGGCTCATACAAGTTCAATGAACAAGTCAACCCAACCAACACTTCCAACTGCCTAGATCTAATACAGTCCATCAGATTTTTAAGTCCGTAGAACAATCACGAACTCTCACAGTTTCACCTAACCATGGATCTCACATGGGTCAGGTCAACTCTGGCTAAAACACACCAGAAACGGGCTAAAACTGAATCAAAATAAGTGAAACTCAACCAGATCAGATCTACAGAGTTTGAGATCGGAGTCCGGTCTAAACCACAAGCCCAGATCATACAGAAACTTCTTTAGACAATAATCATCTCCAATTCGAAAATGAAACGAAACCTTGAGAGCTAAAATAGCACACTGAAGAAATGAAAACACGAACACCAGAGCAGGTTCTAAAGGACTCCATGACTCCCAATTTCACCGAACAAACACAATATCACGATCAACAATTCACGCTGCGGAATCCAAAATTCCAGAATTCAAAGCTAAAAATCTAAAATCCGGGCGAAATTTTCATGAATTCCAAACACTCAAAATTGAATCAAACAAACGAAACACCACGAATTCCAAAAAAACACTTGAAGAAAAAAAATTGAACAAACGAAGAACACGAAAGAGCAGAAATGTTCCGAGTTCGGAACGAAATCGGAGACCGGAGTTCGGAAATTTTACCAGAGGCCGGAGGGAGGGAGGGAGATCGGCGTCGCGGCGGGAAGCTCGGACTCCGGGGGTTCGGGGCTCCGGTGGAGCAGGAGAGATCTAGGGTTTTGCAGAGAGGGGAGGGTGGGGGGGAGAGAGAAGGAAGAAGGAGATTGGGCTTGAAACCCGAGAAGGCTAATTGGACCGTGAAACAAAAAAATAGAAGTGGTTGGGACTTTTTGGGGGATAAGGTTTTGGGGGTCAGATTGGAAATAGAGGACTACGAATTCAATTCCTGCTTAATGTTTTTATTTTTTTTGGGCATTTGGACTTTCAGAAGGTCCAATAATTATTTTTATTTTTAATTTTTGTTTTTTGACGATGTAATTTTAAACCGAAGCGGACCACAAGCCAGCAGCCCACCCCCCCTCCCCCCCCAGTAGCGGCTCCGCTTTTTTGTTGCGGTACGTGCGAAACGTGTGTAGCCCACCGAATATCGTGGACTATTTATCGAGTAGGGGGCCCACATGGTGGTTTTTGCTTAATTCTCTCTCTCTCTCGCTTCCTCTTGTTTGGTTGGAGAGTCACGAGCCCAATGATGTGTCCCAAAATTTAGAAATTTATAATTTAACTCTGAATAGACTGGTGAGGCTAATGTTTTGAGCAAGTTTGTCATTGTTTGTCTTTGTGGAGGGTATAATGGGAATTAAAAATTGCTAAACTACAGTGGGACATTGTACTAACTAAAAGGGGGATGAACAATTGAACATGGCTAACAGCATCTCCAATGGGTTGGTTAAAAAGCTTGTGTCAAATTTAAATTTGAAGAATGAGGTGTCATGGTCATTTTTGACAATTTTTTAGTCCAATGGATTAGTTATATTTAAATATTATTTTATTATTTTTCAAAAAATTTATAACAAAAAAAAACTATTTTTTCTCCTCCTTTTTTTATCTCTTATGTTCTTCGCTCTTCTTCTTCTTTGCGTTTCTTTTTTCTTCTTTGATGGGCAACAAGCCAACAACAAAAGATGGACACCAGAAGTTCCATTACTTGAATATCCAAAAGATACACACTCCAATTACAAGCTCCTAGTTCATATACCCATATTTCTCAGTGCTATTTCGGTACTTTTGGATTTCATGGAGGTCGGTTCCGGGAGCGATGACGCTTCTTGACTCCGGCGGTTGTCGGAGCTGACTTCCAAGCAGCTTTGGTGGGGAGTTGCTTCCCCAAAGCTTTGCCGCCGGTGGATTTGCAACCGGTCCTTCGTACAAGCCACTAATCACAGAGAATCAGAGAAAGAGAAGACAATTTGGGGCTATAATTAGGGCTTTGATAGATTGGGGAAATAGTTGTTTCTTGCTGTTCTTGGAAAACCCAAGACATTAGGAAGTGGGTGTTGTTGAAATCTCTATCTTCTTCTCCTTCTTGATTTTGCTTTAGTCTAGAACTCTGGAATCTGGATATTGGGTACGAAGAAGAGATGGAATGAGAGAGATCAGAGATGAGAGAAGAGAGAGAAGAGAGAGGAGAGAAGAGAGAATAAAAAAATAAAAGACAGTTCTCTTTGGGCTGTCAAATTTGACAGAGCCTATAATATGTCTTTTGCCACGTTGGAATTGACACAAGCCACATCAGAATTAACAAATGGGTTAGAGTAAACAAATATGTCAAAACTAGCTGTTGGAGTCTCTAGGTGGCAAAAGACTAATCCATTGGAGATGGTCTAACTGACCTTATTGTTCTACTCAAATATCGGCACGTGAAAAGTATTGTAGGAATTATTTTCGGTTTAATTTATTTTATTTTATTTTTATAAATTGAAGATGTTAGAGTTATAAGCCTAATGATCAAAAACACGTTTGGCGTTTGAAAATTATTGTGTCCGGTTAATTATAATTAATAACGTGTTAGTATGATTGATCTAATAAGTCGTGATAAAATTATGTGTTCAAAAATATATTTCTTGTGATTCTTTTCGGAAACAATGGGGTCCTTCAAGGCCGTTTCTCAGAGTAGAAGCAGCAAGTCTTCATCCAAGTTTCTTCCGTGAGAAGTCCTTTCTTAGTGAGAGACAGTTAGTGAGAGAGACTCTATCTTTTCCCACCTTGTTTTTTCTACCCTGTCCTTAAACAACCGCTACCTTTTTCTTCGTTACCTTCCTTAAACCCAACACGTACACATCTAATCCAGATCACCCCTAAACCTTCAACACACCACTAAACCTTAACCCTCCATCTCCTTCACTTACCTAGTTTCTATTTCAGTTACCCTTTATGTTTTCTCTAAGACTCTCTGGAATTTTTTGTATGCCATCTGTTACCGGTGTTTTATTTGTAGTGGTAAAATTATTGTTTGACGCATTTTGCTGGATGGAAGATCTCGTGGGAAAGTTTGCCAACCGCTTTGCACTCACTGATGAGGAGAAAGTGGAGATTATCTATGAGCTCTCAAACCAAGCGAAGCAAATCAGACACCTTCTTGTTGCCCAAGCCTTGACCAAAAAACCAATATGTAGGAATGACTTACTGCGGACATTCAAATTGCTTTGGAGTGAAAGAAATCTGAAAGTTTGCGGACTTGGGGATGGAAGATTGATTTTCGAGGTGTCCTCTGAAGAGGCCATATCCATGATTCTGCGGGGTTGCCCCTGGCATATCAACAATTTTTTACTAATCTTGGCTGATGCAAACAAAGGTGTTCCTCTTTCAATTTTTCCACTCACTTCGGAAAATTTCTAGGTTCATGTATATGGTTTGGAGCCTGATGTTATGACGGAGGAGATCGGAAAGTTAGTGGGTAGCTGCCTTGGTAAGTACGTCTGCACTGATCTTGAGGAGGACTGAATTTGTTTGGCGGAAGACTTGAGAGTTAGGGTTGGGTTGGACATCTCCAAACCTCTAAAAAGGATGCTCAAGATTCGAATTAATGGGCAGTCCAAGTTTTACAGGTTGGGGTTTGAGAGGCTTCCAAATTTTTGTTATATCTGCGGTCATTTGGACCATGTGGATTATGATTGTTGCAAGAGAGATAAGAATGTGAAGATTCGTACCCAACACCAGTTCAGAGATTTCTTGAGGGCAGAGCATGAAGGCACAATCTTCAGAAGTCAAAAACAATCAAAGTTCTTTGAGCCCATGAAATCGACATGGTCCTTGAAGGCGTCGGACTTTGTCGATATTGTTGTCGGAACAGTGAGAACCAGGGAAGATTTTGAGATGGGAAGCCCTATGGTCCTTGATTCTCGTGGGGAATCTGACAATGCCAACCCCTCATGCATATCTCTATGGGATGTCGTTGTCACTTCAGTAACCAAGCGCCGGAGGTTTGAAAAAGTAAGCTTTCGTGTTGGGAGGGAGAAAATCATCACTTCCCAAGACTAGCATCTACAGAACCTCACCGACCTTGGAACCTGGCATTGGCACTTGCAGTGTTTGTAGTACGTTGCAAAAGTCAACTAATTGTCCTAATTCTGAAGTGGGCGTTAGAATTGAGGGTGTGATGGTGGCTGGGGGGACTATTGAGTATTCTGGGGCACATGAGACTTGTGTTGGTGAGAGTGAAATGTCAGACCTGGGGGATTGGGCTTCGAAGTGGAAGAAAGAAGAAGGTTTCCAACCTTGTGGGACCAATGTGTCCAAGAAGTGGAAAGCACGCGCCAGAGAGTCAGAGAATGTGATATCTGGGCCTGGATTTGGGTCTTGTGTGGGCCTAAACAAATCTCTCTGCGGGGTTTCAAGCCCTTATCCACCTGGTAATACCCTAAGATTTGTTGACTGTTCTGTTCATGAAACTCTGTTGGACTCTACTGTTACAATTATTGATGCAAATACTGCTGACACCGTGATGGGTTCCGGTCTTCGAACCCATCACGAGCAATGTTAGTTTTCTATTGGAAAGTTCGGGGGCTTGGCAACCGTCGAACGTTTAATGCCCTAAAGACTCCTTAGGGTGAAGAAGCCTAATCTAATCTTCATTATGGAGACTAGAAAAACTATACATCAAATGGATGGTGTATTGAAAAGTCTGGGAAACTATGGTTGCTTTATAGTCTTAAGTCTACAGAAAGATGAAAAAATCCAGCTAGAGGTGGGGGAGGGTTGGCGTTGCTTTGGAGGTTGGATTGGAGTGTTAGCATTCTTTCTCATTCGCAAGGTCATATTGATGCAAGAGTACGTACTACCTCCCATATTCGATGTCGATTCACTGGTTTCTATGGAAATCCCAAGCTTAGAGATCGAAAACACTCTTGGGAGCTACTTCGTAGATTGGGAAATATCAGCAATGAACCTTGGCTGATTGGGGGTGACTTTAATGAGATTCTTAGAGATGAAGAAAACAGCGGAGGAAGATCTAGATCCCTTAGCTAGATGTTGGATTTCAAGAAGCTATTGATGACTGTGTTTTGAGGGAAGTTTCGTTTGTGGGAGCTCAGTTTACTTGGGACAACAAGAGGCAGGGGGAAGAGAATGTGCAAAAAAGATTTGATCGAGCTTTTATGAATGAGGCTTGCCTTAATATTTTTAACCATGTTCTGGTTCGTCATCTTGCCTCAAGAAACTCCGATCATTTTCCCTTCATTATTGAGCTTGGTGAGCGATCAAGAATTTTTTGCTGGAAAAAGAAAAAAAGGAGGTTTTTCTTGGAAGAATTTTGGTCTGAACAATTAGATTGTGAGAAAATAATCAGAAGAGTCTGGGACAGTGGTGGAGGATTCACTCAAAAGTTAAATAGATGTGCAACTGATCTATCTCATTGGAACAAACAGTTGAGTGGGAGTATTCCAGCAGCTATCAACAAAGTGAGAGATCATATGGAAAGATTACAAGTACTCCCTTACTCTGACCATGTGGATTTGAAATTGAATGAGCTCGGAAAGGAGTATGATGATATACTTGATAAACAAGAAACCCTCTGCAAGCAGAGAAGTAGAGTTTTGTGGTTGAAAGGTGGAGACAAAAATACCAGATTTTTTTCATGAAGCTGCCAAACAAAGAGGAAGGAAAAATGTTATTGAAGGGATTATGGACAATGATGGGGTCTGGCAGAGACATGAGAACGTTGTTGGAAATGTTTTTGAATCTTATTTTTTGGAGTTATTCAAATCTGATTATTCTGGTACAGATCCTTCTTTGCTTTCGGCTTTAAGACCTACTGTGGATGACTCTATGAATGAGGCATTGTGCAAACCCTTCACTAGAGTTGAAATTGAAGAAGCCCTTAGGCAAATGTATCCCACGAAAGCCCCTGGTGAAGATGGAATGCCTGCTTTGTTTTACCAAAAGTACTGGGAGATAGTAGGGGAGGATGTGGTGTCCACTTGCTTGAAAGTTCTCAATGATAATGGGAGTGTCAAAAATCTTAACCATACTCTTATTGCCCTTATTCCCAAAACAAATCATCCAAAAACTGTAACGGAGTTTAGACCGATAA
This sequence comes from Rosa lucieae, assembly GCA_024704745.1. NCBI lineage: Eukaryota > Viridiplantae > Streptophyta > Magnoliopsida > Rosales > Rosaceae > Rosa > Rosa lucieae. The sequence goes on from CM045493.1 coordinate 2,054,737, forward strand.
GCCTTTGTAATGTCATCTACAAATTAATTTCCAAATCCCTTGCCAACCGACTTAAAACTGTTTCTACCTTTGATCATCTCTGAGTTTCAAAGTGCTTTTGTCCCTAAGCGATTGATCACGGACAATATAATTGTTGCCAATGAATCAATTCATGCCATAAAGAGGAGGGGGAAGAATCGAAGAAAAAAAATGACTTTGAAGCTTGACATGGCCAAGGCTTACGATAGAGTGGAGTGGGGTTTTTTGGCTAGTGTGATGGAGAGATTGGGGTTCAATGGGAGGTGGATTGCACTTATGATGGATTGTATTTCTACGGTAACTTATTCAGTTATTTGTAATCGGGTTCCAAGAGTTTCGTTTGTCCATCTAGAGGCCTAAGACAAGGAGACCCCCTCTCCCCTTATCTTTTCCTTATTTGTGCGGAGGATTTGTCTGCCTTACTTAGAAGGGAAGAGGCATGTGGTCTAGTTCATGGGGTGAAAGTGGAGAAGGAGGCTCCCCCAATTAATCACTTATTTTTCGCCAATGACAGTCTCATTTTTGGGGATGCTTCATTGGAGGAATGCAAGCGCTTGAAAGAAGTTTTTTCTTTGTATGAAGCGGCTTCCGGACAAAAAATTAATTATGGGATATGTTATCTCGTTTAGTGCTAGCACAAGTGATGAGGAGAAATTAGCAATTGGGGAGGAGATAGGAATTAAAATTGTAAAGTTCCATGAGAAGTATCTTGGCCTTCCTACAATTTTGGGGAGAGAAAAAAGAAAAATTCTTAGAAGTGTGAGAAGTAGAGTTCAAAATCGGGTGGAGAAGTGGCACAACAACTTACTTTCAATGGCTGCGAAGGAGGTTCTGGTGAAAGCAGTGTTACAGGCCATTCCTACCTATGCCATGAGTGTGTTCAAATTTCCAGTTGGGTTGTGTAATGAGTTAAACTCAGTTGTTGCCAATTTTTGGTGGGGGGAAAAAGGAGGAAAATGAGTGCATTGGAAAAAATGGGATGCTCTATGTGAACCAAAAGAGATGGGAAGGCTTGGTTTTCGAAATTTTGAAAGTTTTAACCAAGCACTGGTGGGAAAACAAGCCTGGAGATTAATTGAGTTCTCTAATTCACTTGTGGGAAAAGTGTTAAAGGCTCGTTATTTTCCTAAGGATTAAATACTGGTTACTCCCTATAGTTATAGGGTTTCGTCGTTTCAGTTCCTGACCTTTGAATTTCACCTAAAAAGTCCCTGAACTCTCAATTTCCTCCCATTTCGTCCATGCTGTCAAGCTCCGTCCAAATTGCCCGTTAAATTGCTGACGTGGCATTTCTCACTCATTGAAATGTCTAATTCACCCTTACTTAATTTATTTATTTTCTTCTCTCTCTCTCTTCTGTTTTTCTTTTTTTCTTTTTACCTTTTCTTCTTCCATCTCTTTCTTCCTCTATTTATCCGGGTCGCGTAGGTCTTTGAGGGGGAGGTGGAGAGAGCCAACTAAGGGTTTGGGAGTGTCGGAGGGTTTGGAGTGGAAGATTTCAAGGGTGAGGAAGGAGTCGTGGAGGGAGAAGGAGAGGGGGGGGGGGGGGGAAGTGAAGCGCACATTCCAGACTGGTCGGGTGGAGCTGGAGTCGTTGGATTTGGTGGCGAGGAGGAGGCCGGGGTCGACCCAGAAGACGGCGTAGGGCTTGAGGTCGTCGTTCTTCCAGTTGACGTTCTTCAGGTGCTTGGCGGAGACGATCGTGAGGTCGAGATCGGGAGGCTTCGGCGGCGGAGAACAAGAGGAGGCGACTAGGCGCTCTCTTAAAACTTATAAACCAAATCGACGAAGAATCGAAGATAAGGTTCTTGGGTTCAAAATGAAAACGACGATACGCCCTCTCTCTCTCTCTCTCTCTCTCTCTCAGGCACCGCTGCATGGGCCCTCTATTCTTAGCCTCTCTCCCAACCGGTGACATTGTTGATTTGCTGCCTCGCTGGTAAGTCGAATTTTTGGGTTTTAGACTTTTAGTTGATTTGCTGCCTCTCTCATGAATCATGATTCTCACAATCTCACAATTTCTGGGTTTACACTTTTCAGTCGAATGCTCGAACTCTTCACTCTTGGTTTGCTCTCTTTGACTCTTCCTCAAGCTGTGATTCTGTGAAGCTCAGTGACTCAAGCTTGGAGAAATTTTGGGTTCAATTTCTGGGTTCAAGCTCGGTGATTCTTCAAGCTCAATTTCTGGGTTCGAATTTCTTGAATCTCTTGTGAAGTTGCTGGATTCAATTAAGTTTCTCATTCTTAAGTTTTTGATTTTGGGCTATGGTGTTTCTGGGTTCGAGCTGTTTTGGATGACTTTGCTTACTGTATCTGTTTTGAAATATCAATATTTGGCCTTTGTATGTATTTTGGATGTGAATTGAATCAATTGATTAATTAATAATTGAATTACATATGTTTTGGCCTCTATGAATGAGAATTGAATCGATTGATTGATTGAATTGCATATTTGCATCTGTTTTGGCCTATGTGAATCGCCTCTGGAAGTTAAAGTGAATGTTGATGATGTTGTGGAGGTAGGTTCGAAGGAGGAAGAGAAGTGGAGGAGGTTGAGGGAGCAAGAAGTGAAGATGGAGAGAGCTGGGTTTGTTTTTGGAAGAAGAAGACAAAGATAAATAGAGGAGGAAGAAGAAGAGGTTAAAAAAAAACGAGAGAGAGAGAAGAAAATAAATAAATAAATAAAAAAGTAAGTGAGGGTAAATTAGACATTTCAGCGCGTGAGGAATGCCACATCAGCAATTTAACGGGCAATTTGGACGGAGCTTGACGGTATGGACGAAATGAGAGGAAATTGAGAGTTCAGAGACTTTTTAAGTGAAATTTGAAGGTCAGGGACTGAAACGACGAAATCCTATAAGTATAGGGAGTAACCAGTAATTAACTCTTTTCCTAACCATTCTTTCTTGCAGGCAACTATTGGTAATTATCCATCGTATGTTTGGCGATCTATTCTTTGGGGTCGTGATCTTGTGGTGAATGGATGCATCAACAGAATTGGTAACGGCAGGTTGACGCGCATCTACGATGACAGATGGATTCCCAAACCTTCCCTCTTCAAAATTTGGAGTCCTAAAGTTCTTCAAGATGGAGCACTTGTGAGTGATCTTATGCTCCCTGATGGTGGATGGAATTTACCTTTAATTTACTCCTCTTTTAGCCATGATGAAGTTGATATCATTGTTAGTATTCCTCTTGGAGACAGAAGAAACGAGGATAGTCTCAGATGGTTTTTCGAAAAAAATGGAAAATATTCAGTTAGATCAGGCTACAGATGGATGCATCAACAGAATTGGTAACGGCAGGTTGACGCGCATCTACGATGACAGATGGATTCCCAAACCTTCCCTTTTCAAAATTTGGAGTCCTAAAGTTCTTCAAGATGGAGCACTTGTGAGTGATCTTATGCTCCCTGATGGTGGATGGAATTTACCTTTAATTTACTCCTCTTTTAGCCATGATGAAGTTGATATCATTGTTAGTATTCCTCTTGGAGACAGAAGAAACGAGGATAGTCTCAGATGGTTTTTCGAAAAAAATGGAAAATATTCAGTTAGATCAGGCTACAGGACAGCATTGGATATTAAAATGAGAGAAGAGTCAAGGGGTAATTGTTCAAGAACAAATGAGAAAAAGAAATTATGGAACACAGTTTGGGATTTAAACCTCCCAAACAAAATGAAGTTGTTCTTGTGGCGTGCTATAATTGATATTCTCCCATGCTCCTTAAATCTTCAAAGGAAAAAGATTAGTGGCACTGCCCAATGCATTAGGTGTGGAGCAGTGGAGGAATCTGCCCTTCATGCACTTTCAGAATGTTCTTTTAGCAAGAAAGTTTGGAAGCTTTCTCTTTGGAAGAAGTCTGGGAAGCATCACAACTCTTTTCTCCATTGGTTAGAGCATATCATTTATACCAATCCACTTGAACAAGTTGAATTTTTTGTTGTAATTTGTTGGCAGCTCTGGAATGAACGAAATTCAAGTTGCCATGGAAAGGTAACGTGCAAAAATATACCAATCCACTTGAACAAGTTGAATTTTTTGTTGTAATTTGTTGGCAGCTCTGGAATGAACGAAATTCAAGTTGCCATGGAAAGGTAACGTGCAAAAATCCTTGCCTTATCATTCAACAAGCTCATCACATTACTGAGGAGTTCTTTGCTGCAAACCATAAGCACATTGAACCAAAAGTGAATAGAAGTTGTACCTGGTCAACCCCTGCAATTGGAAGGTACAAATTAAACTCTGATGGAGCTTTGGAAAACAATGGTCAAAGAAGAGGGTTAGGTGCAGTTATTCGGAATGAGTTTGGCCAATTAATGGGAGCGATTGCTCACCCAATTAGGGGTCACTTCTCTCCTTTAGCAACTGAACTTTTGGCACTGAAAGTGGGCATTTGTTTTGCTATTGAAGTGGGTATTATTCCTCTTGATATCGAAGTCGACCGTAAAGAAGTAGCTTGCCTAGTGAATTCTGTTGAACTTTGTTGGTCTGAAGAGGGTACTTTGGTAGAAAATATCAAGACTCTCATGCATGCCTGCGGTACCGATAAGGTCGTTTTTCAACCCAGAGAATGTAACATGGTAGCTCATGGTTTAGCTAAGTCAATTTTGTATGAAAATGCTAGTCTCTATTATATAGAGGAAGGGCCGGAATGACTAATGAAGTCGATTGATTCCGACTTACTTAATTGTAACCTTTCTTCACATCAACGAATGGTTGCTGATTTGGTCCCAAAAAAAAAAAAGTTTCTTCCGTGAGAATATTAGCAGATAAAGTAAGCATATTCATGGTTCATTGGGTTGGAGTTTTCACACTACTATCTCCTATCAAACAAAGCATGATGCGCTCTTCTCAGTTCTCACATCAACAAAGCATGAGGAGCAAAGCATGGCCTAATTATCAATTGTCACATATATAAATCCAATGCATCACAATTCTATTTTTCAGCCACCAAATCATATGCACATTTCAGAAACAGCATATGAATCCAAAACTAGTAAACTATCCCTCAAAAAAAGATTAAAAATTTCAAAGAATTTTACTAAATATTGATGTATCATGCCTAAGCATAGAACTACTTAGAAACCTAAAGGTGATCCATACTGCATCCAATCCTTGGTACATATCAGAGCTTCCACGGTTTCTGCTTGCAAGGAACTCCTGTACTGATCCATCTCTATTGCCTTGGTATAAAAAACCGAGTCACAAGGAACTGTAGATACCGGAATTGATAACTAAAATGTCACGAGCCATCTTTGAAAGAGTCGGGTACATCATCTGGTTTAATTTCCACCAGCCTAGCACATCAAACTCGTGGACTCGAGGCATCAGAGGCTCCGCCAAATACTGATCCAGCTCTTTCTTCAAATTCTTCATGATGAACCCATCAAATTCTTCTGCATATATAGTTTGGTGCCAGAGGCGAAGGCATTGTAAAGTATTCCTGATCGATAGAGCTCGTGGATTCGATCGTCAACCATCTTGATACATGTTGGAGCTTCTTCTTCGCTATAAATTCTGGTGAAACTAAACTCAATATACCTCATCTTGTACCTCGGATCCATGACCACTGCCGTAGCTAAAGTCAGGCTACAGTTCTTCCAGTACCTATTAATTTTTTCTAGCATTGTTCGAGCAAGGTTACTAACAAAGGGATCCTCATTGGTGATACCACCAGACAGATCTCCCTGAATCCTCGACACTTCATGGAAGAGGATATTTGCAGTTGGATTAGTTGTAGTAACTAGGATGTATGCTGTATCATAAATTGGCTTCAAATGTGCACAGAGAGTCTCAACTTGCTTCCAATCTTCCATTGAGGGGGCTTGTTTGTTGAATTCGGCATCATACGTATCCAAGCAAGAAAAAACTTGCTTCAACTCAGAAGCGGCCACTAACATTTGATATGTGGTATTCCACTGAGTTTGGTCATCAAGAAATATGTTCCTTTCACTTGGGACTTGAAGCTGTTTCTTAAGCACAAGAAACTTTTCCTCATGGGGCACTGAAGTCGTCACGTACTTGATGCTGTCCCGGATTTTCTTAACTATATCATGGGCATTCTCCAGTAGTACTTCTTTTGCAATGCTGCTCAGAATGTGCGCGAGGCAATTGCCAGCCAATAGTTGACCATTGAAGGGAAGATGAAGATTTAAACTTTCCAAAGCACCTTCACTCATGATATGCATAACAGGTGATGGAAAATAAACAACTTAAGAGAGTTAGTCATCGGTTACTTGAGTGGACAGATGTCAAATTCTAAGGTTTTGTGATAGAATTGGCACATGGAAAATGGGGGATTCATATTTGCTCAACATTTTTATCACCACCCAATTAAAACTTGTCAAGTCATGTAGAATTAATTTAATATTTAAAATTTATTTGTTAATAAAACATTATGATTAACTATAATTATGCTTTATAATACATCACAGTTTTATATTGAGTAGTGCTATCACCACCCAAGTATTGGTGGTGAGCAAAATTTGAATCCGAAAACGGAGACAGCAGATCCTCTCCCGAGTGCCGCCGTGCCATCTTGAGTTGATTCATTACCATATCTGGGCTAGAATAATTTTTAATTTTTTTTTTTATTATAACCCATTTACTAATGTTGGGCCAACCTCTCATGCAACGTACGGCGTACATAATCTTAAAATGAGTTCCTGGAATTTCATCGGTGCTTTTTTGACAAAATAGTTATATAAACAGCGTTATATTGATATGAAAATTGTTAAAAAGTATTCAACACATATCGTGTCGATTAAAGTCTATATGGTTATCCACTTATATCCTAGTCGCTCGAGTTCATCGATCACATCATGTCGAATCGTCGATAATCTATGATTTAACTTCATTAAGTTTGGTAAACTTCCACACTTAGGATATACCTAAACCTGTTTGACGCGATGGTGGATGACAATGCTCAGACTTATTACTCGAATTTGATTCAGCATGTGAGAGGAGACAACAGAAGAAGCCTGGTAGCTAGAGCAAATGAGCCGTAGAGATCTACTTGTTTGCCATGCTTGATGGGAAGCCACAGATGGAGGAAACACACACACTCTGGGGTTTTCTAACCTGAAAAAGAGCCGAAGTATCACCTTTTTTTTTGGTCTGGAAATAACTTCATTACGCCAAAAGGCAAGACTAGTACACTGAGGAGCAACTAACTGAGAAAACAACAAGAAAGAAATTGCAACAACCAACTAAAGCAACTAAGAAGAGAAAAGAAACAGCAGCGCCTCAGAGGCCTGGGTCGATTCAACAATACTTGAGGGCGGAGGACCAGGTAGGCCATCGTTTCTCAAGATAGAGAGCAAAGAGGTTGGAGGCCTATTGGCCCAATCCTGGGAGCACAACCCCAACTTAGCTAGCTTCGCCGCTGCATCTGCAAGCCGAAGTATCACCTTAATTTCGGAGAGGAAGAACTGCAAAGTAGTACGTGGTTCTGCTGAGAATAATGTTACAAGGATCCTTGGTGTGGAATGTAATTACTAATTAATTAGTGTGGGTTTTTCAGGATACCCTCATTCCCTATGTTGTGTATTTCTTAAACTTAATAAGTGATCATTATTTTCTATTAATTTGTCAAGTGCATACATGAGGCAGTAAACTGTAAAAGTTGATCAGGCAAATTCAAAACGTCTTTAGGCTCTCCACCAATTAAGTAGATGATTATTCATGCTCCTTTATATCGAAGCAGTACTGAAAGTCAGCAATAGTTATTAACTGGCCTCATCTCCGGCTGTTCTGTCAAGTAGTGTTGCCACATGGCATAATTGCATGTACTGGTATGTTATCAGGTATAAATAGCTGCTCATCTAGAGGTGCTATAACTAATTTTTGTTGTTCTATGCAATTCTTCAATATATATGTAACAAACACTATTCTATCTTGCTTAAACTTTGATCTATGTGGATCTGTTAGTACACTCTGAGATTTTTTCTTCCTCGTTTGCTTAATATGTGTGAATCATGGACTCATGGTGACTTGAGCTAGCCATTCTATAATTAAGTAGCAAGTTCAAAAGTTCAAGATGATGATGAAGTTGAAAGATGATTTTAGCTTCTAAAGTCTAAAGGTAAAGAAACATGCATGCACTATTTTGGATGGAGAATAACAATAAGGGGATATGGATAATATATATATATATATATATATAATATAATATAATTTGATTCTTTTCTTCTTCTCTTTTGGTCTGGATCCCTTGGAACTGGTTCCATTTGCTCCAAATATATTATTTAGCTTCAATTCCACGCCCACTACGGTTAGAAGCTAGCTCATGCATATATATTCATCACTCATCAGTATCTTAGCTTCGATCAATTCCCCTTCCTCCGATAATATACTATTTATATTCAAGTTCATTCATGTACGTACAGCAGCTCGATCTTAGTTGCCCTCTGTTCTCCGTTGGTCGCTATTAATTTAACTCCACGTACAGTTAATGGTAACTCATTTTGATTCATGATTTTGTATATGCTATTTATCAATCTGGCCGTGTAATTTAATTATTAATCAGAGTGGAATATGCATGTTAACTACGACAGAGTCTTGAGGAATCCAAGAAAACCGTTGTTTCAGTCGGGCCGTTTGGAGAAAATAAGCGAGTAATACCCTTTAATGATGGAGTACACTCAGCAGTGAAAGGTTTGGAGATGGTCTATTTGAAAGGTGAAAGGGGACATATTCTCAACGTCCGGTTTGAATATGAAGACGACGGAATCTCAGTTTGGGGAGACAGGCATGGTACAAGTATCATTTTGGATGTCGTAATGACAGGGCTGCTCGGAACCGACATCAGAAGAGAATGCGTATATACTTTATCCACACATGCACTTGTATATTCGTTAGTTTACCGATTCTTAAACACTCGTTTAATTGACTGCTCTAATCTAATTAGTAATTACTTATCCACGCAGATTAGTTTCAAATTTTCAATTATCCAGACGAATTTTTGACTTCAGTTGATGGAAATTATGAAGCAAACTTGTCGGGGTCCTGGCTATCCTCACTTACTTTTAACACCAACAGAAAAACTTACGGACCCTTTGGATCGACTCCAAATCGCAATCGGAGAAGCTATTTCTCAATTCATGTGCCTGGAAGTAAGATTGTTGGTTTTCATGGCAGATCACACAGGTGGTGGAGTGGCAGTTTTGACATAGGAGCATACCTAAAGCCTATTGATCAACAAAGTGAATATGCATCTTCAACAGTACTGGTAATATCAAAATGTTTTAATTATTTTTGTTTTGTTGGTCACTTGGTCTGAATCAAAATGTTCCTAATTCATTCTCTGTTTTTTTTCTTCCCTGTTTTGGACAAGAATCATATGTTCTAATATGTACTAATTATAGCATTTCATATATACGGTGAACGTACAGATGCTTTATCCATCAGAGCCTCCTTATCGACATGGATATCCTTCTCAAACCAAGCTCAATAAAGATGACAGACCTCAAAACCAGAAACATTACGCAGTTTCAAATATTCGAGTTAGCAGAAATGAGGGAGACCACAACGGAGCTTTCTATTTGGGATAGGTATAAATATACGAACTATTATATCGAAAAGGCAGACATAGCGCACAAATAATCTGAATCAATCAAGAGTCGTGGATCAAATAAGGTAAGGGGTTAGATAAAGATCTCAGTTATGTCTTCTAGCTAGAGAGACCCTCCCTTCGTGCATATATATGTGTGTGTGAGAGAGATTTATATATTTGTAGTATATATTTAATGACTTAATAGTCGAGCCTCAAGTCCCTCAGTGGGTGTCATTACTGTGACTAGTGTTGTGGAGGTTGAAGATAATTAATAGCAATTAAAATTTATAATAGAGCTAAAAACTAGTTTTTGCATGACGGTAATTATATAAGGGGTCACGAGGAATTATTAGGTGGTCCTAGAGTACCACGTGGCACTGTCATGTGGTGGTCCAAACCAATAATATCACTCGAATGTGGTGAGGACCATGCATGAGGTGAAAAAAAAATTAACTTTAAGAGACCAATCAAAAATCACTACGAGTCACATGGCTCAATAACATCACCCCGAACCACCATGTGTAATATGGTCCAGGACCATGTAATAATTTCCCGGGGAGTGGGATACACCCTCCTTTTTTATTCTCTGATTATTATTAGCACTCCCTTCTCAATTTTATTGCTTGAAACAGAACGCTAGCTGCCCTTTATCTCTTTCATTTCTGCTATTGGTCTGGGATTTCCATCTTCCCTGTGTAGTAAGGATTCTCTGTCACACATAATTCTAGATTTCCAAACTAAGTTCTCGTTAACCAAATCAACTTCTGACAAACTATTCATTGGGATACTGGGAAAAATCGTAATCACTCTCATAATTAATTAGAAGTTGAGGAGCTGGAGGCAGACAAAAAGAGCTCTGTTTCTTCCCACAAAAACGAAGGTGTAGATCTGACTGTCTTGGGAATATAGACTACATGAACAAACCAATTGATGGGTATCGGAAACTGGAAACAGATGATATCAAGTACGATTTCATGGAATCAAAAGAAAATTGGCAAATCAAATTCAACGCACTTATCGTAGTTACAATTGTGAATTTGGGGAGCTCATTCTGGAAATGGACTTAACAAAAAAATAAAGGCGAGTGAAATCGGCATCCTTTTTTACAAATCAGATCCTCCACTCCTATTTTTCATAAGCGTTTTCAATGCACATGTACATGAGAATGAGGTGAAGGGGGGAGTGGAAGCCACCCATGATCATTTATGCACTAACGGATATAAGACGGGCATTTTCTCCAATCTCAGGGGGCAAGCGTGAAGCTGAGACTGAACTGATCACTTATGCAAAACTGGCTAAACATGTGGAATGAGCATTAGATCTACATTTGTGGTTATGGGATCTGGATGGTGAGAGTGTGAGACCTTGTCAGTTGCTTTTCTTCCTTAGTCTATTTTGGTGCTATAAGTTTTCTCGCTGATATTGGTATGTCTATAGACATAGTCGATGATCTATGTAAAACACAGTAAAGACTTGAAAGTACCTGTATTTTTACTTTACATATTAAATATGTGTTGTACAATGTACATGAAGAACTGGATTTTGAGATCCAATATTCTTGCAAAGTTTTCAAGAGTCCAAAGAATATATGTTTTAAGTTCACTAACGTGTTGGCAATGAAGAAATACAAATCACAACACCAATTTGTGGCCGGCTAGAACACATGATATAATACATTTCAGCGATCTATGATACTTACAGTCGTCTCTTTTTCTAATAATCTTTGCTAGTACTTAACCAATACATGCATGCATTTACTATCAGTTTACTGCATACAGTATATATCTTCAATCAAGAAGGTATCTAGTCAAAGCTGAAAGGGAACTCTGAATCTGGCAAGTCTAAGCCAAATTCATATTGGACATTATATACTTCACTCCATTATTTGTAAGAATGGGAGATCATTAAAAGCATAGAATTGAGGTGATGGCAGATAGCTTGATCACCTTGTCCTGCGATATAAATCTTCCATGAGAATACTAGCATTTAAGTAAGCATTCATGGTTGATTGGTTTAGAGATTTCACACTACCATCTCTTGTGAAACAAAGCATAATGCACTTTCTCACATTAACAGAGTGTGAGGAACAAAGCATGGCCTAATCAAATGTCACATATATAAACTGATCATGGGACGATGAAAGCATTGGAATCGAATCACAATTCTATATTTCAGCCATCAAACCATATGCACATTTCAGAAACTGCATATAATCCAATCCAAAGCTAGTAAACTATCCCTCAAAAAAATTAAAAATTTCAAAGAATTTTACTAAATGTATCATGTCTATGAATAAAACTACTTAGAAACCTAAGGGTGATCCATACTGCATCCAATCCTTGGTACATATAAGAGCTTCCACGGTTTCTGCTTGCAAGGAACTCCTGTACTGATCCATCTCTTTTGCATTGGTATCAAAAACTGAGTCACAAGGAACTGTAGATACCGGAATTGATAAAATGTCACGAGCCATCTTTGAAAGAGTTGGGTACACCATCTGGTTTAATTTCCACCAGCCTAGCACATCAAACTCGTGGACTCGAGGCAACAGAGGCTCCGCCAAATACTGATCCAGCTCTGTCTTCAAATTTTTCATGATGTAGGCATCAAATTCTTCTGCATAGTTTGGTGCCAGAGGCGAAGGCATTGTAAAGTATTCCTGAAAGAGCTCGTGGATTCGATCATCAACCATCTTGATACATGTTGGAGCTTCTTCTTCGCTATAAATTCTGGTGAAACTGAACTCAATATACCTCATCTTGTACCTCGGATCCATGACCACTGCTGTAGCTAAAGTCAGGCTACAATTCTTCCAGTACCTATTAATTTTTTCTAGCATTGTTCGAGCAAGGTTACTAATAAAGGGATCCTCATTGGTGATACCACCAGACAGATCTCCCTGAATCCTCGACACTTCATGGAAGAAGATATTTGCAGTTGGGTTAGTTGTAGTAGCTAGGATGTATGCTGTATCATAAATTGGCTTCAAATGTGCACAGAGAGTCTCAACTTGCTTCCAATCTTCCATTGAGGGGGCTTGTTTGTTGAATTCGGCATCATACGTATCAAAGCAAGAAAAAACTTGCTTCAACTCAGAAGCGGCCACCAACATTTGATATGTGGTATTCCACTGAGTTTGGTCATCAAGAAATATGTTCCTTTCACTTGGGACTTGAAGCTGTTTCTTAAGCACAAGAAACTTTTCATCATGGGGCTCTGAAGTCGTCACGTACTTGATGCTGTCCCGGATTTTCTTAACTATATCATGGGCATTCTCCAGTACTTCTTTTGCAATGCTGCTCAGAGTGTGCGCGAGGCAATTGCCAGCCAAAAGTTGACCATTGAAGGGAAGATGAAGCTTTAAATTTTCAAAAGCAGCTTCACTCATGATTAGTAGCTGATCATGATAAGTGATGGAAAATAATTTACTCTCCAGACTCCAATTATGAAGGCAAACCTTAACAGCATGACTAACTGCAGTATCCGAGTCAGGATATGGTTCCATCACAACATTGAGCAGCCGCCTATGCAGCTTCCAGTCAGCATCAATGAAGTGCCCGGTAACAAACATATACCCCACCCCTTGAGAGGACGTCCACACGTCCAAAGAAAGGCAGACACGTGCAGCTATGCCCTGAATAAACTTTCTAAGGCTTTGCTTTTCCATCTGATAAGTTGCAATGCAATCTCCTTGGACAGTATCAAAGGTCATCATGTTGAAGTTGAACTCAGGCTGAAGATTCTGTACAAAAGACACAAAACCAGGATGTTCAACCATCTGCAGTGGGTAGTCATGCATGATGATCATTCTCGCAATGTCATTGCGGCAGTGGTCTTGATCAAACACAAATTGTGGTGTGCTAGAAGCTTGTTTGTGACGACGTTTTTGTGAATTAGAAGCACCCTTTGAGGATGATCGGTCAGATTGGTTGTTGTCCTGGCTACGGAGAAGTGCAGCGCAGGACCCCTTCTCAACGTGGCGCCTGAGGTGACTGGTGCCTGAGACTTTTGAGCCTTTACTATATGCATAGCTTCGCTTGCATTGGTTGCAGTATGCCCTCCTACATCCAGCACTCACAGTTTCTATGGTGAAATGCTCCCAAACCATGGACTTCCTTTTCCTCCGCTTGCTAGGCTGTGTTTCATGATTTGTCTCCTCATTGTTTGGATAGGAGTCTGCCCCACTGTTTGGATACGAGACTGCCTCATTGTTTGGATAGGAGATTGCCTCATTGTTTTCATATTCCGGGAAAGGTGTCTTGGGATCATCATAGTGAGTCTGGGTTTGGATAAGGATCTTTTCTTCATGACCAGATATTGCCATCTTCTGTTCTTCATCAGGGTTGTGCTGAATAGGAGCCATCATTGGCTCTTCAGTTTCCAGGGTGATATGATCCCAAAAGCCATTATTAGGCTGCTCTGTTTCTGGATTTGACCCCTCATGATTGTTTCCATAGGCAGTGAGCTCAATATTGTTTGCATCCGGCGTGATCATGTTGTCTTCAGGTATAAAATCCTGCATTTTGGCAAATAGGAATAAACATTAGCATGAACCCAAAACAGAATGAAAATAAACAAAAAAAAGTATAATAAGTATATAGTGAGAAAAGAGTCTCATCATAATTGAAACACAGAACTAAACGGGGGAAAAAAAACAGAATGAATGAACATATATAGCGAGAAAAGAATCCAAACTCGAAAGGAATAAGCGAAATTAAGTAATTAACCAACTCAAGAACATCAGACTATCAGAAGAATGAGGCAGACAAATAGTACTGTGAAATAAAACACAGCCATGATTGTTTCAACTTAATTTTGCACATGCAAATGCAATATGTCAAAGCGTATAGATGTGTGTTATACTTCAGCCAAGACCCAGTAACAAACACTTGCTGTGCATAGTAGAGATTAGAGACCAGAACTCAAATGCGTAATGTATTCCAAACAAACATGCATATATATTCTGAATCAGAAACCAGATACATCACTTTTGTGTAAAGCAATCAAGCCTCTGCTTGCAGTTTCATCATCTTGTTTAGTCCCAAAGGCCAAGCCCATAGTGTTCCCTTTCCTTTGTGTAATTTTTTTTTTTTTAAGAGACCAACCAGAATGGGCCCAAAAACATAGAAAACTCTAAAAAGGGCTAAAAGACCAGAACATGAAGAAGACAGAGTCTATAGCTTTAAAGTTCGAAGCTTTGAACTAAACAATGGGCTAAAAAACCAATTCAGAAAACAAAAGAAAACCCAGTTCGCCTCCATATAAAAACAAAGCCAAGCAAAAACCATAAACCCCCGATTCTCAAAAACCCTAAAACCCCCAAATTCTCACACACAAAACCCTAAACAGGTCCAATCGTCGTCGTCCGCAGCCGGACGCGAACGAAGGCAAAGAGATTTACGACAATCGCAAAAGGTATTTGAACTCTCTCAAACCCTAGCGACCATCGCAAACCACAGAGACGAAATTGAAAGCGAGGATCAAAGAATTGGAGCTAGGGTTTCGGAATTTTACCATGGAGGATTTGGAGGGAGGTTGCGGCGAGAGCGAGATTGGTGACGCGGCGGCTTGAAGCTTCGAGATTCCGGCGACGGCGAGCGAAAGCTAGGGTTTTGCGGGAGGAGAGAGAGAGAGAGGAAGAGAGAGATTTGGGCTGGGTAAAGGTTGTGTGGACCGTGAGGCGCAACGAGCCCAAACTGCCCTTTTTATGGGTTCGACTAGATTTTGGTTTGTGACTCCGTGTAGCCCAAGGAATAATAAGGATAGTATTGAAGAATATAATAAAATTTAGTGATTCCATTAATGATAATTAATAAATAGGGTTCTAGCGGGATGAGGATTATCTTAAATAAATCAGGAAAAAAAAAGGTATATATATCCTTACTTGCTAATATATAAAAAATTAATTGTATATTTGTGAGACAAAAAGGTAATAGGAACATAAGAAAGTCGTCGTTTTATCTCAATTTCTTGAGGAGCTTGTCTTTGTTACATTCTCTTTCTAATTTCAAGTAAACAAGTAATAATTGTCGCTCAAGCCTTCTATTGCTTACGTGACATTTGTTTTACTTTCGGGCGGTCTTCATTCATGTTCATCGATAAATTTAGGGCACGTTTACTTACTTGGAATGGAATGGAATGATTACGGAGTAAAAACACCCCTGTGTTTACTAACACATAAAGGAATCTGAATGATTCCAGGTAAAAGAATTCATGTGTTTACTAACATATCAAGGAATTAGAATTGGTGTAGGTCTCCCCTATTTATCAGGAATCGATTCCTGAATACTCAGGAATTTGATTACGAAGGGGGGAGATGGGTTTATGAATCATTCATCCGGAATCAATACCGATTTCTTTCTTCTCTCATTCCACGTGTTTCCGATTCATGATTATTTTCCATTCCAAGTAAGTAAATGTGTCATTAGAGCTGACTTCAACTGCATTGAGAATTTTTTGTTTTACAATGGATGGTCATTGTGGTTTGGTTTATGAAATTAAGATAACTCCTATGAAAAGTAGATGAAAAGTATAAATTAAAAATATTTGACTACCCCATGATAGGACTGTTAGACATATCAAGAGATAAATTTCTTTAAGTAGCTTCATACCAAAAGGGAGAAAAGCCATGATGATACATGTACACATGTAACCATCATATTGATAAACATGTAAGTATTTTCTTTAGGGCCATTAATATTATAATTAATGAATTCTTTTGGTCGTAGGCCCTTCATTTGCCTACTTATTTTTCAGCCAGAAATCTCTCTATAAAGAGGAGGAGCATCATTAATTTCCTCAAATATTCCCTCCCCTTTCTGGCTTTCACTGCCATCACCCCACTGTTTTAAAAAGCCTCAAAACATCTGTATGATCGCCAACTTCCAAGCTTCTCGTTTTTGGGCACACAATGGAGACAGAGAAGAACCAGAAATTACCGGTCTTGAACCAGAAACGTCCGGCAATGACCAAGAAAGGAGCTTATGCTGCCATTTCGTATATGGCCTCCGCAGGTTTCTCTCATTCTTTCTCCAATTACATGTGAATACTTTTATTGTACAATAATTAACGTTAATCTTTGGTCTGTGTGTTTTTTTTTTTTTTTTTATGTGTCAAGTATGCTACTATGTCAGTTATCTGCTTTGGTTTTTGTTTTTGGTAGAGGAAATAGATTCGAAAATTCTGAAGTTTGAGTATTTATGTGATCATTAACGTTACAATTACTTCAAGGAGGTCCGGTATTGTATTATAATTTATATGTAATGAATGCATATTTGAGTTAAAGATTGTTATTTTGTGGACCAAATTATAAAACTATGGGAGTGAATGAGAAAAGATTAGGACATAATGTGTAATATGATATACACACACAGAGATGTGATATGATGGTTAACTTGTGGATCCTTGAAGAGATAATGTGGTGGATTAGTGGGGACAGTGGTCTGGGAAGATAAAAAGATGTTATAGTGGATGAATTGATGTGATCGAGGGCACAAATGATGGAGGAGACTTACTGGTTATTAGTGAATACAAGTGATGATTATATCGATTTGCACTGGAGTAGCTGGCAAGGCTTTAAGGGTGATATGAATTTTGAACAATCAAAATGTGTTATATTTTCCCGTTGCAGGTCGGCATTGAATTTTGCTGATTTACGATCTTATACTTGTTTTTCTTTTATGGGGTTTTTAGCATTGCTTTCTCAGTGCTATGTGATCTCAGTTTGTCACTAGTTTATCCTATCTACTTTTCTGTGTAATGGTCTCTAATTATTCGAAGCATTATAACATGTATGGTTATGCTTGTTCCTTTATTCTGCAGTTCTCTTGATAATGTTCAACAAAGCAGCCCTTTCTTCATACAATTTCCAATCTGCAAATGTCATCACTCTTTTTCAGGTAGCTGTAGCACATTTGCCAAGTTTATTTTTAAGGGGCAGTCTAGTCTCCTTGATTTGTAGACTAGAAAGCTCTGTTTTAGCAAAATTTAACTGCAATAACTCGATCTGTACTCGCTAGAAATGATATTTTCTATGATTTCAAGCCAATGTCTGATTTAAGCGAGGATTGTTGCTGTAGCCATTTACTGCTTCTCCACACCCTTCTTTAAAGCACTGTTGATTTAGATTTTGCATTCTTGTTTTTTTTTATTTTTTATAATTGAGTGTGCTTGTGGGGAATTGCATCCTTGTTAAACAGTTTATACTCTTGAAAGGGCATGAATTCATAGTCTAAATATCCTTGATCATCATTACATCTTCTGATACCAGATGCCTGTTACCTAGAAGTTGAATTTTTTTTTTTCAAGAAACATTGTGTATGATAATTTTTACTTCATTTGAATAGTATTTAGCTTAAGGTGGTTTCTGAATGTTGGTTTTAGATGGTATCGTCATGTGCATTGCTGTATGCAATGAAATACTGGAAGATTATTTCTTTCACAGTCGAGCCACATAGCACTACGAACAATCCAGTTACCCTTGTACCATTGAAGACGTTGGTACACACTCTTCCTCTCGCGATGTCTTATTTGCTTTACATGGTAGGTATAGTATACACAGTGTGAAATTTTCACATTTTTTGGCTATACATAATTTTGATCCCATATAATTTGCATATTGATAACTACTTTTGATGGAAGTTGGTTACAATGGAATCAGTCCGTGGTATAAATGTTCCCATGTACACCACCCTTAGACGAACCACTATAGCTTTTAC
Source organism: Rosa lucieae (assembly GCA_024704745.1). NCBI lineage: Eukaryota > Viridiplantae > Streptophyta > Magnoliopsida > Rosales > Rosaceae > Rosa > Rosa lucieae. The sequence continues at coordinate 2,073,028 of CM045493.1, forward strand.
AATGGTCGTTGAGTATATTTTGATGGGGCAGAAACATTCATATCGTGTTTTGGGCAGGTACACAGTACATCTTTTCATTAGTGATTGTGTGAATGATTAACTGGTTATTGCTGTCCGTAGTTAAAAATTGATTGATGTGAGTTAGGGTATAGTTTCTTGAATAGGTCAATCAGTCAATGCATGGCTAACACATTTGTATATGCAATGCATCCAAGGACTTCATCAGTGTGGGGATAATTATACTGGGTGCATTTATTGCTGGAGCTCGGGATCTATCATTTGATGCCTATGGCTATGCTGTTGTCTTTGTTGCAAACATCTCTACAGCAATATATCTTGCTTCTATAGCTCATATTGGTAGTGCTTTCGTTGTTTTGTTGTCTCTTTCCCCATTTATCCATTCTGAGCTATTCTCAATTATTGTGAGTAAAGTGTAAAACATGTTCAATCTTGCAGGTAAATCAAGTGGTCTTAGTACGTTTGGCTTAATGTGGTGCAATGGTGAGATAAGAATCTAAACAGATCTATCTGTTGAGCTTTGGTTCGTTTTTTCTTAGAGCATGTACATTAGGCCGTACTGAATGTGTTTGGAAATCTATTTTGTGTATTATAGGAATAATATGTGGACCAGTCTTGCTGTTTTGGACATCAATCAGAGGTGATCTAACAGGGATGATGAACTTCGCACATATATTCTCCCCTGGTTTTCAGGTGCTTCCTTTTTAACTAGAAGAAATATCATTCTGAGTTGGTTGCGTTGTTTGAGGACTATCCAGAACTCAATTATCTCTCTCCCGCTTTATCTCCCATAGTTTTCTTTGGGATTCTATATTGCCTGTATTCTGCTGAGTTCAATGTTGATGTTCATTCCCTAATGAAACTCATAGATGTTTTCTTTGGACTGTCAACATGCCTATTTATGCCTCCTGTTTGGGCATTAAGAAGCGAAACCATGTATTAGCGTACTTGTGCCTGTGAATATATAACTTAAAATGCTTGGAGTCCTTTCTCTAAACAGAGCCTTATGGGTATCTGGTCATTACCATCACCAATCTTTTGACGTTTGTGAGTTGAATTGCTACATTCTAAATTTTGCAGGCCGTGATGCTTCTTTCCTGTGTTATGGCTTTTTCAATAAATTATTGCGTGTTTTGGAATACAACCATCAATTCAGCTCTCACACAGACAATTTGTGGTAATCTGAAGGTGTGTAACATTCATTTCGGACCTTAGTTAGGATGAACAGATATTTTGCAGCTTGGTGATATTATTACAATCCTATAATAATGGTGTTTCCTTGAGTCTGGTGACATACTGTAACTGTTTTTCATGCTGAAAGTTCATGAAGCTATATACTTTGTCAAAGTTAGTATCTATTTGGCATCACATGTATTCAAGCAGGGATGTTCTTGTTACTGCTCTTGATCAATAAGTGCATAGTGGCGATTGCCCAAATGGTACAGTCTGGGTGAGCCATGCACACGGCCCTGACAGTTTTTGCATTGATCGGTCAAACTACCAAAAAGTATGACAATATAGAGGCTAGAGGAACCGATGATGAGAACTATTAATTGGTGTTTAAATCACAGACCATTATGAAATATGTTCATATGGTTAATGGATTAGTTTGTTAAGTGCTAGAAGTGCTGGACTTCATTTCAGCACTTAGTGATTCATCTTGAACTGGCAGAGAGGGAAGGGGAGGTTTAAAGCAAATGTCCAGTTTCTTGAACTGTATTGATACAGTTTTCTGTAACATTTTCTCTTAAGTCACTGCTTACCTGTTTATATCATATTTTAGGATCTTCTGACTATTGGACTTGGCTGGTTGCTATTTGGAGGACTTCCATTTGATTTGGTAAGCGTAAACTCCTATTTAGCTGTAAATCTGTAATTTATAGAATGCTCATAACTGACAATCTATTTTTCCATGCGAACTACTGCCCTGCTTTCCTTATAGTTAAATGTTGCTGGCCAATCTCTTGGTTTTCTCGGGTCCTGCTTGTATGCTTACTGTAAACTCAGAGGGAAATAAGTGGCTGCGTAAGGTTCTTCCCTCATCGAGGAGGTAATTAAATGCTCCAGTGACTGGGAATGCATGACTTGTGGCATCCGCTGTCAAATTTTGATTTGTAATATCAGATACTTGACGAAATAAATAAATGCTGCTTTGCTAAAGATGTATCATAATGCAGTTCATCTTTGCCAACTTCAGATCTCACCAACTAGGTCAACTCATTTGGTACCCTTCCTTTAAGTTTACAATATTATTGAGTACTATGAACTCTCTTCCCTTGCTTCAATATTATCTATTTTGGGCTAGCTGGAAGCTAAGAGTCTGAAGATTCAGGTGTTGAATGAATGTAATGACATTCTTGGTACAGAAAAAATTTCGACCAGTACTCACTTTTTCATCATTTATCTGGGTCAAGTTTTCATTTTTAACTTTCTTTGAAGTTTGAATAGCTGGAGCAAATGCACTTTTAGAAGCTTCTGCATTGTACGGAGGCCGGTGTTATGTTATAAATAAATGAATGAGCTTTCGGTACTCAGGTAGGTCTTTCTTGCCTCCACAAAGCTGAGAACTGACTAAACACCCATCAATCTCATCATGCATTGCAAAAGCTTAGCTTTTCATGCTCACTTTTCATGCCAACTCTATGACTATATGAGACTATGAGACTGTAAGATAGAGATGTTGCACCTTCTCACCAACTCTATGTGGTAGACTAACCATGCATAATTGGTGATTCTAGCTCTGGGGAAATTTGACACAACAAGATTAACTAAAGCAAAAAAGAAAGGGAAAAAGGTGGTAGCGTGTGGGAGGCAAGAAATTAAAAAGAAGCAAACAGAGAAGAGAAAAGTGGTGTGGGTTTGGCTCAAATATTCTGTTTGATGAGAGCAAAGACTACTGTTAAGGAAAGTATGTTTGCTTTGCTGAGCTGAATGGTGATTATAATAAAAAGGGGGAGCAAGCAAGCAACAAACACGTACGCAACAAAATGGCCCCTGCTTAGCCTGAAAGAAATCTCACTTATGAGTGTCTCTTTGTCTACCCTTTTTAATCAATTAGCTAGACTAGACTTGACTAGCAGTCAGTCTCAAAAGGATCATTAGACCAGAAATATATTCTGATCTTTGGAATTGTCTAGTCTTCATTTTCACTACGTAATTCGTCAATGCATTATCCGAATAAGTGAGTACATAAAGGGGGAAGAGAACCGAAATTAGCGGAAGCATTCAAAACTTCTTATAAGTACCACATGACGTCCGATCTATTATAGTAGTTTAGTGATTGTAAATGTAGGTTTCACACATGACTGAGGTATTTTTAAATAAAAATGATAAAATTAGTGGATCGAATGTGTCATGTAAGATAATGTAGGTTTCACACATGACTATGGCATTTTTAAATAAAAATGATAAAATTAGTGGATCAAATATGTCATATAAGATATTCGCCCCATATAAACTTTTCACCTGAAATAAAGAGAGCTTGGTAGGTTTTGACCTCTCCTAGGATCTGCCGATCTGGTGTGGGAAGAAAAGAAAGACGGGAAGTTCATGGGATGGTGTGGGTTTAAGGCGTGGGGGAATCTGTTTGGGTAGTGGCACGCGAACTTATCGCCCTAAATAATGAGTGAGCGTGTGAGACCGAGTCTTTTCCTTCTTTTCTTTTGCAGTTCCCCAAAATCTTCAAAGAGAAGAAGGAAGACTTAGACTGAGTAGAAGGCCCTAAAATAAAAAAGAAAGCTAATTATTAATTAGTATGGAAAGGAAAGGAATGAGAAAGCAAGAGCTAGCAAATGGTAGGGAAAACCAAGGAAAGTGTCTCCCATAGCTAATGCAGCAAAGGCCCCAAGGCAGGGCTTCTTTGGCGCCGGTGTCTCCGGTTTGAGTTGTAATTCTTTCTATTTATCTAATTCTACTTGATCCTGTTTCCCTTTTGTTTCTGCAAATTTTGTTTCTAGACAAATACCTTCGCTGACATTCTGCACTCATGTTCCCAAGACTTCGATTCGATCTCTTTATACACAAAGCTAGTTTGACTCATCTTTTAGTTTCACTTCTATCTACCTGTACAATATTCTTAACACAGTACCAGCTTAATTAGTTTTGGGCATTACAAACAGTGATTTGGGTTACAGCTACTTGACGGAAATCACAGAATACTCCTCTTAACTTAGTTAAAACGTACTTTTTGTCCTACACTAGACGCCATATTGTGATCTTTCTACCCTTTCTACCCTAGAAAGAAAGTTTTATATACATTATACAGGGGTACAAATAAGCCAAGCATGTTATTCTTTGGTTTAAATTAAAAAAGGATGGTGGGGAAATGTAAAATAAATAATTGCAGAAAGAGGAGAGAGAGAGAGATATATATATACAATGAAAAGGAGTTGTTTGGGAATTTTTGGTGGAGAATATTTCAGGTGCATGCGTAGCTAGCTAGTTTTGATTTATATTGAGTAGAAACTAAGCATGCATATATGAGGAATTGAGAAACCCTAAAGTAAGTGCATGTTGCTCCCCATTGAAATCATTTCACTCACCTGATCTTCCATCATGTTCATCCTTCTCATCTTCTCTTCTTCCCATCCCGAGGCAAACCCTACCAGTATACAATCTCTCCCTCCCTCTGCATCATCTTCATTCACTCCTCCACTCTCTCTCTCTCTCTGATACATGATTTCCTGGTCACAAATATGCATATGCATGTTTGAATATCATCAAATATGGTTGTCTATTCTGTTATATATTCTGATAGCAACCCTCAAATCATTTCATTAGCTTTTTTTTTTTTTACCAACTGATCTGCCTTTGATTTTCTAAGCACTGTTTGTTCCTTAACCAAACTATCTAGATGAGCTATAGCTAGGTAGGAAACAATATACACATTTGGAAATGGGATGTTATTTTCTAGTTTGTGTATGCTCTCATATATATTTTCTATTGCTAGCATACTTGGTAGCTACATATATATAGTACTGAAATATAAAATGTTATTGCCCTATGCATTAGTATTTGAATATCAATCTGAAATTATTATATAATTGCTTGGATATACATAGTTGTTAATCATGATTTGGAAATCCAACAGATCGATCGACCCACTCCAACAACAATATATACTTGACCCCAACTCCACACCGCATACATACAATCCTAAAATCCACTATATATATTGGCTCCCACTCCACCTAGCTGCTAGAAGCCACCTTAATCAATTATCTATTTACTTAAAATTATCTGATTATTGATGTTTAAAATTTTTGGTCCGTCGACATGGGACCAGATTAATTTGATTGATATTCTTTATTCAAGTACTTTCTCCCTTTTTTTTAGGTAAGTGGTACCAGGAGACCTGCCTGCAAGCTTAAAAGGCAGAAGAAATACAAAGTGTTTTGAACATCTTGATTGTTTCTGCTAGCTTCGGGTTCATGGTGTTTAAAGAGTACATGTGCTTTATGCATATATCTCCTTTTATAATCATATATAAGAAGCAATTCGATGGTTCAGGTTTGGGAAGCAGTAGAGGTGGATCGAAAGCGATGTTGGTGAGGTTCAATCCGAAGACAGATTTACACATATATGGCTGCTGCAGGCCGCGTAAATTGATCTCAGATTGAGCCGCGCCAATATCACTTTCTTAAATAATTGGTTCTACCCTTTCAATTGCTTTTACAACCTCTATAACTTAATTCATAGCTAGATTTCAGTTCTTAGTTTATATATTAGCTTCAGCTAGCTTGCATTACTATATTTTATGTCACTTTCTGCATGATATTGTATGGCTCAATGTTCTTATATATAGACCAAATGTTACTGATTTAGTTTAATCTGTTAGCTAGCTTATTCAGGACCCTCTAGTTTCACGAGTATCACTTACTGATGTCAATTTTAAGCAAGAAACTTGTTATGTATAGTAGTACTACTTACAATTCTTCTTCCTTGTCCCCCAGCTATGCCACACATGATGATATGCTTTAATCTGCTTTCTGGTTCCAAGCAAGCACTTCATTAGATCGAAAACGGATCAACCACAGATATGCAATCCTCACTTTCTGTCTCTCACATGAAATATCAATAACTTTCTTAGATTTCTTCATTACAATTGCAGAAAATTTGAAATACATGTTTCAATTACTTCTGATCGAGATTGTACTCGAACCAATAATGACTAACCCCTTTCATGAATATTTCTTTAATTTCTATTCAATCTTGAACATTCAGGATTTAGTGCAGTCAAAGAAGCCAACGTACTTATGAAATAGGTATAGTTAAAGACGTGAAAAGGCATATAAAATCATAAAACTTGTACCTCACGTTAAACATTACTGACTATTTGTATCCCTTGTAGCAAGAGGTATATATACACACAAATTCAAATCAATCAACACTTCAACAGGAGTCAGGGCCACACCCTTCTCATTTAGAAAAGATAGAATGATCGATTTTCCTTCATCTACGAATTGATTGGAGCACAACGAAAAGAAGTGGGACAACATAAGATGAAATATATGGAATCATCAAGATACAGATAATGAAACTAGTGTCAGATTTTTATGCTTGGACTTTTGCTAATAGCTAGTTTCAACTTTGAAATGGAATTGGTATTTTCTTAATTGTTTAAGCTTTAATTTAGAGCGCACAATCTTCGTCTAAATAACAACTGATTGTTAGTCTTCAATTTCAACCATTGTCTTTCGTTCAATATTATATCGATCTACATCAGTGTTTACTTATACGCTTAGATCTTCTATTGTCCAATGTATAATATCAGTATAGGAAAAACATCTTTAAAATATTTCCAAATATGCAGAGTAATCAACTAAATTCTATGGGCTCTTATTTGAAATTAAAGTGCTTTTGATTTATTTGTTAGTTAATTTTTTTTTTCTAGCTGGAACATTAAAGAATAGATCTGTAATTAACCATTCCTCAACGTTATTGATCATTATTTTCTTCTTTTTATGGGCAAATACTTGTTTTGACCAAAATTAACCCTTTGCAAGGTGTATCCAGACTTTTCAATACATAAAAAGCTAGTCAAATCTGTGGCATAACTATAATAACAATGTACCGAGGATATAGGCTTCAGAAAATGGTGGGATTCTGAATGTAATGTCGACCCTAGATCATCTCAGCTCCGTAGATTGACTAATGCAGAACAGTTTTAATTTGGTTAATTCCATTTTTTTTTTTTTTTGTTCTTTATCAGTTATGCTAGGTTTACTACAAATTTAACTTCTTGTTGGTCGAGGGTTTACAACGAATTCCTGCATAGGGTATCAACTTCTTGTTGTCGAGGGTGAAGAACATTCCTAACTTCTCAGTTGTACCAAACCTATCACCAATTGGTAATTAACTTCAATTGTTACGTTTTAATAGAGATGTTGGAAACTCGTGAACCGGCTGCTGCAAATCATCATCATCATGAGTACTCGTGCACGGAGTCGAATAGCCTCTGCGTTCCAATCACATCCCATTCAATGTCGCCTAAGTTGCTAATCAAGAAAAGCTTTGCTTACCACAAGATGCCTCAACAGCCTCTAAACCTCTCTGTTATCAAGTTGGACGGCTCTACCTTTGGTACGTAGATATATATATATATATATATATATAATCTCATGCATGCATGCATATGCTTTGTATGTACGTACAAACCTAGATGTGTGACCTCCCATTGAAGCAGGACTGGCATATATATGTTTTCTGATTATTTATAACTTTCCCTGTTTCTTGATTTTTAGAGGTGCAAGTTCCAAGGACGGCAACGGTGGCCAAACTAATAGAGGCCGTGAAGGATGTTTTTGATCGGTCAGCAAATGATGATGAAATGATTTCATGGTATACATCAATTGCTGTGTATGAATTTTGATTTATAATTAGTTGGATATTCAAGTTCCTAAGGTAGGTCATTACAATCTGTATGGGATCAATATATGCAGGTCACATGTTTGGGGTCATTTTTGCTTATGTTATAATGGCGAGAAGCTACTTGATTACAAGGCATACATTCGAGTCATTGGAATCAAAGATGGCGATCAGGTAGGGTCAATTGATTGATTTCGTGGAAATGATTATTCTTTTTCAGGATTGCTAATGATCGATTTTGTTGTTGTACATTGTATGTGCATGTGCAGCTTTTTTTTGTTCGACATCTTTCAGCAATGTAGCATATGATCAACGGAAAGAGTCTATGATATATTATGAACGAAGAAGAAGCCATCCCTGCAATAGATCAATGCAGCTTATGCTTATGATCTGATCGTGATGAACACAGCTTGGAGTTGAATGACACAGGCTTATAAGATTTGGGGAGGCCGGAAGCATTTATCAGGTCTCTCCTGCCGTATCAAATTTAATGCATCCACTGTTAACTAATTGAATCGACTGCAGAATTATACATTTTGTATGTAGGAGATCAAATTCGTTCATTCTTTGTAGTCAGAAGTGTTGGTTTATAACTGATATATATCCACAAAGCAGATTCATAAAGAATTGTAATAAAAGATGTGTTGAGTTGAGTAAATCATACACTGTAGAAGTTCTACTTGGATACTAGAACCTAATGTGCTTGGACAAGTCTCCCCTGTGGATTTGAATACAATCTTCTTTTTCAGAAAGCAAATCTTTTTACTTTTCTACACACAATTTTCCAGAGATGAATGAAAAGTAGGTAAATTCTTTTCTGTCATTGTGTCCACCGAGCCTAGAAGATGGCATAAAGGAGGTTCAGACAGAGGGATCCATACTGTTCATAAAGTAGGTTCAAAGTGATATCCCAGATTGTGAAATTGCACTAGTTTATAGTTTCCTTTTGGAAAACTGGAAAAGTATATTCTTTAGAGGCTAGGCCAGCGGATGCTGCTATATATGGCTAGTTAGCTATGTAGGATGGAGATCCATATCTCTCATATGTTACAGGAAAGCTAATTCAGTGGATGCTTTGTACAAATTGCTTAGGGAATAAGTCGAGGCTGATAAGATGTGAAATGCTTATGTCAGAAATATATGCACAGAATCTGTATAGATACATACTATTCATCTTTGCGCAAGGCATATGTTCTATTTGTAACAGCAGCGATCTGCAGAATGGAAAGAAAAAGGATGTGCATATATGCAGTTATAAATCCTCCAAGCAACTGGCATTCATGTAGCTGCAAATAACAATCTTTGAAATGATCAGCGGTCTGATCTAATTACAACATAGATATCAGAAACATAGACAAATCGTGAGGATCGTTCCAAATTGATCATGGTTAGCTCTCTAATGGAAGCAAAGGGGAATTCAAAGAAAGGGATCTCATGCATCTAATTTCCTCTTCCATTGTGTGCCCCTTGTACATACACCCCAAAAGTTACACAAGCACAAAAAATTGTCCTCACACAACCCCATTTAACAAAGGTGCTGACTTTGTTTCATTCAATAGTTTGAGTCGGCCAAGCCATCATCGACGTTGCTGCTTCCCAGTATTCAATGGAGAAGCTCTGATACTCTTAGAGTGGACGAAGGTCAGCTGCTGTTGACTTCCATGATGATCGGGTTTCTTCTTGCGTCTTGCTTGTTGAGATAAACGAGCATGGTGAGACAAGATGGCGAGGTCATTAAGATCTTGCAATGGAGTAAGAACCCTCACTACTTCATCCATTGTAGGCCGGGTTTTGGGGTCCCTATTAAGGCAGTCATAAGCCAACTGTGAGACTTTGTGTACCCCTTTGATGGAGTAATTCAATTCCAAGCGGGGATCCACGAGAAGGAAAAGCTTTCGCTTGTCAGTTAAATATGGCCGAGCCCAAGAGACAAGGTTTTGTTCCCCACTTGGGCGTTTCTTGTCCATCGATCTTCTTCCTGTCAAAATTTCAAGTAAAACTACACCGAAGCTGTAAACATCGCTTTTAGAGGTCAAGTGTCCTGGGAGAATGAAGAAAACAAAATTGTTAATTGTTCAATTTCAAATTTCTTTGGGAACAAGAAAATCTCTAGCTTTCTTACCTGTCATGACATACTCCGGGGCAGCATAGCCATACGTTCCAACAACCCTGGTAGAAACATGTGTTTTGTCTCCTTGCGGCCCAGCTTTAGCCAAACCAAAATCTGAAAGCTTAGCAGTGTATTCCTATAAAGAAACCCCAATCTGTTGAATCATTCAAGTAAAAGAATCGACATTGCTAATCAATAATAGTAAGCACTTACCGAATCAAGCAGGATGTTGGACGTCTTAAAATCTCTATAAATGACTGGTTCTGGACCATTATGGAGAAAGGCCAATCCTTTTGCTGCACCAAGTGCAATTTTAATCCTATTGGACCATGGCAGGGGTATAGTCCCTACAAAAATTCAAAAACTCAGCAAATCGTATAGAAGCATAAACTATTAAATCATTACTAGAAAGCAAATATTCTAAATTTCAACAATGCAGTTGCGTGAAAGCACTACAGTTTGGTTCACATCAGATTACATAGAGCACTAAGGTTCAGTGATAGACTACAACTGAATTTTAATTGGATAACAGAACAGGACAAAACCCAATGAAAGTTGTATACTCAGTGCTATTGTATTCCAAAACAGCCATGTCAAGTAGCCCTTGAATACATCACAAAGACAAAGATGAAAGGACAAGATGTTTATTAAATATTTTCCAAGCTGAACAGAAAAATGGTCTGATCGATAAGTTTATACACACATGTTTATCCACTATGCAGAAATAGAACAAGAAGAATGTAATCATACTCACTTCTGAAGAGATGATTTTCAAGACTCCCACGGGTCATAAACTCATAAACGAGCAACCGTTGATCATCTTCGATGCAGTACCCAATAAGCTTTACAAGATTTGGATGGTGGAGCTGTCCCAGAAAGTCAACCTCAGCCTGCATCAAAGAAATGGAGACTTGTCATTTCCCAATTTTCACTGCCTATACAACAATCCTTTATCAACAATAACCTACTAACCCAAGGCAGATATTTCTACTAACCACCCATTCTCTATGGCCTTGGAGACCATCTGGCTTTAAGCTTTTAACTGCTACTGTAATCCCTGACCCAGGTTTTGCTGGTGCTGTTCCATTTTCCTCTATCCACCCCTTGAAGACAAATCCAAATCCACCTTCCCCAAGAATGCTATCAGGTCTGAAGTTCCCAGTTGCAGATTTCAGCTCCTGAAAAGTGAATTGGAGCAACTGGCGAGTAGGCTTCTCATCTGATGGTGGTGGATTGGGAGTATCTGACGATAGTTGGGCTTCATTAGGGGGCAAGAGGTCTCTATTGCTAGCGTTGAGATATCTGGTTTCGGTTGCTGCAATGACAGAATGTGTGTTAGTCAACATTCTTCAAGCACAAGTCTTTTTATCACTACATTTAACACTATGACCAAGAACATCAAAGTCCAACTTTTGCAGAAACTGCTAAAGTTTTAAACCAATATTACCACATGACTGACCTTGTTTACAGGCAAATTGAGCTAGAAGAAAAGTTAACTATATACATGTGAAATTACTGATCAATCAGCATGAAGCCATATATTCAATTCATAAAAGAATGAAACTGAAAGGAAACCAGGTATAAAATCACTCTCAGAATCTTCAACTACTACTCATTCACTGAACTATTACTACAACAAAAAAGATTGCAAATTTGGTGCTAGATTAGTGATTTTAACACAACCCAAGTTTGAGATCTGTAGTCCATATCACTACTAGATCATGATTTCCCAGTACAACTAAGACTGCATAGATTGTCATAAACAACAAAGGCTTGAACTTTATAAAAGAAACATAGGTTCACTAAAAGAGCAAAGAAAACACATACGCTTGTCTTGAATTGACTTGAAATTCATAGCCAGACATGGAGAGATTTCACTATCAAAGTCTTTGAGAAATTGAAGACAGGATTACACCCACAACAAGATTCATACATAGCATTTCATAGACAATTAGATCAATCTAAAGAAACCAGAGCTATGCGGAAAACCCAAATTTCACAATGAAATGAAGCACAAGATGTATATTATATATTAAGAACAATTTATAAATATATATATATATATATATAATATATATAGATACCTGCATCATACACAAGACTGGTACGAGGAATAGAGTTAGCAGAGTCTTTAGAAGCAGAGGACTTGCAGGAACCACTAACACCGCGTCTGAGAACAGCCCAACACCCACACTTTTTGTCCATGGTGGCTCTGTCTTTGCTCTCAGCCTTTCATGGGTTTATGTCACCACAATTGCATGAAAATCCAGAGAGACTGATCACCATGGCTCTTTGTTGCTTATGGGTATAATAAGCTACAAAGTCATAAAACAATAGGAGAGGAAAAAGAGAGAGAAGAAGGGAGAGAGAAAAAAAGGGGGAGTGGGAATTTGGGGAGTGTTGGTTATCTTTGGTGTTGGTGGTGTTTGCTGTTGGAGATTGCAGGCATCATCATCGCAGTGTGTACAAAAAGAACTTTTTCGCCACCACCTTTTTTGTGGGGGATGGGAACTCCCCCCTCCTATCTTGCTTGCTTGAGAAAATTACCAAAAGATACCAGTCCAACAACTATTTTGTCAGTTTAGTCCCAAATGGGAACCTGCAAGTTTTGGCAATCATGGGAAAGGAACAGTGTCTGTTATCCCAGAATGCACTTGATGAACAATTTTGTAACTTGATGACTTCCTTAAATTAAGTTTTCTTACAGTAATCTTTACCAAGGAAAAAAGCATAGTTTTTGTGCCAAATTAATGCAGCAAACTTAGCTAAGCAGAATATTTGCAGTACATATAGAATAGCCGGTTTGATATTCTCTTTCAATGCCCTTTTTTTATAAAAATAAAAATAAATAAATAATCGGTGCGGCTTCTCTCAAGCATTAATTAATGAAATTGTTGAATACAAGGAGAGGACATTGAGCCTAAATCCCTTATTACAATAAGCATCTAGAGTCTTTTCCGAAATAATATCAGAAATTTCTACATGAGACATGTATTCTAACAAGCATCAGCTAGCAAATAGTGCACTAATGGCTACTCTATTTGCTTTGACACAGCAGTAATATAACGGATACATAACTCGATATATGTAACCCGATTACAACGTAACATAATTACCATAAGCACAGATTTCCTACTATGTTGCCGCCGGAAAATAGATCCGACGACACTTAGTCTCAAGGAGATTTACCTGTCTTTCTCTCAGAGATAACAATTTAGTCTTTTGATTCCAAATCTTTAATGTTACTAGCAAACTCCTCCTTGAATCCAAACTCGTCACTACTTAAACACAAATTTACTAAGTTCATTAGTTCTTCAACATAAATTTTTTAGTATATTAAGATTTATCTCATAGTATACTAAAACGTTACTCACACATATTTATATATGGAGAGTGAGTTTCAATGTGAGAATAAACTCAACAATGTCTAAGCAAAAGTTCATTAGCTCTAAACACAAACTCATTGGGAAAGTATAATTTCAAAGAGCATTAAACTTGCTAGATCCTAAAGAGACTAATTGTCTAGTGTACATTTGTTTTACCTAAGAAAAAGGGCACAAGTATTGGCATATTTCTTTAGTATTAATAAGTAACTAGCATTCCTCAACACATGCTCTGCAAGTGTAAGTAAATTTTTTTTTTCAGAAAATAAAAAAGAAAAGATAATGGAAAAAAAATGATTATTGCAAAGAGAAGTTAGTGGGAGAGAAAAGTGGGTTGTGAGATTTATTTTGTTTATTTTTGTTAATAAAAATATAATTTATAATTATTGTAATAGTTTTTATGATTTAATTAATTATCAAAATATTTTAATCTCCTAGAGTCATTTCTATTAAAAAAGTTTATTTTAACTAACAAAACTTTTTAATAATAGTATAGATAACTAATAAGTAATATAAATACCCAAATTCTGTTCTTTGTGACCTCATTAGAAAAATGGTAAAAATTGGAGACTTTTTTGACACTGGCGAAATTATGTCATCGGAGGTTGACTGAGTCACTGAGACCTCACAGTGACATACGACTCGTGGTCAGAAAAAACTCAGAACGCAGAAGGCATCAGTTTCTGACTGGTTCTCAGTTTTATTGCAGATGATGAAGTGTGCATATCCCATTGCACCAGAGCTAAAGATCTTCCTCCCAAACAATTAACGAACCTGTGGTTTGTAAGAATTAACAATTAAAAGCTTTCCCAATCAAGGGTCAAACAAGTTGCTACTTAAATAGTTAAACAATTCCTGCTTTGCCTGGACTTGACTGGTCAAATCCAATATACATAGAGTCAAGAGCATATTTGAGTGCAATCCTCTCTCTGTCTCTCTCTCTCTCTCTCTCTCTCTCTCTCTCAAATGGCAGTGCAGATATATTCCTATACCTAAATGGGATTGGGTGGGAATTAGGAGGCTTATCATAGGGGGGTTTTTCCTCTCTTTTTTTCATGACGGGGCCTTTTTTTAAAGGAAAAGAAGGAAAGAGGTGCTTGGTGACTGGTGAGGGGTCATTTCATCAACCAAACCATAAGACAAAATTGTATTCTACATACGGATGAACAAGATGCTTCTTTGGGGGAAGAAAACCAATACCCAACATGAGAGAGAGATCGTACGTATTCCATTTAGATGAAGAAGGTTAGCAATCTTATTCTTAATGTTTTTCGTTATGCTTCTCGATCGCACATTGTATTTCCATAGCCAAAACTACAATCTTTTAAACTATCCTGAAAAACCATCTCTGCTAAAAATCAAACACCAATATGGGAGAAGCAGATCAAAAGATAAAATTTCTACAGTCCAGCATTCTCTTTATTCTTCTCCAACTCTCCGTTCTTCTAACCCTCCACTGTGCTTTACAACTTGACAAAGGCCTTGTTGGAAAGGTGTTTGTTCCCATTGCCCCCACTAAGTGTGTAGGACCTCGTATAGGACCCCCCACAGAGAGAGGGACACTGGCTACTGACTAGTGTAGCACTGTAGCCCACTCAAGGTCATCATATGGGCAAACAAGATATCCCATCTCAAAAGAGGTATAAAGTTTTTAACAAACCTTATAATTGGTGTTGGAGAATGATCAAAGTTTCAAGCTCAAGAGGTTCTGGTATGATCACATGCTTTCGGAGCACTGCACTGCGAATATACCAGAACGGCAGAACCCTTTTTCGAATTTACTTGGGTAAGTGGGAACCTATTTGCAAAAATGTACGTATAAGACCACAAAATCGGGAAGAGATTTAGAACACTGATATACACTCGGTTTTGTATACATGATCATCTTCTCTCACATCTGAAAACCCTGTGAGTTAGAACTTATGACCTAAATGATGAACCATCGATTAGGGCATATATTTTAGACTGAAAGGTGAAAATCTTTCCTTATACGTGATTGATGTGGGGCTGATGATGTTCTTTAATCGGTTCCCGGTCACATGAATTTCAAAAGGATAAAAACCAACTGGGTGATTACAGAACAAGCTCATCATCACTTCAACTAAGTGGAGGTTGGTACAGACTACAGAGCATCTTTTTTGGGTCAGTCCATTTCAATTTGCAGACCCAATTCTATTTTTTGCACTTTTTGTTGGTTTAGAGCAAGTTCACCCGTTGTGGTTACTGGGTCAAATATTATTCACTGCTTTAGTGATTTTATCTCTGCCTCCAAAGTCCAAACCACAAGGCAAAACCGTGGGATAGAGATTGTGAGCACAAATTTAAGACCATTTTATCATATTTCAAAGTAGTGATATTTTATAAGTTCAAAGGTTATAAAACTTACAATAACACTTCTGAAAGTACTTTGGTTTTTTTTTTTTTCGACCTAGCCGCACGCTCTGCTAGGGTTTTCGAAGAATTTTTCTTCGACCAAACTCCACAACTCGTCCCTGATCTCAATGGCGCAGATTAGGGCTACGGCTGCTTGTAACCCCTCCGACTCTGCAAGGGTCACGCTGGGAGCGGCGGCGCTGCAGGATACTCACTGGTATATGGTTGGGCGCCTACTCGGGAACAAGACTCTATTCCCTAGTTTCAAAGGGACTATAACTTCGATCTGACGCGTGAAGTCCGGTCTCTCTGTCCAGGATGCCAGAGATCGTTTTCTTTTTCAGTTTGATCACGAAGCTTATAGCAATAGGGCTCTGCATGGCGGGCCATGGTTTTACAGGAATACGATATTGTTGCTTGGAGACTATGATGGGATTGGTTCGGTGGAGACAGTCTCGTTGTGGAAGTTGGAGACTTGGGTGGTGGTGAAGGGACTACCAGTAGCCCTTCTTAATAAAGCAACCCTAACTCTGATAGGGTCTTTGATTGGCCAGGTCATTAGATTTGATCAATCGGCACTCCAACGGAAGGAGGAGGAACAGAGGATCAGGCTGGTGATGGATGTTCGACGTTAGGTCTGCAACTGGATGCTTTTCGAGTTCTCGCCTACAGTGCAACTTGAGATCTCACTGGTTTATGAGAAAGTGAAGGGTCTTTGTCATGAGTGTGGTCTATTTGAGCATAGTGAGTTAGGCTGCGATGGGTTTCTGATGCGCCCAAAAGCAAGCGTATAATTTAACCCTGAAATGTCATTAGTAGTATAAGTAAGTAGGGATCGTTCTATTCCGGGGATTGAGGGTACACCTGTCATTGTAGGACAAACAAACAATTAAAATTAAAACAAAGTATAATATTCACAAAGATATTCACAAGTATAAACATTATTTACGAAAAAGGGGGGATTTTGTTTTTGGTTTTCTTTTTCGAAAATAAAACTAAGTTAACAAAACAATTAAAATGCAAAAACATAAAAACACAAATGGAATGAGAGAACAAAGATCAAAAACCGAAACATATGATTAAAATTGATTCAAACCCTAATATTGTTCATCTAAGTCATGAGAAAGGAGTTGATCATGTGAAACATTCGAAAGCAAATGATTTCCCATATTTTACTTTTCAATGCTAATTAACCTAAGCGAAAGCACCTAGATTAATCCTATCAAACATGCATTCAAGCACTAGAAAGCTAGTTAATCATAACATGTTTAACGCATTACACATAGAGAAAGGCTATCAACTCAAGTGTACAACTTAGTTATGGAAAAGTCCACCTAATTGCAATCCTCTTTAATTAAATTCGATCTTTGTCCAAAACCTTTACTACTTTGATTCAAGTTTACACAAAACGAAAAGTCGATTTCATGTTCTTAAACCTAGCACCAATTACATGCAAATCCTATATGTGTCAACCCAAATAAGATAAACATATAAAAGTTTTCTATAACGCAAATTTAATTAAACAAACCCACATAAGCAACTCTCGAATCACAATATATGAATCTGAAAATTCTCAATTAATCATAAAATTCCAGAAATTAACAATTGTTCAAACATATATGTCAACTAAGGCAAAACCAACGAAATACAAAGCAAAGGTTACAAAGGAGAATCGGATTACACCGTGGATGGAAGATGATAATGGGTGAATAACGATGAATCCTCTGAGACTCGAAAGCAAGCTTCAAAGGTGGATGGTGGAGGAGTAGATCACGGCTTCTTCTTCTCTTCCTTGGCCTTGCTTGAACTTTGTGGCTTGCCCTAGAGGATGGAGATGCTCACGGCTATGCTAAGGAACTTTTCTGATTTTTATCTAAAGTATAAAACGTAAAGGAGAGATGATGGAAGGACCCCTTGACGTTGAGAAAAGGAGAGTTTATATAGGAGCACGGCCCCCTTGCTCTCCAAGCCGTGTACTTCTCTCAAAATTCTCACGGCAACAATGTGGTAACTCCACATAATTTCCTCCAATGGTAGCTTGCCACATAAGCCCTATGAGGTGGTCCAACCAATCACAAAATTCCATTTAATTCCCTAATAATCTTGACCGAAATTCCCTTGGTATAATTTCTGATTTTTGTAGTTCAATTCGGCCAAACTTCCTTTAGGGAATTAAGGAATGTATATAGACTTCTTTTGAGCTTTTCTTGGTCTCCACCTTTTCTCTTTCCTTTTATTTCTCCCTAGAATATCTCTTTTGCCGAAATCTCTAGGGTTTTCTTTTGATTCACACGGCAAATCTCTCTCCTTCCTTGTATTTTCACGGCAAACTCTCTAGGTAGGTTTCCAAGTATATTTTCTTTCCATAAAAATAGCCCTAGAAAATCTATTTTCTGATTTTCACGCCAACTTCCTTGTTTATCTCTTAGGATTTCACGGCAACAACTTCCTAGGGTTTAATCATGCGTCAAAAACCCTAATTGCATGGGCTTTATGGGCCTTTGATCCATTTGCCGAAAATCCACTTCATTCTTGAGAGTTCTTGGGCCTCCATGCACCACCTTTATGCCATGTCATCATCTAGAGTCTTCAAGAAGCTTCTCTCATGCCATGTCACTTTCCAACGTCATAACACTTCATTTTTCCATTTCTTTTTCATAATAACGTTGGAAACTTCATTGGTAAGCTTTCCTCCTTTTCGCAGGATTCCCTGGTTGAAGCAGGAAAACTTCTTTTCTTCATTTCTGCTCATTTCTGTGGTCCATTGTTCCTCATTTTTGCTCCCCTTAATGTTCGCAAGCTCCTCTTTCCATTTATGAGTTCATTTCCACTTTTTAGCTCGGAGGTCCTGAAAATAGAAACTAATAAGAAAAATAGAAACTTTTCCTAAAATGAAAAATGGCAACTTTCCTAAACTGAAAATGGAAGCTTTCCAAAAATGAAAAATAGAAACTACAAAATAGAAACTTTCTACAAATAGGAACTTTCCCAATCGAAGAATGGAAACTTCCCTAAACAGAGTTTTATTAAGGAAATAGCGCAGAAAATGTAGGGAAATGCAGTTAAAACGTCGCATTAAAATGCTCCTATCAGTTTCTGGTGGCTGAGAAAGCTGAGTTTTAGCAAGGGCCGCCGGCAGCAGTTATGGTAGGGTTGACGTTGGCTTTGGGTGATCTGTCTCCGGGAGATGCTAGTGATCCAACAAAAAAGCAGCAGCTGCCTTCTGCTAATTCTGGAGTGGGAATAGAGATGGTGCTACAGCAAGTGGACTCTAGTGTTGATGGGCCGGGTTCCAGGATTCCTGGAGGGGTGGTAGCCCATGCGTCATTGGGAGATGATAGGTCGTCTGGACCTAAACAGGGTAGAGATGGTATTGGTACATCGCACAATATGATAGATCATGGGGACATAGAATGGATCAAGAATTGGATGACTTTGGTTCTAAACTGGTCTTTGACCAAAGTGGTGTCAGTGTCGGGAATTACTAAGGTGAAGAAAGCAATTATGAACCCGGAGCCGGATGTAGGATCGTCTTGCTTGGCTCTGGTGGGGACAAAACGAAGAGCGAGTGTTGATCTGATTACGGCAGGTAAGCGTCTGTTGTCACCGGCTCATCCTGCTCTTAAGGTGGATGAGAACATGACTCTAATGCTGCAGCATAAAAATGGCAAGATTATCATTTCTCCAAGGAAGAAGAAATTGGGACACCCCTGTGGGAGTAAGAATAAACCTAAGACTGCTAGGGTTTTGGAACCGGAGCTGCAAGAGAGGAAACAACGCAAATGGAAGGGCCATATTGATTCCCAAGGTGAGATTGTGGATTGTTTGCCTACGGAGACTACTTCTCCTGAAGTTGATGAAGGGGACAAAATAGGAGAAATGGAAGAGGAGGCTACGGTCCTTCTTCCGGGGAACATTTAAATTTTGTTAGGTCACAAAGATCTTAGTTTCTTAGGGTTTTTTTATCCTACTTCGAAAGCTACTGGTCTTTGTTTGGAATAAAAGTGCTAGAACTGTCTAAAAGGTGGGTGTTCTAAGGGTATATTGGGTTCTTGTTCTTGTGTAGAATAGGAGTCTCAGGGTACTATGAGGAACGCTTCTTTATGTTGACCTCTTAGGGGTGTTTCGTTTTTGTACTGCTTGCTGAATCTATATAATAGGCTGACATCTTTTGATAAAAAAAAACTTACAATAACAAACACATGGAGATGACAGCTTAAATTGAAGGACAAGTTTTATTATATTTCAAAGTATGTGATGTTTCAGAACTAAGTTCAAAATCGAAACATCACATGTTTTGAGTTATTGTATATTTGAGTGACTTTGTACTCTTATTTTTTTAGAATGAGTGAAAATTATCTTGTCTTGTAGTGTTGATTTGGAAAAAAAAAAAAAAAAGTAAATGAGCATCTTTCTTGAAGATTATATCCCCCTTCTAATTTAACACATCAATTTACACAGTTTTTGAATTTTACTAATAAAGATGTTATTTTTTGAACCTTTTTCCAATAGAACAAGAAAGATAAATTTTAAATACACACCCTCAATTACTCAATGTACATCCCTTATATTTTTTGTCTCATTTTTTTTTTATCAAACTTTCATCTATGCCCCTCCTCATTAAATAAACAAATAAGAGAAGTTTTAAATTGGGTGCAGATTTGGTGGCCCATAACAAATTGGAGGCCTAAACCAGAATGGGTGTCCACATCTGTTGGGTTAACATGTTCTATGGGGTTTCGTATTAGGGATCCCGGAGGATTAATCAGAGTAACCACGCTTATGTTTATCATAGGTGCGTCGAGCTTGTATACTATGGGGTTGGTTTTACACCAAGTAAATGAATCTTCTGGAGTACCACAATTGCGTGCATTGGCAAAGGATGATTCAAACTATTTTATTTTATGTGAAACGACTTTATATAGTCATATAGGCTCTTTGAATAATTGAGCAAGATTTGTAACAGTGAATGGTACCGGGTGTCCTTTTTGACCGTTTGTATGTGTCATTCTGGCAATGGCCCTTCATTAATGGAATCCCTTTGAACTAAAAAAAAATGCCCCTCCTCATTAAATAAATAAATAAGAGAAGTTTTAAATACACACCCCTAATAACTTAATACACACTTTTTACTCAATACACCTACCATTTAATTTCTCATTCTAACATTTTACTAAATACACAACCCAAATTACCTAAAATATTCTTAAACTTAAAAACCATGAAATAGACTATTATTTAACATTTGATTAGTATATATAATTGATCATATTAATTACTTGTGTTAGTTATTGGGAAATCCATAAGGATTCATTATTGTTCTCTTCAAAATTCAAATAGATGCTTAGAAACATGTTTTGTACGTATTATTTGAGTTCTCATCCACCAAACATCCTATTGATCAAGTATAAAATTTTGAGTCGAACGTTCAACCAAAACTGTATCGATAGTTTCTCCACAATGGCGGAACTACGAAGTTGTCATTGAATGATCAAACACATTAACAATTACAAAGTTTTATACATGTGATGTTTTATATTAGATAAGAAATTGTATAATCATCACTTTTAGATAATAAAAAAATGAACTAAAATGTAATGTTATCTATAAGGTTGGTTCTAAAGTTTTAGCTAATAGATTGAAGCCTTTTTTGGACGACATCATCTCCCAGCAACAGAGTGCTTTTGTCCCCGGAAGATTAATATCTGATAACTCCTTGCTTGCCTTTGAAATTTCTCACTGCCTGAAGCGTCGCAGAAGGGGTCATGTAGGTTATGGTGCCCTCAAATTGGATATGAGTAAGGCATATGATCGGGTTGAATGGACATTCTTAGAGGCAGTTTTGTGCAAATTGGGATTTGGGACTACTTGGGTCAGATGGATTATGGCCTGTGTGCGTACGGTGACTTACTCATTCCTTGTAAATGGAGAACCTTGCGGTAGTATTACTCCCTCTAGAGGGCTTCGGCAAGGTGATGCAATTTCACCGTACCTTTTTCTTATATGTGCTGAGATGCTTTCAAGGATGATTATGGAGGCTGAGCGTATTGATCTAGTTCATGGAGTTAAAGTGTGCTCGGGGGCACCTACCATTAGTCATCTCTTCTTTGCGGATGATTCATTTATTTTTTCAAAAGCAGATGTTACTGATGTGTTGTGTCTGAGGGATATATTTCAGAGGTATGAACAAATGTCTGGGCAGCAGATTAATTATGAGAAGAGCTGTATTTCATTTAGCAAAAATGTTCCGAGGTGGAAGCAAGATGAGTTGGCCTCTCTGTTGGGGGTAAGAAGGGTGGACAAGCATGACAAATACTTAGGGTTACCAACGGAACTCAGTTATTCAAAGGATGAGGCCTTCAGGTACCTTGTTGACAGGGTAAGGAAGAGGACTCAAGGCTGGAGAGACAAGACCCTAAGCACAGCAGGGAAGGAAGTTTTGATCAAGGCAGTGGTGCAATCTATCCCAACGTATGTGATGAATTGCTTTGAATTACCTAAACATTTGTGTAATGAGATGCATCGACTAATGGCTCGATTTTGGTGGGGGGAATTTGGTGAAGAGAGGAAGATCCATTGGGTGGCTTGGGAGAAGCTTTGTGCTTCAAAAAAAGAGGGAGGTTTAGGGTTTAGAGATATGCACTTGTTTAATATTGCTTTACTTGCCAAGCAGGGGTGGCGATTAATTTGCAGGCCAGATTCTTTACTTGCACAAGTACTGAAGGCACGTTATTTCCCCCAAACTGATTTCATGCAGGCGGAGTTACATAAGGGTGCATCGTTTACATGGAGGAGTATTTTAAAAGGGAGGGATTTGTTGAGGAAAGGTTTGAGGTTTCAGGTGGGTAATGGGGAGAATATTTCAGTTTGGAACGATCCTTGGGTGCCTCTACCCTATCGCTTCAGACCTTTCTCTCTCCCCATGCAGGGGACGGAAGAGTACAAAGTAGCAGATGTTATTGATTCAGAGGCTGGGGTATGGCATGAATGGTTCCTAGAAGAGTTGTTTACGCCAATGGAGGTGGCGAATATCTTGAAGATCCCTCTTAGCTTAAATGGGGGTGATGATAGGCTTGTTTGGCATTTTGACAAGAAGGGGAGGTACAGTGTAAAAAATGGGTACCATATTGCAAGAGTTAGTGACAACTTGGAAAAGAAAGCTTCAGGCTCAAGCTCGGAGACGAGTTGCGCAAGGTTGTGGGGAAAGCTATGGAAAATAAATGTACCACCTAAGGTACGTATGCATGCATGGCGTTTGGTCAAGGGAATCTTACCTACTAGAGCTGCCCTAGCTAAGAGGGTCCAGCTCCCAGACGTGAGTTGTGTGTATTGCTCTAATGGAGTGGAAGATAGTTTGCATTTGTTCAAAAACTGTGATGCATTGAAGGCTTTCTGGCTGCATGGCTTGTTGAATTTACAACCTGGTAAGCACCCCACTACTCTTTTTGACATTTGGTTTTGGGACATGATTGAAGCACTTGATGGGGAGAAGCTTGAATATTTCTTGATGGCCCTTTGGGTGGTTTGGATGGAACGAAACAACATGGTCTGGAAGGGTTCTTATTTTAACATCATTAACATGCATGCATGGGCTACTTCATTCCTTGATGACTACAAAAATTTGCACCAACGTCAAGGACATAAGGCAAGGAGGACTCCAATCAAGTGGACTCGTCCACCACGGGGAAGGCTAAAAATTAATATAGATGGGAGTTTTTGTGCTGATACAGGCTCCGGAGGTGTGGGTGTTGTGGTTAGAAATTATGAAGGGACGTGCA
Source organism: Rosa lucieae (assembly GCA_024704745.1). Lineage (NCBI taxonomy): Eukaryota > Viridiplantae > Streptophyta > Magnoliopsida > Rosales > Rosaceae > Rosa > Rosa lucieae. Next base: position 2,096,556 of record CM045493.1, read on the forward strand.
TGGCGACCTTTGCTCGAACGGTCCAATATGCACAGTCTGCAATTCATATGGAAGCAGAAGCCCTTAGAGCAGGGTTGTTGATTGCAATTCACCAGGATTGGAAAGAAATTGAAGTTGAAAGTGACTGTGTGAACTTAGTGAATGCATTACATGTTGATGGAGATGATTTGTCGGACATCGGAAGGATCTTGGATGATTGTAGAAGGTATGTTAATGCATTTAACTTTTTTAACTTTCAACATATATGTCGCGAAGCAAATGGTGTGGCCAATAGATTAGCTCACCTTGCTAGATGTGGGAATTTAGATGAATTTTGTTTAGAGGAGACGCCTGTTATCATTCAGGACGTTCTCTATGAGGATCAATGTAATCTTTCTTATGTAGCTCGGGGTTCAGGTTATATGTCCCCCCCGATGCAAAATTTTATTTCAATAAATGGAACCGGGCGTGGGGCTGAGCCTCCCAGTTAGGCTGGGTTCCAAACCCCTTTCAAAAAAAAAAAAAAAAAAAAGAACTAAAAAGTGGGAGTAAAGTGATATGTTTTAAAAACATTTAATGCTATTGATTTCGAAATTCTAAATTACATGGTATCTCACCCCATTTAATTACAATTCATTTAAGAAAAATTTAAATTAGATGGTTTCTAACTTTATTCTTGTTTTAAATGAGGATGCCATGTATAGAAATTTATTGTGTTTATAATTATAGAATAATATAAGGAACATATGATGATTATTATTATTATTATTATTTTTCTTTTAATATATAAATGTCTATTTTGGTCATTTAACCTACTTATAAAATCTGATTTGAAATATAAAATAATAAGGATGTGTATTAAGTAATTTGGGGTGTGTATTTAAAATTTCTCAATAAATAAATGAGAAAAACTTTTTAAAAAAATTAAGTCGTCTTTGTGTCATAAATTTTTATTGAATACATTGTTTTACTATAATTGATTAATTGTGAAATTAATTGCTAATTAATTTGGGGATCAATATGGTAGTTATTAATTACTTTTCTTCTTTTTTACATCAATGAAGTTGGTATATATATCGCTAGAAGATTGAATAACTTAAGTTTCTTACCTTTGTTGTTTTTCAAGTTGAAAAACTTGATGCCTCTAAGATTTTAAAAGATTTAATATATGTCAATATCTTCATGATCTATATAGTCATAGCCAATATTAAAATCGGTAAAGAATGAGCCATGATTGTTGTTTTGCAAACGCACAAAGTGATTGATGATGATGTATTCATGTATCCAAGATATATCTGATGGTTTTATAACCTCTTTCAATATGCTTCAACCAGTTTGGTTGCTTGCTAATTCTTCAGGTGGACTAGTAATTAATCTGTCATTGACATTCACGTATGATATTGAAGAGAGGTCGATTGTATCTTGAAGGCGAAGAGAAAATTTAACCTATATGAATATTTAATTAATAATTTGATATATAAAGCATTGTTTTAGGGAATCAGAAATTGAGAAATAATCACTGTGTATTCTCATTGATAATAGGGGCCTCTTTATATAGAGGATTACAATGCATAGAATCTCAATCATACAAGGAAAGTAATTCTACATTGATTAGGATTCTAGATCCTTCTAATTAAATCATATTACCACTAGGTCAAGTAACCTAGAGTTTGGGCTAAACACAAATTAGGTTTTCCTTGAACACTCCCCCTTGTGTTGCCCAAACGCGGTGCTTCTCTCGTTGCCTCGTTAAAAACCTTGCCGAGTAACAAAAACCCAGTGGGACAAAAATAACCTCGGTCGAAGGGGAAAAAGAGCACAACACACCCTTCACGTTTCGAGACGAACATGTAGACATCTCCCCTGATGTCTGCGCCTCCCCCTGATGACTACGATCATGGGAGTTCAGATAATTTTCGCAAGTCAATTCTTGCCACATGTTTCTCGAACGTGGATTTGGGCAATGACTTAGTAAACAAGTCTGCCTCACTGTCCTCAGATCGAACCTAATTCACATTGATCTCGAGGAGAGTCTGTTGTTGCTGATTATGCTTGATTTTGTCGCTTTTGATGTAGCCTTGCCTCATTTGTTCAAAACAAGCAGCATTATCCTAAACGCTCGTAGGCTCATTTGTGGTAGACTTCAAACCACAATTGTTCGAACATGTGTAATTATGAATCCAATCCATATACATTCACGAACCACTTCTTGAAGAGCAATGATCTCTGCATTGTTCGAAGATATAGCGACTAGGGTCTATTCTGTAGACCTCCAAGATGTCACGGTCTTTTCCCATGGTGAACACTTGACAGAATTGAGAATGACCTTTGTGTGGGTCAGAGAGATACCCAACATCAGCAAAACCTTCCAAAACACATGTCATTTTGGGATGGAGATAGTGGACGCAGGCCAGTGTTGGCGGCGTACCTGGTGTGTGATGGGTCCGAATCCATCATCTCTTTGTAGGGATAGAACAAGCCCATATCACTCATACATCTCAAGTATCGAAATATATCTTTTACACCAATCCAATGGCGTCGCGTTGGCGCAAAGCTATATCTAGCTAACAAGTTCACAACATATGAGATGTCCGGTCTTGTGTATTGGGATAAGTACAATAATACGCCTATTATACTAAGTAAGGCACTTCTGCCTCTAGCACATCTTCGTCATCATCCTTTCGACGAAGAGGATCCTTTTCAGGATCAAGACTATGGACGATCATGGGGGTGTTTGAAGGCTTGACCTTGTCAAAATGCCTAAGTATCTATCGACACGATGCTCAAGTTCTAAACCGAGACATAATCGTGTTCTCCCAAAATCTTTCATCTCAAACTACTGATTTCAAGTGTTCAGCGGTTCCCCTTAACTCTTTAAGGGATTCTAATGAAGATCATGTCCAACATGAACCGCGATAGAATCCGAAACTTGTCATAGAAACGCGTGGACATATCCCTTCCCAATCAAGTAGTCACTTTAGTGAGCGTTTCAACCTCTTTGTAAACGCGCTCCATAGTCTAGAGCCACTTGACTTGGGTAAATGAAGTTCACCATGAACCTTCATGTATATTTCGTATCTAGATCCCTATAGAGATACGTAGTGACCACATTTGTAAGCTGCATGTTCAGTTATTCAGAAACTACCAAACTGACAGGGTAGTGGAGTGCAATGACATCCATTACGAGAGAATATGTCTCATCGTAGTCAATTCCAGGGCATTTTGTGAGAAGCCTTGCGCCATAAGGCGAGATTACCATCTCTTTTTCTCACTACGCTTTCTAACGAAGACCCCATTAGTCAACAGGTTTTATGTTAGGAGGTGTTGGCATCTCTAGCTCGAAAACCTTCCTCTTCGTTTAGAGAATCCATCTTAACCTGGATCGCATCTTTCCATTTAGGCCAAATCTCTCTACGTTGGTATTCATTCATCAACGGAGCGTGGTTCGATATCATCTGACTCAACAAACTCATGCGCAACGAAATACGCAACTACATCATCAATTATGATGGAGTTTCTATCCCACGTCTCATGTACACTAGTGTAAGTTTCATAGAGCTCTATATTCTCAGGAATAGGTTCTGACGTTGAGGTGTCCCCCAACGATAACCATAACCCGGAAGATACTCATGAGACGAATTTTGAGTCTTGATGATCAAAGGATTGGAATGTGCCAAAGTTTCCTTCGAACCCACGGGCCTCCCACGCATCCTAGCTGGGGCCATGGCCTGTAACGCCAGAGTGCCACTCTCTTTGGCATTGGCGCCATGCCTACCTCAGTGTAGGGTGGCGCTACGTCCTCTCGTAGAGACGTCCTTCCTTGCAGGTTTGTTTGCAGCATATTTGTGTGATCTCGTCACTTTAACAGGGATCGAGATGAGACATAGTGGGGACAGGCCACGACAATCCATGTCGTTCCTGCTGAACATCCTTGTTCTTATCTCCCCCTAACGACGGAAAGACTGTCTCATCAAAGTGACAACCCGCAAATCTAGCGGTAAAGAGATCGCCCTGCAAGGGCATTAAGTGGCGGACGATTGTTGGAGTATCAAATCCAACGTAGTTGCCCATTCGTCTGTAAGGACCCATCATAGAGAGTTGTGGCGGCGTAATTGGTACATAAATGGCTCACTCAAATGTGCGTAAGTACAAAATACGTGTACCCAGTCACTAGCTGTAACGCAAAGGTACATTGAGTGGCGGTAGGTCGTAGACGAATTAGCATAGCTGCATGCGATATTGCATCACCCCAAGCGGATGTAAGAAGATTGGTGCGCATTACCAATGTTCGGACTACCATCGTAGTCATTTCCGCGAGACCAATTAGGTGTGTGCATGGGAATGTGATGTCCAACATCAAGCCCATTGCAATATCTATCGAAAGTCTTTCGATGTAAACACTCTAGCATAGTCAAATCCAATTGACTGAATAGGATGATATGGGGAGTGAGCCTGTTGTCATTGGATATGTGTTAGGAGTATAGCGTAAGCAGCATTTATAGGTGGACAATGGCACAACACGTGACCAGCGTGTTTGCGTGTCAACCAATATCATGAAATATTTAAGCGTCCACATGTTGGTTGAATCAATCCACAAAATCCCTACGGATTCTTTGTAAGAACAGAATGAGTAATGTCATATCCTTTGCATAGGACGGTCTCAGTCCTAATTTCCCTAAGGAACGGGCTTTGTAAAACGAGCGAGAGACCTTAGAAGCAACCATTGAGTATTTTGGTTAGGCCTGGGCGTCTAAAACACTATTTGAAGCAAGTTGGTGATTGCAGCATCACCTGGGGCGCCATCACCATGATGGACGCCATCCATGGCGTCATGGATAGGGACTGCGACAGCCCTAGGCTGGTGGTGGACAGAGGCAGTGCCCTAGGCAGTAGCGTTGGTCACACTTAGTCCAGGAATCAACTTTTGATTCATGCTTCATTTCGCTCGAGAGAAAAGTTGTCCATGTGAAGTCTTTGGTAGACGGATCATCATATCATGACTAGGATGACCTATCATGTCGTGACAAAGCCAATATGTGTCTAAATCCAAGAGATCTTCTCTCATAACTTTATTGGTTTAATAGCTCGAATAGTGACATAGAGTCCACTAGAGAGACACATAAACTTATCTAAGATGCGTCTTTGTTCGCAATCATTAAAGGTATTGCAAAGGAACTCATTTCCGTTCTCTACATGCATTCTCGCATGGAATTCGTTGGCTATTCATAGGGTACGATTTGCCCTAAGAGCGTGGAGAGTTTCTGTGACAGCTGTAATCAAGGTGCCATTTGGCAAGTGGAACTTGGGCTATTTCATGTCCTTGAATTAATACTGATGGCCCAGCCATCATAGTCACAAAGTCATATGCTCAGAATCAAAATTGAGTCATAATGAAAAGAACTCGAAATTTTATTCATAAGCCAACAAAGTACATCATTGTCTCTTAACCATTAGGAGAATCTAATCCAAATGCTAACTAATGCAAAACAATGGAAGTCGTCTAACTTCTTTCGGTAATTCCAAAATAAATGTGACCAGGTGAGTAGAGAGATGTCGGTGGAGCAAGGCTCGCTTAAGTACCACTAATCTCAGAACCTTCCTAGACTTCACACTTGCTTTTGGTGAGCCTACTTTGAAGAAAGACTAAACCATTGGCATTTACTACAAAGTATATGGCAATTGCCTATTACATCTCTTGGAAAAATAAAGACTTAAACAGAATTGGCGATCTATTGATCCCAGCCAGATTTGTAGTCTTCAACCCTTCATTCTAGATCATCTTCTTAATCTTCTTGTTCCACATAGTGAGCTTCTCTTGCTTCACAATATGCTTTGTAGGCGGTGACAAGTTCTTCACGAGCTCTACAAATGTGTGCCCAATGCTCAGACACTCCACATCAAGAACATACATCTTTTTGCTCGAACTCCATTGATTGAGGCGCTTTGAAAGCGTCATTTAGATGGCTCTTAGTGTTGGTGGCACCACCAACATGGCCAGAGGCGTTGCCTCCCTCTCTCTTTCCACATTTACCTCTTCGGTTCCGTGTTCGCCTAGTTTGGCCGTTACCTTCCCAAGTAGTGCTATTATATGGATCAGAATGTCCAGAAGTATACCTAAGATTAGGGTTTCACTCTTGGCGCCCTCTCTTAGAGGTGCGACTATAATTGGATTCCGGAATATGCTCTGTTTCCACGGATCTCGAATTATAGTTCTTCACAAGGATATTGTCATGCTTTTCAGCGACATTCATAGCTCCAATGAGCTCACAAAACCTTGTGATCTGTCTTGCATTTACATCTATTCGATAGTTCTTAGTAACCATCAATGCAGAGACGGGGAAGGTAGAGAGAGTCTTCTCAATCAACATTGCATCTGTGATCTTTTTACCACAGAATTCCATTAAGGATTTAATGCGAAGTGCTTCCGAGTTATAGTCAAGAACTGACTTGAAATCACAGAAGCGGAGGCTATGCCATCTCACTTCTAGGTCAGGAAGCAAGGAGTCATGGACATTGCCAAATCTTTCTTCGAGTGAGACTCACAGCCTTCTGGGGTCTTCTTCGTTCATATACTCGTACTGGAGCAAATCATCCATATGACGAGTCATTAGGATGATGGCTTTCGCCTTATTTGCCTTTAAGGCTGCTCCATTTTCTTCCAAAGCTTGAGCTTGGTCAACAGTTAGCACGTCCTGGCTAGGCTCGAGAATCATATCCAGGATTCCATCAGCCTTGAGATGCTGGCGAATATCACGAACCCACCTGTGATATCCAAAGCCAGTTGTTCCCAATGGAGCAAAGTCCAATTTGTTCAGGTTACTCATCCTGAAAGAGAACAAGAAATTAAGGTTAGTTTCGGAGCGAAATAGGCTACCACGAAAACATATGAAATTTCTGAGCGTAATCGCTTCCAAGAAATTAGGAATTTTCGAGCGTAGTCGCTTCCAAGAAATTCGATTCCAAGAGATATTGGATTAGATCGAAACAATGATGTAAGTGGTCGATCATAATTCTCTACAAACTCTAAGTTTGGAGATCTCAACAAGCTCTAAGCTTGGAGTGAGCACGAACCCCCACAGTTCGGCTTAATTTGGTCTCCCCTATAATGAAGAAAGGGGGGTAGAAGAAGGGATGTTGGAAGTCCCCGAGAAAAGAAGAAGAAAAAGAGGAAAACTTTAAAAACGGGAAATTTTAGTAAACCATACCTCTTAGGATTGCAGAGCGTATTCGATCCTCGTTGTAGGATTGCAGACTAACTTTAGTCCTAGTGTAGGCGAACCGATTTGTAGGATTGCAGCGTGGTTTCGATCCTTGTTATAGGATAGCAGACTGCAATTAATCCTAGTTGCAGGCACTGGCTGACGAAGGCGAGGGCTCTGTCGATGGCGAGGTTAACTGCGTGATGGGCTGCTACGGGTAGGTGTGCGCTGGGCAGGCGCTGTGGGCTACTCGCTAGAGGGTCTGTGACGAACGCAAGGGGAGGTAAGGCTGCAGCGACGGCGAGGCTAGCGCGAGCTAGGGGCAGGCAAGGCTAGTGCGGGCTAGTGAGGGATTTTTGGTTTTGCAGGTGCTTTTTCGACGTAGGATTGTAGTCGAACATCGATCATAAGCTAGGATTGAAACTGGTTTGCAATCCTGGTCGAGGCAGATGGCGAAGCAGGTACGTCGATTGCAGTCGAATGGAAAAAAGATTTTTGGGTTTTTGGCTTCTTGAAACTAGGGTTAGGGCTCGTGCTGATAACGTGTTTTAGGGAATCAGAAATTGAGAGATAATCGTTGTGTATTCTCATTGATAATAGGGGCCTCTTTATATAGAGGATTACAATGCATAGAATCTCAATCATACAAGGAAAGTAATTCTACATTGATTAGGATTGTAGATCCTTCTAATTAAATCCTATTACCACTAGGTCAAGTAACCTAGAGTTTGGGCTAAACACAAATTAGGTTTTCCTTGAACAAGCATTTAATTCTTATTTTATTTTTGTAAAATCTTCTTTATTTTTACTTTTGTTTATTTATTAGATGGAAGTTTGATGACAAAAAAAAATATAGGGGGTGTGCATTAAGTAATTTGGGGTGTGTATATAAAGCTTCTCAACAAGAAATTATTAGGACTCATCAAAAAGCCCGCGGATCAAGTGGGCCGATGGAGGCCCGCCGGCCCTGAGGGCTTTTAGTCCGGCCCGGCCCGTCAAAAAACCCGCAAAAGCCCGCCTCGGTGGGCCGAGGGCCGGCCCGCCTAAAGCCCGCAAAAACCCGGCCCGGCCCGTAGGCCCGGCCCGTAAAAGCCCGCTAAGCCCGGCCCGTAAAAGCCCATAAAATATTATATATATATATATATATGTAGATATGTGTGTGTGTGTTTATAAATATATATATACACACACTCACACATAGATATATATTTGTGTGTGTGTTTATATATATATATATATATGTGTGTGTGTGTGTTATATATATATAGAAAAGATATATATGCATTACCGCATAATAAATATATAGATATATATTATATGTGTGTGTGTGTTTATATATATATATATTTATATATGTGTGTGTGTTTATA